>CM029565.1:4128902-4216402 GCA_017309665.1 Coelopa frigida | reverse complement strand
TCGAGGGAGACGAGCGATCGAAGCGAGCGAGCGATCGAATGCAAAACTAACTACTCATGGGAGTAAAAAAAAAAAAAACGGTACGGAAAAGGAAGGAAGAAATATGACTGCGACGATGACGATGACGACGACGACGACAAGAACGAGTGCGAGTGCCAAAAGCAGGTTTCCTTCCTCTCTATTTTGAACTCGCGCCTCGCAATCCTCCGCGTCCGTCCGTCCGGGAGCCAGTCTTCAACATTGAGTTTGTTGGAATTGCCAAAGGTTGGTTGTTCTTTGTAGATATGATGCTTCTCTCCGGTAACTTTCGGTTGGGTTGGCCATGGTGGAGCACACTTGACCGTTGGAGCAACGTGGTACAACTTGTGGACACTGGACGCTGGCGACTGTTGGTGCGGTGTGGCGACGGCCGAGGCGGCGAGACGTTTGGTCGAACGAATGCCGCGAAGTTGACGGTTTGTGTGTGTGTGTGTGTGTGCGACGTGCCGCGCAACTCAAGCGACAAAATGAAAAACCAACGCCGCCAACGATACACCGTGGACGACAAGGACAAGCCACCAGCAGCCGGTGCCGAAGGAGGAGGAGGCGCAGTACGAAAGGAAGAAAGGAAGGAACATGCGAATATACGAGGGACAAGGACGAGGGAATATGCAGCGACAACGACGGGTGAGCGCCAGCGAATGTGCGAAAGAACGACCAGTGAGTGAGAGAGCGATCAAATGAGCGAGCGAGCGAACAACCGAATGATTCCACGACGAACCCGAACCAAAACGAACCGAGTGCCGCAGCCGCCTGCTGCTGCTGGAGCAGAAGTCAGCGACTGCGGACTTCTTGCTGTTGCTGCTCCGACTACGACTCGGACTCGGACTCGGGACTCGGGACACGTACTCGGTGCGACCGAGTTGTCTGAGTGAGTAAAACGAGCGGCAGAGACCGAAGTCTCCCGGTGTCGGTCTCGGGTCTCTGTGCTCCTCGTCGATTTGGTGGTTTCGCAGTTTAACTTTGGCACTTGCTCACGACGAAAGGAATTGTGTTTGTTCTATTCGCTGTTTTTTTTTTTTTTTTTGTTGTTGTTGTCTCAGTTCAGTTCACTCTCCGGTTTTCTTCCCTTGCAGTGCACTGTTGTATGAAGAAGGATGGAAGGAGTTCTCCGAGTTGTGTTTTACACGGCAAGTCTCGTTAATCGGGGTGTAGATACAGTCGCTGGCACTGACTTTGACTTGGCGGTGGTTGAAAACGGTTGTGCAGTTTTTCCATCCAACCATCCATCTATCGGTTCAGTCTAAATTTAAATTAAATTCTGTTGTAAAAATGTGCAAAAATTTGGTGGCAGTGAAAAGTTCAAGTGCAAAACTCTCACCTCGACCTCGAATGCGGCGACGGGGTTTTTTCAGGAATATGATGAAATCAACGAAGGATCGACACAAATGTAAGCATTTTATTCGCCTTCATCATCATTTTGAGCTTGAGTGCTCGATGCAGAGCGGGGCAGAAAACTGGAATCATGTGGAATGGAAAAAGTAAACGCGGTTGAATCGTGTCTGGGATGGACAGACAGACGGTCGGACAGACGGACAGATAGACGAATAGACAGACGAGGCGAGACATGAGCCTGCAGCACAAGCTCCTGCAGTGTGCGTCTTGTCGTCGCATCCAAAGCCATTTTCAATTTCACCGCCCTTCAGCGTATCAAAAAGTAGACCTGGCTCGAAGCTGGTTCCTCCTCATTTTTTTTCGTCGTCACCGTCACCGTTGTTGTTTTTGTGTTGTTCACTCTTCTGTTCCTTTTTACAGCAAATTTTTTTTTTTTTTTTTTTTTTTTTGCAATTCCTCGCGGAAAAAAACTTGAAATGCTGGAATAACTACTTGTGGTACATTCATGATGTTGCTGCTGCAGCTCCTTCGTCTCCTTCATCTGCCTCCTGCTGTTGCTGTTGCTACGACGAGTGCTGCTGCTGCTGCTGCCACTGTGTTGGCATTGAAAAGGAGGAAAAAAAAAAAAAATACGTTGAAAATTGAAATAATCGTTGCTGGAGGAACTTGTATTTTATATATTTTGAGCGCGCGCGCTGAAACCGACCGTTGGTTGCTCGGCTCGGCTCGGCTGGGCTGTCTTTTGCTGTTGCTGCTGATGATGTTGCTGCTGCTGCTGTTGCCGTGCAGGAATCGAAAACGAGATTGCTCCTATCAACCAAGAGCCATCATTAGCAATGGCATCGTTTGGTCGGTCGGTCGGCAAACTCGTCGTCTGTCTGTCTGTTTGTCTGTCTGTCTGTCCGTATGTCTGTCCGTCCGTCTGTCCGTCGATCCCACAGCAGCATCCTTGCTCTTGCTCACCTTTACCGGTGAATCGTCGTTTTTTTTTCTACTGCTTTTTTTTTTTTTTTTGGGTTCGTGTGATGCACCACTTTCTTGTTGTTGGATGCCTGGTTGCAGTTTTTTTTGCTGATGCTGGCTCCATGAGTCTGGCCGACGATTCGTGTTGGAATGAGAATGAGAGGATGAAGTCGAGATCATAATTTGTGTGTTTAAATATTGATAAGCTAATGTTAGTTTGATGGCATCAAAAAAAAAACTATCATCGAATGAGTCTCAGAAGTGGTGACAGAAGCAACGACAGAAGAAGAAAGCAAACATCATCATCGATATTGTTAGTCGAAAGCCAAATCAAACATTGAGAATTCGGATTATCTGCAATTAATTTGAACCCAAAGATGACAGAAGCAAACCAAGCTACATGTTGCTGTATTCGCCGGGGTCTCCGGGGTGGGTGGGGGGTGGGGTCACCGACATGATCAGAGCATAGCATGTCTGTCTGTCTGTCTGTCTGTCTTGTTGCTAATTCCCCCTCCTCGTTTTTCGCGCCCTCGCTGTTGCCACAGGGCCAACAGGGCTTCCATGGCCCATCCATCCACCACTACACTCTGTTGAATATCAAATGAGAGGAGAGGAAAATGAAAGAGAGAAAAAAAAAAAAAAAGGTTTTAATAGTGGCCTGTTGAGCAGCAGCAACAAGAACAACTCGCTGTGCGCAGCCAGAACCAGAACCCAAAGGTATCAAACACAATACACACTCACGTACACACACACAGAGAGAGAGAGAGAGAGAGAAACACACACACATAGACAGACGCAATCCCATAGTCTCACCATACAGCCACAAGAGAGGAGCTGGAACAACCCATGCATCTTGTCACGAAATTAAAACACACCACAATCCAATCATCCAACGAACGAACGAACGAACGAAGGCGAGCGAATGAACCACCAAAAGAATGAACAACAATTCAAGGAAGGTAAAGGAATGAAGGACGGAGGGAAGGAAAAGGAAAGAAGGACGGAAGGAAGGAAGGAATACTGGATGGATAGAGATGAAGGAGCGACGGATGGATAGAGATGAAGGAGCGACGGATGGATAGAGATGAAGGAGCGACGGACGGACGGAGGGATGAACGGACGGACAGATGGATGGACGGACGGACCGACGGACAGATGGATGGACGGACGGACGGACAGACGAACGGAGGGCACGAGAACGAAAGGAACGACGAACTAACGACCGACCCGTCTGAGGATGCGAAAAAGTCGTTAAGTTTAATGTACGCATAATATAAATGGGAGTTTTTCAGGCATGTTCCTCTCTCTCCCTCTATCTCTCTCTCTCTCCCTCTCTCTGGCTGATGCCTGCCTGCTTCATTCCTTTTCCCCTCTATTGGTTGGTTTCCATTCCTTTCGTTTCGATTTCCCTTTGTGTTTCTTCGACATTTCTTATTAATGCCTTTGCTAAATTTGTACAGAACCTGAATCTAAACCTGAACACTGAACCTGCTCGCATTTTCTTGACTACGTTTTTTTTTTCGCTTTTTTTTTTGTTTCAACTTTTTTGAAATGTACGAAAATGTATTTCTTCCTGCTACGGCGCATGCCTAGCAATAACAACAAGAACAACAATGCGTACAACCATGACCATGCCAAAGGTAGAAAATACGCTCTTTTTCTTTTTTTTTCGGCTTTCGACAATGATGAAAAGGATGCTCGTGTTCGTTCGTGTTCCTGTTCATTTAATACCGAATTCTATTCTAACAATTGTGATTGAAATTCTACATGATTGAAATTCTTACAAGGTATATTTTTAAAAATTCTATTTTCCTTTCCTTTCAGATTCCCATACGGCGGCATTCGAAGGAGAAGAAGAAGGATAACTCTAGGTAGTGAATTCACCTCAACCACCCCGGCAGGTGAAAATTCGGCGACTCTCTCTCTTTGCCGAGTGGACTACGACTACGACTACGACGACGACGACTCTCTGTCGACGATTCCCACGAAGAGCAACGAGCGAGCGAGCGAGCGGAGTCACGACGACAAAGCGCGCTCTCTCTCTCTCTCTCTCTCTCTCTCTCTCTGCAGTCGTCGTCGCAGCAACAGCAGCCGCCACAGCCGCAGTTCGAAGAACACTTCAGCATGACTCGGGGTTAAATGAAGAAGTTTAAATTGTTAAAGCCAAAAGCATTTTGGAGTTATTCCTGAACAACGAACGGTTCTTCCAGCTTTATTTGAGACTGAGTGTCGTCGTCTGAATCTCGATCGATTCTGAGCCTGAGCCGGTGACGTTCGGTTGCGTCGCGTCGCATCGCGTCGCGTCGGTCGGTGTCAAAAAATGTCTACGTCCATACATCAGCTCCCGTTGTCGGCGTCACAAAATGGCACCGCAACGACGACAACGACAACGACGACGACATCGTCCAGCAATCGTGAATTCGTCGAAGGATGGACACTTGCGCAAACCCTCGGCGAGGGTGCCTACGGAGAGTGAGTTGAATTTAGATATTATCATCATCATCATCTCACCACCCGCCCACACACACCCATCCACCACATCACATCACACCACACCACATTACACGCCCCCACCCAAACTCCATCCATCCCACCTCCCTCCCCTCAACTCCCCCCACCACGAAACCTTTTCGTGACATTTCGTTTGCATTCGTTTTGATTTGTTTGCTGTGTGTTTGTTTGTTTCGTGTATTCGTGTGAAAGTCGTGTGTGTGTGTGTGTGTCCGAAACTCTAAAATTTAATATTCCATTTAGTTTGGTTTGGATGATGGATGGAACGACGAGAGAGAATCAAAAGCGGAAGCAACGGAAACATTTCCGTTCGGCTTTTTACTGATGGCTGGTAGACATTTTTCTGCGCATGTCTCTTCTAACTTGATGTAATTTTTTGCAAACACGTTTTGTCGCATTTACTCTCTCTATCCTTCTCTTTCTCTCCCTCTCTTTCTATCCCTCTCACTATCTCCCTCCCTCTCCCTACCTCCCTCCCTCCCTCCCTCTCTCGTCCCTCTGAATCTGCATCTCTCCATCGCAGCATTCAAAGCTCCAACTCACGCATTCCATTTTCCCCTCACATACACATATCACATCCTATGATAATATTTCGCTGCACACACACATTTTCCCCCACCTCCCTTCCCTCTCCCCTCATATTCATATTCGAAATATGAATTTTTCTCTTACTCACGTTGCTACCAGCGAAATTCCATTGTTCTCATCATCACGCTCTCCTCTCTCTCTCTCTCGCTCTCTTTGGATTTCAGAGTGAAACTCTTGATAAATCGACAAACCGGTGAAGCTGTTGCTATGAAAATGGTCGACCTGAAGAAACATCCGGATGCTGTGCTTTCTGTACGCAAGGAAGTCTGCATACAAAAGATGCTCCAGGATCAACATATTTTACGTTATTTCGGCAAACGTTCACAGGGCGATGTGGAGTATATATTTCTGGAATATGCTGCCGGTGGTGAACTCTTCGATAGAATTGGTAAGTTTAATATATATATATATATATATATATATATATAAAATTTTTTACCTTACCTCAAAAACCTAATATATTAAGACTCGAATGTTGTGTGGTGAAAATTTCATTGAAATTCAAGAAACCATCTGTTTCTGTATGTGGAATATTTTTTATGAGAAATTTTATCTCATAGTATTGTGAACGATTGGTGGTTTCCTCTGAAGAGCACTTTGTTCTCAATGAACAATGTTGGATTACTTTTCACCTCATACCTGTATAACCAGCGTGTGTAACCTTTGTACAACTTTGAGGAGTTCCCCATGTCGTCGTCCTTGCTGATGTTCCATTTTCATTCCGGCTACAATCCGGTTTCCTTGAAATTTAACAACATTTCAACAGCATTATCATTAAGCTCCTCGACCTCGATAACGTGGTGGGGGGGGGGGGGGGAATATTTAATAGTGTCGTTTGCAGAGTTCACTTAAAATTTTGCTATCCGACTATTTGCTGTTTGCTATTTCTCGAAATCGAAACCCCATACATTTTTGCATTTTCTATGCATAATTGTCGTTTCTTCTCCCTTCGCTCCTCTGGATTCTCTGCCTCAATCTATCGATCGATAGCCTTTCAGCAAAAGCTAATTTATAGTGTATAGTTTAGTATCACAGTTGAGATTTGAAACCATAGTTTGATATCTCAGAGTTGAGATCCTGAATCCTGATCCCCATTCGCACCTCGAGCACAGTTTTTACTGTACAACATTTCTTCCTTCTAACCCTTTTGTCTGAATTCATTTCCATCCCTCCCTCCATCGTAGTATGCTTCATGCTTGTAGTACAATAATAATGGCAAACATTATAATCTTTCATACATATTTCAGACATTTCACTTAAGTTCAAAAAAAAAAAAACCCTTATATTTTCACATCCAGATATGTGTATGTAAATTATTATATATGTATGTGAATGTTTTTGTCGTGGTTTTCATAGGATTTCGCCTTTTGTTCCTCCTTTTGTTTTCCTTCCTTCCTTCTCTCCTATGTGTACCTGTGTGTGTGTGTGTACATTTCAGTTAATGTTATTTTTTATTTGTACTTGGCTTACTTGATACTTGGTCGGTCGTCTCCCTCTCTTTCTCTCTTCTCTCTCTCTCTCTCTCTCTCTTTCTCCCTCATAGTAAATCCTTCTTTTCTGAAGTGTTTGCGGTGTTTTCCCGTAAAAAGTGATTCCTTTTTATATAGAATTCTTTCTATGAAGAAAGAAAGAAACAAAGAACCAAGATTGTGAGGAGGGAGGAGGAGAGAAGAGAAGAGATGAGAGGGGAAGGCTTTATTTTATATTCTGATTTATGTGCATTTTGAAAAACGCCTTTTGTGTTTGTGTTTTTACTCGAATTGTTTCTCTATTTGTTGCTTTCGATTCGATATCTGGACCTCTATTTGCTTCAATTCGATATCATCTGGGACTGATGATGAGAATTCGACAAATTCGAATTCGTTACATATTTAATTCTTTGGAAATATCTCGAGTTTTTCTTCATCAACATCCGCAGATTCCGCAGACAGTAGATGACCTCTAAATTTATCCATTTTATATACATAAAATGGTGTATGAAAGACCTTCCTTCCTTCCTTCCTTTTGGTAGGATTCACTTTACAGCCTCCACCTTGGTCCACTCATGATTCTATAATTCAACAATTATGTTATATCAATCGAAATCTGTTGGAATGAGAATGACATATATATATATATTTCATTACATATATACATATATATATTTCATTCCATATATACATATATATGTATGTGCTGATGTGATGATGCACATTTTTCTATGAAAGTAAATAAAATTGTAGAACAACATGTGTTTTGTGTGATGATTCTAAGAAATTCTACAAAATCACCATCGACCATTGGTGCAGCGCACACCTTGATGAGTTAGCTGACTCATCCTACCCCCGCCCCTTCCTCCACACCGTCATCTTCCTACCTCTCATGCACCCTATGCACCAGCTCTTCTCTCTACCTACTATCGGTAGGTCTTTTATGCAAAGTAGAGAGTCAAAGAGAGGAATCTGCTCTCCTCCATGGACTGACTACTCGAATGACCAAGGTCAGGGTTAACCTGAAATTAAGTGAATGCGCACACCTTGAAAGGAGAAAATGATGGATGGACCAAGAGCAATAGCCGCAGAGTAACAACAACAACAACTTCTCACAGGTAGACTGATGATTGCAAGTTGTTAGGATAATAGTCGGTCACCTCATCTCATCTGATCTCATCTCACAAAAGATTTACCAAAACTCACCAAACACACAGTTACATTTGCACAATTTTAAATCCTGCCGCACATGTCGTCACTCGACTCGATCCATTTATTCTTGGTATGTCTTATGTGTTTGGGTTCAACTGTCTGTCTGTCTCAGTCTGTCTGTCTCTGTCTCAGTCTGTCTGTCCGCCCATCATCGGTCCGGCATAGAGATCATCACTGAGATTAGCATTTATGGCACTCTATCTCTCTCTGTGTGTGTGTTTAAGTGTAGGTAATATCTGTATCGAAATGTCTGTCTGTTCGTTTTGTGCCTGTCTGGCTGGCTGGCTGACCGGTCGGTCGGTCGGTTTTTCATATACTATTATTCATCTGTACATGTGTTTAATTTTTCATGAATGTGTTGATTGCATTTGCTTACTAACACAACACAACTCGGCACAACTCCCTTCTACCTCCCTTCTACCTCTCTTCTACCTCTCTTCTACCTCTCTTCTACCTCCCTTCTACCTCCCTTCTACCTCTCTTCTACCTCCCTTCTACCTCCCTTCTACCTCCCTTCTACCTCCCTTCTACCTCCCTTCTACCTCTCTTCTACCTCCCTTCTACCTCCCTTCTACCTCCCTTCTACCTCCCTTCTACCTCCCTTCTACCTCTCTTCTACCTCCCTTCTACCTCTCTTCTACCTCTCTTCTACCTCCCTTCTACCTCCCTTCTACCTCTCTTCTTCTACCGTAGCCGCCGCCTCCTCCTGCCGGTGGCCTCTCTCGTTGACAAATGTTAGTTTATGTTTGTCATTCGCTCGTAACAGTTATCAGTCAGTCAGTCAGTCATCGTTCCTGTCGTCGTGCTGTTTGTTCGCCCTGTCGACATCGTCATCGTGCTGTTTGTCCTGTCGTCGTCGTGTCGTCGTTGTTGTCCTTTTTCTCCCCTGCATTCGTGCATCGATTGCATTTTCGTTCTCTCGCAATTATTTGCAATTTATAATTTCGCCTCTCGATTTTATATTTCAAATTATAATTTCTTCTCTCGACCCAGTGGCAGCGGTCAGTGGTCAGATCAAAACCTTCGCCAAATCCTGTGTCTCGTCGTTCGCTTTCAACAATCCCTAGTAGATTGTGAGAATTTTTATTTGATTTAATTAATTGTTATACCATTGAAGTCTGTGGTGCTGTGTGTTTTATTCAAAACTTTTAACAATTCCCTTACATTTATTTATTGCAAAACCATTGGTGAAAGAAGATCCTTTGATTATTATTCTCGATAGATCGATTTCGTTTGATGTTGTTCTCCCAAAAAGAATCATCTCGTCGTTCAAATAAAATAAAATAAAATAAACTCAAATAAAAACACCAAAATTCTCAAGTAAATTCAAATTCAGAGAGTGTTTTCTCCCGAAATAATCGTTCACATTTCTTTTATTCAACTGTGATTACCTTTTCGATGCATTTCAATATCATTTGCTTATCATTGAATTTCTTTAAATATTGATCTGTAATTAATATTATATTCTCATGTATTTTTTTTTTGTTTTGTTTGCAGAACCCGACGTTGGGATGCCACAACACGAGGCCCAGCGGTATTTCATTCAATTACTATCGGGCGTTAAGTATTTACATCAGCGCGGCATCGCACATCGAGATCTGAAGCCGGAAAATCTACTACTGGACGAACATGACAATATCAAAATCTCGGATTTTGGAATGGCGACCATGTTTAGGTATTAGGTACAAACACAACCTTAAACAATTTATTTCGTTCAACAACGAAAAAAAAATCGATTCCATTGAATTTACGAAATACGAGAAGAATTCCCTTTACTAACTATTTTCTTTTATTCTCTGTGTTTCCCCAAACTCACAGATGCAAGGGCAAAGAGCGTCTATTGGACAAAAGATGTGGAACGCTGCCGTATGTTGCGCCCGAAGTTCTAGTCAAACCCTATCATGCTCAGCCCGCGGATATTTGGTCATGCGGTGTGATTTTGGTCACAATGCTGGCTGGTGGTGAGTTTCTTTCATTTCACACGCTTTTCATCTTTCATCTCCTTATGACGGATCATAAGTAACTTGTTATTGCTGCATTTTTTATGGGATTCTGTTTGAAATTGTCAGAAAATAATAGTTTTTTTTTTATGTAAATACATCATATCTAACTACGCGAATAAGTTTATTGCTTGGATCGTCTTTCGATGACGCATCAAATTGCACAGTTTACGCCTGCATCATCCTGTTTCCTGCCTGTCCTGCCTGCCCTGCCTGCCTGCATCCTGCATCCGTCCTGGTCCCATCACAGCACAGACACCAATCAATCAATTAAACAAAACTTCAAAATCTAGCATCTAAGAATAAGAATAATAATAAGAATAATAAGTCACATCAATTGCATTCTTCAACATCATCATTCACATTTTTGCTGACTCTTTGGTATTCTAGCTGTAGATTTTATATTTGCAATCATCTAAAGCTTTTATACCAAAGCTCCAGCTTAAATTGCTTGCTGCACATATTTTTTGTATTATCATTTACATTTCAGTTTGATATTTCTATTTTATTTTTTATCGTTTTTAGTTTGTTTTTATCGTTTTTATTTTGTTTTTATCGTCTTTATTTTGTTTTTATCGTTTTTATTTTGTTTTTATCGTTTTTATTTTGTTTTTATCGTCTTTATTTTGATTTGTCTTGTTTATTTTGTTTTGTTATTTTTTATATTTATGTTATTTTTTATATTTATGTTATTTTTTATATATTTATGTTATCTTCTTTTTGTTTTGTGTTATCTTCTTTTTGTTTTGTGTTTTATTGGCTGTATTGTTTATGTTCAAATGCTGAGTGCTGCACTTTTCTTAATAGTTGTACAATAACATATTATAAGTTATTGGTGAGATTACAATCCAATATCAATTTGCTCCGGTTCACATACAGAACAGGTTTATAGAATATTATGTCCAGAGACTGGTTTCCAAAAACCTCATAAGATTATTTTGTAAATACGAAAAGAAAAGAGATTATGTTTATATAAATAAAGGATTACAGCAAATAGATTTCTCTCCCTAGGTTAAATATAAATACATAATTTCATTAATTTTTTGTAGTATAGTTTCTATTTCATGATTGTTATTTAAATTGCTTTCATATTTACCATGTTGTAGAGTTGCCCTGGGATCAGCCGTCGACAAATTGTCAGGAGTTCATCAACTGGAAGGAGAACGATCGATGGTCGACAACGACACCATGGAGCAAATTGGACACATTAGCAATATCGCTACTACGCAAAGTGCTGGCCACGAATCCAACCTATCGAATGGGTCTTGATAAAATACTCGATCACAAATGGTGCAACATGCAGTTCACAGATTTCGGTGAGTGTCGCAACATTCAGGATTTCAATTCAATTATTCAATTTTTCTGTGATGCGCGTTCATTTGATCGATTGTGAAAGAATATTCATAAAACAAGCTAACAACTATGCTATGCGACTTGCGAATGGAATGGAATGGAAAGTCTTTGTTCAGGTACTTAGTGACTCTCAATTAATACAATGAATACGTTGAGAGACACCCTGTACCTAAATAAATGCTTCCTCTGTGACAACATCTAATTTAACATTATATTATTCATTGCGCTCCAGTGTTTGTTTGTTTCTCGCGATTCATCTATCTATGTTACTAAAACCACTTAACATTTGCATCTTGTATCCTGTGCCCCATGCTCCATTGATCCATGCTGGTGCTTTTCCACCCGCCCACGATAACGCATTTGCTGCTGCTGCTGCTGCTGCTGCTGCTGCTGCCTTGCGATGACCATCCGCTGCTTATTTTCATCGCTTTGGCGCTTTAGCTGTATGATAGACTTGATTACTTCATAAAGCTAGATTACCAAAGCATTGAGGATTTGGCGCCAACTACTCCATCATTCTCTATTTATTCCAGAAATCAAAGTGTTCAATCAATCAGTCATTGGTTTAAATGCTTACCACCATCATCAGAGTTTCAAAGTGTTTTCATTTGTGTTGTGTTCATTATTATTATTATTATTATTATTATTATTATTATTATTATTATTATTAGAATGTTTTCTTTTCCATTGGTTGTCTTTAGTTTTTATTATGGTTTTTTGCATTGTTATTTGTTCTTTGGTGATTTTAGCTGTATGGTACTATTGTTAACTTCCATAGAGCTTTATTACCAAAAACCAAATGACATTTGCTTTGTTTTCGTTTTTGTGCTTATGGTTTTTTTTTTTTTTATTTGATATACTTTCAATGATTTCAGTTTAATTGTTTTTCTTTAACAAAAACACCAAATTTCAAGTCAACGACAACTAATGAACATGAATTACTTTCCAGATCGATCGTGCGATCTTGTCGACTCAGCTGCTGCTCTTGACATTCGTTCGCCACGAGCCAAACGCCAGCGACAACATTCGAACATGAACAACATCAGCCACAATCTGGACGATTCCATCTCGCGCAACTACTGCTCACAGCCGATGCCCACAGTTAATATGGATTTGGATCTGGAGGTGCCAAACCGAAACAAACATAACAACAACTACCCGCATCCGGCAGCACAAGAGGCTCGGTTGGGCTTCTGTTTCTCGCAGCCGGCGCTTCTGGACGATCTGCTGCTCTGCACCCAGATGAATCAAACCCAGTCGGCCTCGCAAAATGTCTTCCAACGTTTGGTGCGACGTATGACACGTTTCTTTGTGTCCACACGGCGCGATGACACGATCAAGCGGCTCTCGGCCACAATCGAACGGTTGGGTTTCTCGTGTAAGATCAGCGATGACGGCGTGGTTACGATTTCCACCATTGATCGACGGAAATTGCGCTTGGTCTTCAAGGCGCACATTATCGAAATGGATGGCAAGATATTGATCGATTTCCGGCTGTCGAAGGGTTGTGGCTTGGAGTTCAAGCGACGCTTTATTAGGATTAAGAAAGAGTTGGAGGATATTGTGCTAAAGGGGCCGACAACGTGGCCCATAGCAATCGCTACGAATTCTGTGCCTTAGTTTTATATATATATATATACGATATACATAATGTATCGGTTGGTCACTTTCATCATCTCATTTCTATATTATTCATTATATTGATTATATTGTTAATCATTCGTATATCATGTTCTATATAGTATATGTTATGATTTTTGTTTTCCATCATTTGAATTGGTTTCAGAGCTTTTAGTACTTTTTTTTTTTTTATCATAAAAATGTAATTTATATTAAATGGTTAAATAAATTTAAAATTTTATAAACATGTCAGTGTTTTCTTGGTTTTATTTTATTTCTAAGAGATTTATTAAACATTATTTGAACATTTGAATTAAACACGTGTACATTTAAAATAAATGTGGGATTCAAAGTTCTCCTCCTTCATTTTGTTGTGTTCGCGTTGACTTTGAGCAACGTCAGCGTACTATTTTCGAATAAATTTATATCACGTCCGCATTCCCATTGAATTCCCTACAACACGCCCGAAAGTAATTCCCCATTCGACCTTGAACATTGTAAGGAAATACATATAGCCAAATAATCTAGTAGTCAAAATATGTGTTTTTATAGATGTTTTTTATTTCAATTAAATTCACATAACATGGATACAATTGAAATTCTTTGAATTTGCATCTGAAATCATAAAGTCTGCAGACACACTTATATCCTAACAATTAACAATTTTGTCTGAATAGTACAACAACTACTAGAATTTGCAATAATTTTACGCCTTGTACGCCAATAGTAATATGTATTAATAAATGATAAGTTATACTTTGTGCTGAACACAAAACATTGTTTTTTTTTTTTTTGCAAATAAGAGAGTGAAAGAAAAACGCGAGGAGAAAAGAAAAAGAAAGCTCAGCTCAATTTTCTCCCCCGAAATCAAACGTTGGAATACACACACATGCAGGGCAGACAGTGAGTTTTGATAGATATATATCTGGTGGATGATAACTTTAACACATTCTCATCTGTTTGTCTTGTTTTCCCCATTTACTGTGGCTTTCTGAATGATTTGCCAGCGTACTTGGCACCAGCGCCCAACTCCTCTTCGATGCGAAGAATTTGGTTGTACTTGGCCAAGCGCTCGGAGCGGCAGGGGGCGCCAGTCTTGATTTGACCAGTCGACAGACCCACAACCAGATCAGCAATGAAAGTGTCCTCAGTTTCGCCGGAACGATGGGAGACCATGGTGCCCCAGCCGTTGCTCTTGGCCAACAAATGGGCCTTGATCGATTCGGTCACTGTGCCGATTTGGTTCACCTTCAACAAGAGGCAGTTGCAGGCCTTCTTCTCGACAGCGGTGGCAATGCGCTTGGGGTTGGTGACAGTCAAATCGTCGCCGACAATCTGGATGGGAGTGGCGGCAGTCATGTTGCTCCAGGCCTCCCAATGATCCTGATCGAAGGGATCCTCAATGGAGACAATGGGGAATTCCTTAATGAATTCCTGATACAAGTTGGTGAGCTTCTCGGGCGACAGCCACTGCGACTTGTCGCTGGCTGGGTTCTTGAAGTCCAGATCGTAGACACCGTCCTTGTGGAATTCCGATGCAGCAACATCCATACCAATTTCAACCTATTTCATAATTGAAACACATCATAGAACTAACTCTCTCATTTGTATGTATAACAGATTTATGTACGAACCTTGCCGGTGAAACCACCCTTAGCGATGGCATCCTGAATCAAGACCAAAGCTTCCTTGTTCGACTGAATGTTGGGGGCGAAGCCACCTTCATCGCCGACGGCGGTGGCATCCAAACCGAACTTGTCCTTGATGACCTTCTTCAGGTGATGGTACACCTCGGAGCCGATCTTCATGGCCTCGGTGAAGCTGGTGGCGCCCGTGGGCAGAATCATGAATTCCTGCATGGCCAATTTGTTGCCAGCATGGCTGCCGCCGTTGATCACATTGAAGGCGGGCACCGGGAGGATGATGTCCTTGTTGCCGGCCAAATCGGCGATGTGCTTGTACAATGGAATGCCCTTCTTGGCGGCGCCAGCCTTGCACACGGCCAGCGAGATGCCCAAAATGGCGTTGGCACCGAACTTCGACTTGTTCTCGGTGCCGTCGAGTTTCAGCATGAAGTTGTCGATGCCCTCCTGGTCGGTGACCTCCAAACCAGCCTTCAACAACTCGGGAGCCAGGCTCTTGTTGATATGATCAACGGCCTTCTTCACGCCCTTGCCATGGTAGTTGTTCTTCTCTTCATCGCGCAACTCCAGAGCCTCATGGACACCGGTGGAGGCGCCCGAGGGGACGGCGGCGCGGAAGAGACCCAACTCGGTGGTGAGGTCAACTTCGACGGTGGGATTGCCACGCGAATCGAAGATTTGACGAGCGAAGATTGACTTGATTGGCATGTTGCTACTACTCGGAAAAAATCGGAAAAAACAATGCAAATAAATAAATTGAAATAAAATAAGTCTTTGAACAAAACAAAACAATATATCACTTAATTATAGAATATTAATGGTATTCATGCGTTTGGGTTTTAGATCTTATCTAAATCGTAAAAATTCCACCCATTTGCTATTTTTGGCAAATTATTTTGTAGAATTTCTTAAATTGTGTGTTCTCTATTGTATTATATTACAAAACATAATGACGACAAAAAATTTTCTCATAGAATTTTCTATTCCTCGTCACCAGGAGAAATCTTTTCATTCAATGACCTCTACGCACATTTTAAAGGTCACAGTAATAGGAAGAAATTTGCAACCTATCGTTGGCTCTCTAAAGCGGAAATATTTTCCAAGAATATAAATACACCTCAATCGAAGTCAACGAATACGAAATAGAATATGAATAATTTAGTAAAATTGTTGCCATGTAAGTTGCAAAATTTCAATAGAAAAAGTTATCTAACTGCACTTTGCCACCAAAGTGGCCCCCGTTAAACAGGGGGCCTGGCTAGGAATTTGTTGTTTATTATTATTATTATTGTTGTTGTAGTAGTGGTAAACATATTTTCAAACGAAAGTACTTGAACAAAAAAAATTAACAATTAAAAAACCCTATACAAAAATGCATTTAATTTTTTTTTCACTTACATTTGGCGTTTTATATGAAAAAACTTAAATCCCAGCAAAGAAGACGACGACGACTGCGAAACGAACGACGTACGACGAACGACTGTGTAGAGAAGCACGGCGCTGGCCTTCGTGGACATCATCACCATCATCGTGTGGATTCGTCGTTCTGTGTGGTGGTGTGTGGACTTTTAGGATAAAAAAAATCTTGCACTACTCTCCAGTTGGGGACATGCGCATTTCACAACGTTGTGGGCTTCGTGTATCATGATCGGTAGGTGGGCAGGGAGGGGATGACCGGCAAATGTTGTTTGCTGTTGTCAATAGGGTTGGTTGGTTGTTCTCGCTGTGCGAGTGACCTTCTGTCAAGGTGACTACCGGCGCATTGATGTTTAGGTTCCACATGTCAGCCGTAAACGCCAAACATGGTGGAGCAAGTGAAATGGATATAGTATCATGGGGGGAAATGTCCATTAGATCATTGTCGAAGGGTGGGAGGGAATTTGTGAGGATGGAGCGTCCGGGAAATTATTGTGAATTTAGCTACTCGAAGTACATTTTGGTATATTTTGCAAATTCATATGGAATGAATATTTTTCTCTATATCAATATATGCTGTGGCTTCGAAAAAATAGAAAAAACGAATTAAGAAATTATTTTGAAAAGTATTTTTAATTAGAAGTAATTTTTTTCTGAACGTGCCCCACAATTGTGAATTCCTCACACAATTTTGACATTAAAAAGCCGAATACAGATAAGGGATGCCGCGCCGAAATTGTTGAGCGAAGTGTAAAAATGGGAAAAGTGGAGTGTTTGTGAAGTGAAAAAATGTAATAAACTTTAGGTCCAAGAATCAATAACCAACCCAAACTATATTTATGCTGAGTAAAAAAATATGTTTACATAGCCTAATTTCATAAAAAGGGATAGAATTTCGAAAATACAGTTCGCACCAAAGTGTTATTAAAAAAAGTGAAGTGGCGTAGTGTTTTCACTAGAAGTGGACAGAAAAATGAAACCCTGACCAAAATACGGTTTTGTTTTGATTTTGAGTTTCTCCCATTTCACGTGTTTTTTTATTTATATTTGTAAAATTTTCACTCACTAACAATTGATAAAAATGACGCTTATTGTAATGCCCGGCGACCGGGTTCAATCAGCCGAGGAATTGGCCAAAACAAAGACAGTAATCCTTGGTCCCGGTTTGCGGCGAATCGACGACAAAGTGCTGGCATGCAAGGCGGGGACGCTGATGCACAAGGAGCCCAACGCCTTCTGGGTGGACAACTATCAGAAGCGATATGTGCCGGTGCGCGGAGAGGCTGTGATCGGGGTGGTTACGGCCAAAGCGGGCGATATCTTCCGCGTGGACATTGGCGCCCACGAGCAGGCTTCCCTCTCATATTTGGCCTTTGAGGCTGCGACAAAGAAGAATCGTCCCGATGTAAATCCCGGGGATCTGCTGTATGCTCGTCTCATCGTTGCCAGTAAGGATTTGGAGCCGGAATTGGTGTGCGTCAACTCGTCGGGAAAGAAGGCCAAATTGGGTGTTCTCTCCAATGGATTTGTCTTCAAGTGCAGTTTAAATCTGGCTCGCATGATATTGCGAGAGAATTGTCCGCTCCTGCGGGCTCTCACCAAAGAGATGCCGTTCGAGATCGCGGTTGGGCTGAACGGACGCATTTGGATCAAGGCGAAGACAACGAAAGAGACCATTGCACTGGGAAATGCGATATTGGCTGCCGAGAATGCGACACACGAGCAGATTGTAAAGATTTGTGAAAATATTGGAAATATATTGTTTACATGAATAAAAAACAGAATTTTTCTTATTTCTATAAAGTCAATTAATTAGTAAAATTAACGTATTTTTTCGTATAACAAAAACAGAGATTTTCTTATTTGTATAAAGTCGATTAATTAGTAATATAAACGTGTATATTCAAAACAATGAACAAAGAAATGGAAATTTTATTTCCATGATTTGCAATCCTTCATAATAATAGCGTCTGTAACTATTTTAAGTATCTTCATTTCTAGTTGTAACACAGCCGTTGTGCTGAGTCCAGCTTCTGCAATTTGCATCGCCAAACTTTGCATAAACAATGAAAACGGGGTAGGAGTGGTGGGGGAGAAATTCTGTACGTTTTCAGCTTCGTGAAACGAGTTCACCACTTCCTCCTCAACCTCGTCGGCTTCCTCCTTGGGCACCGATCTGGACCGATATTCAGTACATTCGTTTTCATCCAAATAGTCGTCTTCCATATTTGTGTCCTCCAACATGACGTCTTCGATTTTGAAAGATTCCTGCGATGGAACCGATTCGTCGAAATTTCCATAGTACCTGCTATCGATGGAACAAACATAATTTTTAAGGATTTTTTCCTTTTATGTGTATTAACATACTTTCTTCTCGAGTTTTTACAATTGTCCAAAAATTTCAGCATATTGAAATATTTGTATGTTTTACATGGAGGGTGACCGCTTTCTTCTTGCTTCTGCAGCCTGAAATATCGGTCTCGAAGTGTCTTCCAGCGCTTCTTAATACTGATCACTGAAAGGGAAGAGGGTTGAAGGGGGTTGAAAGCAACAGGAACGTGGAGAAACGCAACAAGTTCGTATTTACCACAATCATTGTTGTTCCTTGCGAAGTCCAACCACAAACGTTCCCTTAATGCGATGTTCTTATAGCTCGGGTCGGTTCTATCATACAGACATCTGTGCTGTCGCACGAATTCAATCAACCGCCTTTCCATCCTTATACGATCGCGTTGTTAGACTTTGAATTAAATCGAATTTTCGTGCTGAAATCCCTGAGCAATTGAATAGATATTTAAATAAACACAAAAAAAAATGTGCTAATAGCGTCCAACAATGTCACTAATGCTGCTGCTGCTGTCAACGCTGCTGCTGCTATTGCTGTCACTGCTTCGGTTTGCGGTTTGGATTTTTCAAAAAGTTTCGTGCGGCACAGTTGGCTGCACTGCGCAGTGCAAAGGAATTCCAAGAAAAAAATACCTTTGCAGAAAATCTTTTCTAGGATTATTTAATTGCAATAAAAGCATTTTATCTGCTGAATATGCATCTAAGATGATTATCTGAGCTTTTAAATTAGGGTGCGGCGAATTCATCTGATCGCAGACGATGCCGGTGATTGCTGGGTGAACCATATGATTTCTTATCAAAAACCTGTGTTTTCGGTTTATCTTTAGCTCATTATTCGCTATAGTTTTCGATTAACTTCAAACAAAGTTCACTCACGGCATCATCATGAGTTTTTTGGAGTTAATTGCGATTGTTTTTATACTCTGCTGGTTGGTGTATATTGTCCTTTGGGCCGTCCTCGACTGCAATGTGGAATTGTGGTTGAAGGAGCGCTTCGGCCAACCGATCTCTCGATTGCGTGGTCAGGTCGTGTGGATCACTGGCGCGTCCAGCGGCATCGGCGAAGCTCTGGCACTGACATTGGCGAAGCATGGAGTGCGTTTGGTGTTGTCGGCTCGACGTGAACCGCTCTTGTTGGATGTCCGTGAGAAGTGTTTGGCTCAGTCCGGGGGATTGTTGTCGCCGAAGGATGTCTTGGTTCTTCCTATGGACATGCTGGAGCTTAATTCACACCAGTCCAAGTTCGACAAGGTGATCGAGCACTTCGGTTCGTTGGACATTTTAGTGAACAACGCAGGACGTTCGCAGCGGGCCAACTGGGAAGACATCAGCGTTCAGGTTGATCGCGATCTCTTCGAGTTGGACGTGTTCTCAGTGATGCATTTGAATCGCATTGCGGTAAAGTATTTTATGCAGCAGAACGGTGGACGAGGTCACTTGGCGGTCACCTCAAGTGTGGCTGGTATGCTACCGGTGCCGTTCTCGGCCACCTACTGTGGAGCAAAACACGCTGTGGGTGCCTACATGGGATCCCTTAAGCTGGAGCAGCCAACACTGGAAGTGACTGTCTTTGCACCGGGACCCATTGCCACAAATTTCTTGGAGGAAGCTTTCACCGCTCAGCCCGGAACCAAAGTGGGAGTGAGCACAGTCAATGATAAGATGCGCATGAAGTCGGAACGTTGCGGAGAATTGTTTGCTGTTGCTCTGGCCAACAACAATTACTTGGCATGGTGTGGGAAATTCCCCGTAGTCCTGCTAGCCTACATTTCATACTATCCCTTTTTGGCAAAGTTCGTTCAGAAGCAAATGGGCAAGAAAACTATGTCGAAGATTCGCGAAGGAAAATAATAATTGGATGAATAAAAATCATGTACAGTGAAAGTTTCCTTAACAAACAGCGTCAATAACCAGAAATTTCGAGGAAGTTAGCTTTTCATTTACTTCTCTCATAACCGAAGAAAATATAAATCGACGATTGTTTTCGGTTATTTAGATCACTGCTAATTACTAATTGTTTTGCTTTAACATTATACCCATTTAAAAACAAATAAAATAATTATTTGCAGCTCATTAAAATGCATTAAAAATGTTATCTTCGATTCCGTGGACATGGACCCAAGTCCGCTGATAACGCTGTCTCTGTGTAAAAAGTTATTGACTTGCATGCTCTACATGTTTATCTATGCAAAGAAAAACTATTGACTTCTTGTCAAATAGCTTGCAAAACCTCTAGTCCTGCTAATATTAGATCAAAGAATCTCATAAGCGATGTCATTTGGATAAACGTGTGGTGTATGTTGAATATAAATTTACATGAATATTCAGTATTTATTAAACAACAACAGAAATATAGAAACATCATCATTAGAGCAGTCAATTTGAAAACTTCCTCAAAAATCAATAGCGATTCTCCGATCTTCCACCCACTCTGTTGTTTGTGCAACTCCAAATATTTATCTTTTTCTCACATTCTTTTCTATCCACTTACTTCAGTTTTCCGTAGTGAAATAAACCTTGAGATAGAAACGACAAAAACAAGCAGTTCAACTGATTATTTACACAAATTCCACATTGTTTTTTATAAAATCTAGTTCTTAGAAAAATATCCTAGTCGTAATCTTTGATTGAACTGGTCCAATCATATTTCTTGTTTCGATTTGTTTTCTTATCAAAACCTGTCTTATGGTCCGGTTCTCTCAAGCTCAAAGTTATCTGCGTCTTTTAGTTTACGATTCAATTCAAAGAAGTAAACATCAGAATGAGTTTATTGGAGTTAATTGCGATTGTTTTTATACTCTGCTGGTTGGTGTATATTGTCCTGTGGGCAGTCCTCGACTGCAATGTGGAATTGTGGTTCAAGGAGCGCTTCGGCCAACCGATCTCTCGATTGCGTGGCCAGGTCGTGTGGATCACTGGCGCGTCCAGCGGCATCGGCGAAGCTCTGGCACTGACATTGGCGAAGCATGGAGTGCGTTTGGTGTTGTCGGCTCGACGTGAACCGCTCTTGTTGGATGTCCGTGAGAAGTGTTTGGCCCAGTCCGGGGGATTGTTGTCGCCGAAGGACGTCCTGGTTCTGCCGATGGACATGCTGGAGCTGAATTCTCACCAGTCCAAGTTCGAAAAGGTGATCGAGCACTTCGGTTCGTTGGACATTTTAGTGAACAACGCAGGACGTTCGCAGCGGGCCAACTGGGAAGACATCAGCGTTCAGGTTGATCGCGATCTCTTCGAGTTGGACGTGTTCTCAGTGATGCATTTGAATCGCATTGCGGTAAAGTATTTTATGCAGCAGAACGGTGGACGAGGTCACTTGGCGGTCACATCTAGTATAGTCGGGTTGTTTGCTTGGCCGTACTCGGCCACCTATTGTGCTGCAAAACACTCTGTGGGTGCCTATATGGAGACCCTCAAACTCGAGCAGCCAACACTGGAAGTGACTGTCTTTGCACCGGGACCCATCGCCACAAATTTCTTGGAGGAAGCTTTCACCGCTCAGCCCGGATCCAAAGTGGGATCAACTACAATCAACAATAAGAAGCGCATGACCGCGGAGCGTTGCGGTCAGTTGTTCGCTGTTGCTCTCGCCAACAAAAATGTTCTGGCATGGTGTGGAAAATTCCCCGTAGTCCTGCTAGCCTACATTTCACAATATCCCTTTTTGGCAAAGATCATGAACAAGAATATGAGTCAAGAAACCATGACGAGGATTCGCGAAGGAAAATTATAATTAATAGGAAATACCTTTTCATTTTGAAAAATACCATGTATTCTCTGAGCTTAATTTTTACTTATTGTACTTTAGAACTGATCACAACTAAAAATAAATAAAATCCACGTCAACTGGTGCCTTTAATGACGTCCTTAATATGCGATGGTAACTTGACTCGTTTCCGTTTCGGTTTCATGGGCGTGGTGCTCTGTTCACTGATACCGTGCTCCTTTCTCTTTGTGGGCTCTTCGGCGGCTTTTTGTTTTTTGCTTTTCTTACATGAAAGTGGATTGGGGTTCTTGGGACCTTTGTGCTTCTTCTTGTTTGCAGTGGTGTCTGACTTTTCCGTGCTCAGCCCTTGGGCTTTCTTCATGTAATCAATTCGTTTCTCAAGCTTGGCCGGTAGTAAATCCTTAGATTTCTTGAGCACATGTTTCTTAGATGCCTCCGAGGGTGCCTCGAGAACGGGTGTCGCCTTGTGAAGGTAGAGCAAACAGCGACCTGGTACTTTGCGTAGACTGTTTTGCAATGCACGATCTTGAGAGGCAACGATATAACGACTCTCCTTCGTCTACAAAAAATTGATTAGTTTTCAAATTGATGACGACAGGAAAAAAACAAATTTGCTACTTACCATTGATTTGATACACTCAGCAGCCGATACTGGTTTCCCTTCGTGGCCGCATTTGTGGACAAAGAATTTCTTCACAATCATGGTGGCCCCAGTGAGTGGCGCACCAAGAGATTCCGCTTCCAAGATGATGCATTGTGTGGTCAGCAGCTTGACGTGCGTCTGGAAATATTTTCGCAGCTGTTCCTCAACGATAACTTTGTTCTAGGATGGATGAGAGTGAAAGAGTTAGTTGAAGTGAAGGAGTTAGTTGAAGATGATGTCCAATGCTTTTTCCCATTTGGTGACCTACTTGTAAAGCGGCCTGGCAGAAGGTGGCATCGACTAGAATTTGATATGGTTCCCGATAGTTGAAATTGGTTTGGAAAAATGTGAGTATTTTGTGGGATTTCTTAAATCGGGAAATCTTCATTTTTACTACGCAGATAATTTATTTTTTATTATATTTTTTTTTATTATTTCTTTAAAATGTATTTCACGAAATAAAAACAATTGAATTGACGTTTCATGCACGTTGTGCCCGATAGCCATTCACAATGGCGTTCACTATTGGCCACTCACTCAATTTAATAACAATACATTGGCTAAATATTATTTAATTTTTAATAATTTCGTGAGATTTTTTACTTGTTGTTTTATTAACGAAATTAAACGATGCTTATTATATATAATTTTTTTTATTATTAGTTAGCGATGTTATTTATACGAAGTATTTCATAATTCACAATTTATTTCCATTGTGGTTCGCGACTTCGATAAACAGTTTCACGAACAGATGGCGCTGCAGTCACTTAAAGGGCGTTCTTTTTTGTTGTTATTTGGAAGTTTCAACGGAGAATAAAGGAAAGAAATAACAACAATAACAAACAGGAATGCCGCGTCGAAAATTTTGACCCTCCTTTTCGTCCTCGTCTAGGACAATACATTTTGAGGAATTCGAAAAGTGAGAATTTTTACAGTTTCATAATGCGAAATATGAAGGGTTTTTCAAAAAAATGGAGTGACGGAGTATTTTGATCTAAAAGTTAAAGAGAATTATGTGACTTCGACAACCCTGATTGGCAACCCTAAACTGCAGCTGCTTCCCGTTGTGTGGATCTCCCCCCCACCCCCACTTCAACCCCTGAACAAGAAGAAGAAGAACTTGCATAGAACATAAATAAACACATGCACAGAATGCGTTTCAGTTTCGGTTTTGCTTTCGTTGCATTCATTCGCCTGCTCGTGCTTTCCCATCGTTATTTATTCTTCGTCGTTCGTTATTTACTTTTTTTGCCTTTGGATTTGACATCGACTTGTTTGAGTGAGTTCAAAACGTTTTCCATCAATTGACCCCATCGTTTATCCCTCCAAAGGACGTTCAATCAATCGCTAGGGAACCTCTCCGCCTTCCCACGTTCAGTCAAAGTCGATTTCGATTAAACGCGCCATCATTTCGCTATTGTTGTTAAATGATTAAAATTCCAACCTAATTAATTTTGCCTTTGGCCTTTTCACTTACTGCTTATTACCTGGAATCTTGCTTATCAAGCTCTCTCGTCTTTTGTGATCAGGTTCGGTTCCTCGAAATTTGTGTGGGGTTGGTTGACAACGGCAACGGCAACAACAACAACAACAAGAAAACACCAATTTCAAATAAAGTTTTCCTGAAACTGGGTGTTGAAAAAATTCTAGACGCTACAGGGTGTTTCCACGACTTTGAATTCAAAAATGATCCGCCCAACTTCTGACGTCCGTCGCTTGCGACTGGGAACGAACTTCCACAGCATAGGAATCGGTTAATTAAAACCGTATTCGAGAGACGTTTCTGAAATTGTGTTTTTTTTTTTATTCGTTTCCATTTACTTTTTCCCCTTTCGATCAATGAAATTGAAGAAACGTTCTCTGTCTACGCGACCAAAGTCATGCACCAATTGTTCAATATTCCCCCAACGGTCTCTCTATCTCCCTGTCTCTTTCACTCCTCTAACGTTCGTTCGATCGGCCGCTGATTGACGTAGAACGATCGATAGATCGTATCATCACAGCCTTTGGTCTGTAACTTAAGGTTCTGACCGATGATTTGTCACCTCATAACGTCTCATAACGGATGACGTTGAGCGTTTCCGTAAAATTTTATTAAAAATTTTGAATTTTAAATTTTATTGAAAATTTTGAATTTTATTGAAAATTTTGAATTTTATTGAAAATTTTAATTTTATTGCAAATTTTTAATTTTATTGAAAATTTTTAATTTTATTGCAAATTTTAAATTTTATTGCAATTTTGAATTTTATTGCAAATTTGAATTTTATTGAAAATTTTAAATTTTATTGAAAATTTTGAATTTTATTGAAAATTTTGAATTTTATTTTTAAATTTTGAATTTTATTTTTACTTTGAATTTTATTTTTAATTTTGAATTTTATTGTTATTTGAATTTTATTGCAATTTTGAAAATTTTTAAATTTTGAATTTTTTTTTTAATTTTGAATTTTTGAATTTAATTTGAAATTTTAAATTTTATTAAATTTTGAATTTTAAATTTATTGAAATTTTAAATTTATTGAAAATTTTAAATTTTATTGAAAATTTTAAATTTTATTGATAATTTTAAATTTTATTGAAAATTTTAAATTTTATTGAAAATTTTAAATTTTATTGAAAATTTAAATTTTATTGAAAATTTTAAATTTTATTGAAAATTTTTAATTTATTGAAAATTTTAAATTTATTGAAAATTTTAAATTTTATTGAAAATTTTTATTTTATTGCAAATTTTAATTTTATTGAAAATTTTAAATTTATTGAAAATTTTGAATTTTATTGCAAATTTGAATTTTATTGCAAATTTTGAATTTTATTGAAAATTTTAAATTTTATTGAAAATTTTGAATTTTATTGCAAATTTTGAATTTTATTTAAATTTTGAATTTATTTTACTTTGAATTTATTTTTAATTTTGAATTTTATTATTTTGAATTTTATTGCAATTTTGAAAATTTTTAAATTTTGAATTTTTTTTTTAATTTTGAATTTTGAATTTAATTTTGAAATTTTAAATTTTATTGTAAATTTTGAATTTTATTGTAAATTTTGAATTTTATTTTAAATTTTGAATTTTATTGTAAATTTTGAATTTTATTGTAAATTTTGAATTTTTTGAAAATTTTGAATTTTATTGAAAATTTTGATTTTATTGAAAATTTTGAATTTTATTGAAAATTTTGAATTTTATTGAAAATTTTGAATTTTATTGAAAATTTTGAATTTTATTGAAAATTTTGAATTTTATTGAAAATTTGAATTTATTGAAAATTTTGAATTTTATTGAAAATTATAATTTTATTGAAAATTTTGAATTTATTGAAAATTTGAATTTTATTAAAATTTTGAATTTTATTGAAAATTTTGAATTTTATTGAAAATTTTGAATTTTATTGAAAATTTTGAATTTATTGAAAATTTTGAATTTTATTGAAAATTAATTTTATTAAAATTTTGAATTTTATTGAAAATTATTAATTTTATTAAATTTTGAATTTTATTGAAAATTTTGAATTTTATTGAAAATTTAATTTATTAAATATTTTGAATTTTATTGAAAATTTTGAATTTTATTGAAAATTTGAATTTTTATTGAAAATTTTGAATTTTATTGAAAATTTTGAATTTTATTGAAAATTTTGAATTTTATTGAAAATTTTGAATTTTATTGAAAATTTTGAATTTTATTGAAAATTTTGAATTTTATTGAAAATTTTGAATTTTATTTTTAAATTTTGAATTTTATTGAAAATTTTGAATTTTATTGAAAATTTTGAATTTATTTTTTTTTGAAATTTTGAATTTATTTTTTTAATTTTGAATTTTATTTTTAAAAAATTTTAAATTTGAATTTTATTTTAAATTTTGAAATTTTTAAATTTTGAATTTTATTTTAAATTTTGAATTTTATTTTAAATTTTGAATTTATTTTAAATTTTGAATTTATTTTTAAATTTTGAATTTATTTTTAAATTTTGAATTTTATTTTTAAATTTTGAATTTTATTTTAAATTTTGAATTTTATTGAAAATTTTGAATTTTGTTGAAAATTTTGAATTTTATTTTAAAATTTTGAATTTTATTGAAAATTTTGAATTTTATTGAAAATTTTGAATTTTATTGCAAATTTGTGTTTGCCGTGGACGCTTCCCTACAGAATCGTTAATTAATTTTATTGACCGATTGACAACAAGTCGACTGTTCCTTACAATATATAGTAGAGATAATCAATTAACAGATTAAGATGGACGCAAAAGTCGACCTTGTCTCTTCAATTTCCTTAATCAAATCTTCTAACAAATTCCCTCCCCCATTCCCTCCTGCACCATGCTTCCCAGCTAAAGCGAAAAGCCGGCCGTAATCGATACTTACATGTATAGATCGTTAAGAATTCAATGTATGGTAGAACATACATGGATTGTATTGACATACATTGTCAATAAGTTGTATAACGGAAGTTTTTTGTTTTCGGTCTTAAGATTTGCAATATTGTATAATATCAGCACAACTAATATAGTAGTAAGTAATGTTCGAAACGTTTTATCAACTTATTATCAACAATGTGCACAGAGTCTTAAGGAGATTAGGAGATGGTGTTCGAAGAAGTGGGGTGGTGGCAAAGGGGAGAGCAATGCGATAACCTTGAGTTTTTTAATGGGTTATCGCAGATGACTGATTAACCTGATTTCAATTCCTCCTCCATCCTATTTGCTTCAACAAAAACAAACAGAATCACACGTTTTTTTATTTTTTGTTTTTTTTTTTATTTAAAACCCCATTTGAAATGAATTTGTTTTAGGTTTGTAATGACGTAACGAAATCATGGAGATAATGATGAAAAATTGTCTGGACATGACTTGTCGACTTTCATAGAACATCTGAACAAGACCTTGGAATCTCTATGGAAACTATGATAAGGCACTATATGATTTGCGAAAAAAAAAAAAAAAACATAAACTTAATGTTAAAATTTGTCAAATTTTTGTTTGCGTGCAACCCCCACAATCAAGAGGTTGCTTTTTATCATTTTTGTTTTTAAATAATATTTTTTAACAAAATTTTGCAAATGTTTTTGATAGAGTTTTAGAAATAGTAACATGGGATAGTTCTGTCGTAACAAACTGACTTTAATGATTTCCACAAAAACCTCTCCGTTCAAACATATTTGCGAAATTAGTTTAATTATAGATATAGACAAACCATCAAACCATAGAAAAAGGCAAATAGAAAACTATTACCAAGGAATAGGCGTCGGGTTAATTTACACTTAAAGCCATAATTTCCTGTAATAACAAAAATTATGATTTAAATCGTTGGCATTCGATAATCAATAGACTGTGCCTTGGCCGAAGCCTGATATTGAAAAATCAGATGTATTATTCTCAATACGTTAGAAGCGGAAAAGAAAAAGAATATACTCTGAGACTACTAAGTATAAATATACCCTTACATACCCAGAATGCTTCTCAAAGTGTTTTTTTTTTTTTTTTTTATAATCCCACCAAATTGAAAGATTAGCAATCTGATCTGTTGATCTGTTAAATCTACTATTACCAATTAGCACCAATGATCACTTAGAAGTTCTAGTTCTTTAATTGTTCTGTTAATAACCGATAGTAGTTTGTCGTAAAATGTTGATGACCCGTGCTATTGGCATAATATTTCGAAACGTTTAACACCAAATGCCAATCAAGAGACGATAATTACGTATCTAATCCATCAATCTAATTAGCGCCTCCCATTAGATCGTGTTCAATTAAAACCGGACCCACACAACATCAACATCGACGTGAACGTCAAAACCGGATTCTCTTGAAATCAATTAGATCGATCGTTAACAAAGTCAAATCAATTGTTACTTTGTGTTTAAATTTCATTTCGCTTTTGAAATAAGTGTGTTTCATTAAATTGAATACGATTTTCGGAATAATCGTATAATGTATTGAGTGGAAATTGTTTGAGATTTTTTATAATAGTTTTATTTACTGTTATTCTTATATCCTTATATCCTAATACCGTTTGGAATACATAGAGTATATTCTTGATTAGCGTCACATCGTGAGTGGATTTAACGAGTCGATTTAACGATGTCTGTCTGGATTTTTGTATATGGAAATTAAATTATTCAAATAATTACTTAATTTAATACGCTTTATTACGATTGGTTCAAGTCAATAAACTACTCGACTAGTTGAGTTAGACAATCGTTGATTGTTTTGAATGAAATCAGATCATCATCATAATCATTATTATCATCATCATCATAATCATTATCATCATCATCATTATCATCATCATCATTGGAGATACATTGTTTGGGAACACCAGACTTGGCCGTATTTCTTCTTCGATTGACCAACTTCCGAGACGTCGACTCTTCATACTCTCTGTCTCTGTCGTTAGAAGAACGTGTGCTGCTCACTCCTGCTGCTGTTGTTGCTGCTGCTGATTTGCCAATGATTTCGATTGCGCGATCGCTGAGGTTTCTTTTGAGCAAAATCACCGAAGCATTGAAACACTGAAAACAAAAAAAAAATGACGAAAAAAAAAAAACAATATGATAATAAAAGCAATAACAATGAAGTTGAAAGAACCTTATGAATGCATTTGATTGTTGTTGTTGTTGTTGTTGTTGTGAAGTGTGTGATTTATTTTTGTTCGATTGAACAATAAATCGAAATCACATAAAAATCAGTTTCTTGCATTTTTACGACCTTCGTGAGAGAAGTGCGAAAATACGAAAGGAGAGAGTTTTTTTTTTTTTTTGTTTAATGTTCTCTGATTATTGCATGACTGAGAATGAAAAACAACACTTGAACGTGTCTTGATAACGTAATTAAATTTGTTTATTTTGTACGCAAATTTAATTTTCACCTCTGCGCGATGGAGTTGCCATATCATTGAATATTTTAATAAAAAAAAAAATATTTTTGTAAACTAAAGTAGTGCACAAAAACTAAAGTTGTGCACAAAAAAAAAAAAAACTGAAATATTTAATAATAAGATCTGTCGCGTAGTCCATGCATAATTTTTTTTTTTTTAATTCTGGTCCCTCTAGGCGTATGAGTGCCGTGAATTTTTGAAATCGATTTTCTGAACTACGTATTTTCGAAATGATTCGGCTTTCGAGTTTTTTCGTTTTTCATATGGAATTAAATTTTTTATTTACTACAAACTTTATCATTTACTACAAACACAGGAACAGACGAAGACGATAAGAATCAATAGCGGGAAGACAGCATGCTCAGTATGGCTAGTCGATAGATAGACAGACAGATAGATAGACAGACCACGATAGAACGATAGACAGAGAGATCGACTACCGGCTGAAGAAGCAAACGTTGTGCATTTTTTTATTGCAGCAGTTGACGAAAGTCACGATCATTGAATAATTCTCAAGTCTACTCAATCGATCTGTATGTCTGTCTGTCTGTCTATCTGACTCTTTCCCATCACCGTCTGTCTCTTTCCCATCATACAACTCATCACTCTGTCGACTTCCCTCGTTGCATCTGGTTCTCTGATCCTGGTTCTCTCTTCTCCAACAACATGTCACTCAAACTCTTTCGCTTCTCAAATACTCGCTAGAGTGACTCGATTAATTATTATAAACAATTATTTTTTTTCTTTGCAATTCGTCGTTCGGCACAAACGAAATGAAGAAACACACACAATCGAGCCACGCAATAGTAGCGAGTGAAAACGAGAGAGAAAAACAAAAACCAAAACAAAAACCGAAACAGACAAACGACTCTCGAAACGAAACGAGTGGTGGACGACGCAGTGGAGCCGTCGTTCGACATCGGCACCGACCGATCGACGTCGTCGCTGTGGAGGTTGTTTTCGGATTCGGCTGAGCAGAGCAGAGTGTCTATAAGAGAAGGGGCGATCGTTTGGATCAGTCTTGGAGCAACGAACGACACGCGCGGACGGCGAACACGGTGAACACTGTACGAAGAATTTTAGAATTAATATTAATCGAAGTATAAATATTGTATATGAAACGGCGCGTGATTTTCGTGACCCAAGGAATGTATTGAAATAGTGATATTTTCGTTCGTCTCTCTCTCTCTCTTTAACGTCCTTTAACGTATCACAACGGATACGGATGCAAAATATTCGTAAAGAAGAGACCAAATCGCGTTTTTTTTTTTAAATATTTACCATAAAATTTTGTAAAATATTTACCATAAAATATTCCGTGTCGTGTCGATCGCACGATCCGAATACATTACAAATAAATTCCAGAAATCTAAGCAAAAAACACCAGCAGGAGCAGCAGAAAAAAATTGTAATTACCAATAAAAAAAAATACAAATACAAAAACAAAAATTACGTGAAAGGGTCATTTGAGCCAAATTGTCTAATAGAGTGGATCGGTCGAAAAAAACGAAGAACGAAAGAAAGAAAGAAAGACAGCGATAGTGAAAGAAAGAGAAGAGAAAAAACGCATTCGTTTTAATTATATTTTTCATGTTCTCCGTGGTGTGATGTGAAAGAAGAAGAAAGAAGAAGAAGAAAACAACAAAAGAAAGAAAGAAAGAAGGAACGAATAATAAGAAATCATTGTTGTTATTTTGTTGTTGTTGTTGTATTAGTGTGATTAGAAGCTGATTATTGTTGTTGTTGTTGTTGTTGTAGTGGTGGTTGTCTTATCATTCATGAATTGCGCCTTGTGTCGCTGCCTCTCGATCCACACATTTCTACGCAAGGCTCTAACAACACGCCTCCGGGATCTGGTTCTGACCCAGAAACAAAAGCAGAAGCGACAGAGGAACGATCTCCAAGAAGGTGGGTCAGATAGTCGTATAGAAGTCGTATAAACAGATAGTGGATATTGATAAAAAATAATCACCATCGATGTTTGGGTAGTGAAAACTATTCAATGGGGGGTTCTAATAGCCAACCAGGGGTTTCAATGGGCTTTTGTCAACGTTCTTCTCACTGATGACACATCGGTCGATTGGTTAAACTCGTTTCCCAATTCGATTAACATATTATTTGCTTCCTTTTGAACCCATAATTTCCAGTTCGACCCTCGAAATTAAACAAACTGATATTCGTTTTCCTCCAGACTCCATTTACATAGCTGTAAAATTAATTGTAAGAACTCGAACTTTTGTTCCCGGAAAGAAATTTTTTGGCTCCTGATTGCGAGATGTTGAACTTGATTTCGCCACCTTCAACTTAAAAGTTTTATATATATTTCCATTATACAAGATCGGTTGAAGGACCAATTTCTAGAATAAATTGTCTATTTTAATCTTATTCATAGTACATATAGACTTATCGATGTTATTGGCCGTGATTGTTTCTATTGTTTTTTTTTTTTTTTTTTTTTTTGCTATTTTCATGGTTCGTTTCATGATTTTTCCATTGTTCGCAATCAGGATTCAATTGTTGTTTTTAATGACACATTCACCATTTTCACCATATACAGTTATCATTGAACATTGATCGTATTATATGATTTAAATATAATTTTTCGCTACAGCCTTTATATGGGAATAGTGTTTATATTTCCTTATGTTCCCGAGATTTCACCGCGGTGTCCTTTTTCTGTCCTTATTCCGGAGAAATTCAAAATCCGACAACAACAACATTTTTTACCGGCCTCTTTAAATGACAATAACTGACGCCAACTACTGTTTTTATGTATATTCCCATTATTTGTTATTTTCGTCTCGTCTCGTCTCGGGTCTCGGTCTCGATCTCGTTGCATTGACTTTTTATGTTATTACCACCACGAGACCAGTGGAACTGGTTTCTGGAACCGGCCGCGTCGAGCCCATGGGACGTCAGATCGGGGCATCCGATGGACTTGAGGTATGAGTCAGCCAGAAAGAAGTGGGCTGGCAAATAGTGGCCGTTGGGACAGTTGGACAGTTGGCCATGACTTTGTCGATAGATCGACCGATGAAGTCGCGACCCATTCAAGTGCATCCGAACGGAACGTTAAAATAAGATGGGATCGGGATTGTGAATACAACAATTGTAAAAATTTATTCTTATCGTATATCTATTACATGGATCGAACTATTGCCATTCTAGATTCTTCTAGTAGCATGACACACTTTTCACAATCAACAACATCGAAACAAAGAGAATTATATCAAATATACATATAGAAAACTTGTGTTCAAAATATTCTCAGAAGAATAACCTTGAACTAATTGAATGGAATGGATAAAATAAAAGAAAAATATTGGTGTTAAAAGCATTTCAAGGTCCTTCAAGGGAATTTTTTTTATTTTTAGAATTAGTATTTTTCTATATTCTCAACTGATTTCTCCATGATTTGATTCGATGAAATATTATATGATATAATATCTATATAATAAATATTGTATAATTAGAATAATGGGAGAAAGAACTTGGGTTCTTCAAGGAAATTTTATTATTTTTATATAATATAATTTATCCATATTCTATTATTCTCAACTAAAATCCTCCCATGATATGATATAATCTACATATATATATATATTAAATATTGTATAATTACAATAATGGGATATATTACAAAATATAGATATCTGTCTTTCGTTCTCGTTTCACAATCCGCCCCTCAAATACATTGCGTGTTCCAATAAACCACTGACAAACGGTATGTTAATTGAAAAAAAAAAAAAAAAAACAAAAGCAATTGTCGCATAAATGTGCTCGAAACTGGAACTGGCACAAGAAACCTTCATCTATCGCAACAAAATCACATGCCCTCACTCAGTCCGCACACCTCGGATTGAGTTCATTTAAATATAGAAATTTCGTATAAAACGAAACGATTTTTTCGTATCGAACGATTTTGAGGTTTTCGTCCGATCGACTTGATCGATTCCTAGACACATGATTAGTCGATCGATTGTTGCTTTCAGATCCGGACCTAGCCTATAGGAACTTGAATGAAAATAACAACAATCTATCTATCTAAGAATAAAGTAGGAAAAGAAAAAAAAAAACAAAAAGAAAAGAAAAGGAAAAAAAACAACACCCAAGGTTACTAGAATTTATGTGGGGAACTAAGAATTACTAGAATTTATATGGGGAACTTAGAATTACTAGAATTTATATGGGGAACTACGAATTACTAGAATTTATATGGGGAACTAAGAATTACTAGAATTTATATGGGGAACTAAGAATTACTAGAATTTATATGGGGAACTAGAATTACTAGAATTTATATGGGGAACTAAGAATTACTAGAATTTATATGGGGAACTAAGAATTACTAGAATTTATATGGGGAACTAAGAATTACTAGAATTTATATGGGGAACTAGAATTACTAGAATTTATATGGGGAACTAGAATTACTAGAATTTATATGGGGAACTAAGAATTACTCGAATTTATATGGGGAACTAAGAATTACTAGAATTTATATGGGGAACTAAGAATTACTAGAATTTATATGGGGAACTTAGAATTACTAGAATTTATATGGGGAACTTAGAATTACTAGAATTTATATGGGGAACTAAGAATTACTAGAATTTATATGGGGAACTAAGAATTACTAGAATTTATATGGGGAACTAAGAATTACTAGAATTTATATGGGGAACTAAGAATTACTAGAATTTATATGGGGAACTAGAATTACTAGAATTTATATGGGGAACTAGAATTACTAGAATTTATATGGGGAACTAAGAATTACTAGAATTTATATGGGGAACTAAGAATTCTAGAATTTATATGGGGAACTTAGAATTACTAGTAATTTATTATGGGGGAACTTAAGAATTTCTAGAATTTTATGGGAACCTAAGAATTAGCTAGAATTATATGGGGAATTAAGAATTTACTAGAATTTATATGGGAACTTTAGAATTTACTAGAATTTATATGGGAGAACTTTAGAATTACTAGAATTTATATGGGGAACTTAAGAATCTTACTAGAATTTATATGGGGAACTAAGAACTTACTAGTAGATTTATATGGTGACCTAAGAATTTACTGAGACTTTATAGGGGAACTTAAGAATACTAGAATTTATCATGGGGGAACTTAAGAATACTAGAATTTATATGGGAACTTACGGAATTACTAGAATTTATATGGGGGAACTAAGAATTACTAGGAATTTATCTGGGGAACTTAAGAATACTAGAATTTATATGGGGAACTTAGAATTTACTAGGAATTTATAATGGGGAACTTAAGAATTTACTAGAATTTGTATATGGGGGGAACTTAAGCATTACTAAGAATTTATCTGGGGAACTTAAGAATACTAGAATTATATGGACTAATAGAATTTATATGGGGAACTAAGAATTACTAGAATTTATATGGGGAACTAGAATTACTAGAATTTATATGGGGAACTTAGAATTACTAGAATTATATGGGGAACTTAGAATTACTAGAATTTAATATGGGGAACTAAGAATTACTAGCATTTTATATGGGGAACTAAGAATTACTCGAATTATATGGGGAACTAAGAATTACTAGAATTTATATGGGGAACTAAGAATTACTAGAATTTATATGGGGAACTACGAATTCTAGAATTTATATGGGGAACTAAGAATTACTAGAATTTATATGGGGAACTAGAATTTCTAGAATTATATGGGGACTTAGAATTTCTATGGGGAACTTAGAATTCTGAATTTATATGGGGAACTTAGAATTACTAGAATTTATATGGGGAACTAGAATTTCTAGAAATTTATATGGGGAACTAAGAATACTAGATATTATGTGTGGAACTAAGAATTACTAGAATTTATATGGGGAACTTAGAATTACTAGAATTATATGGGGAACTTAGAATTACTAGAATTATATGGGGAACTAAGAATTACTAGAATTTATATGGGGAACTAAGAATTACTAGAATTTATATGGGGAACTTAGAATTACTAGAATTTATATGGGGAACTAAGAATTACTAGAATTTATATGGGGAACTAAGAATTACTAGAATTTATATGGGGAACTAAGAATTACTAGAATTATGGACTAATTACTAGAATTATATGGGGAACTAAGAATTACTAGAATTTATATGGGGAACTAGAATTACTAGAATTTATATGGGGAACTTAAGAATTACTAGAATTTATATGGGGAACTTAAGAATTACTAGAATTTATATGGGGAACTAAGAATTACTAGAATTTATATGGGGAACTAAGAATTACTAGAATTTATATGGGGAACTAAGAATTACTAGAATTTATATGGGGAACTTAGAATTACTAGAATTTATATGGGGAACTAAGAATTACTAGAATTTATATGGGGAACTAAGAATTACTAGAATTTATATGGGGAACTAAGAATTACTAGAATTTATATGGGGAACTAAGAATTACTAGAATTTATATGGGGAACTAAGAATTACTAGAATTTATATGGGGAACTAGAATTACTAGAATTTATATGGGGAACTTAGAATTACTAGAATTTATATGGGGAACTAAGAATTACTAGAATTTATATGGGGAACTAAGAATTACTAGAATTTATATGGGGAACTTAGAATTACTAGAATTTATATGGGGAACTAAGAATTACTAGAATTTATATGGGGAACTAAGAATTACTAGAATTTATATGGGGAACTAAGAATTACTAGAATTTATATTACTAGAATTTATGTGGGAAATTAAAAATTACTAGAATTTATATGGGGAACTAAGAATTACTAGAATTTATATGGGGAACTAAGAATTACTAGAATTTATATGGGGAACTTAGAATTACTAGAATTTATGTGGGGAATTAAGAAATTAACCTTGCAATGAAGTGATTCTCCTCATAATCGGAGCCGTCGACTGGTAGTGTATGAAATAATTGGAATAATTAATGGGTTTCCAACGTAATTTATAAATCTTTTATAAATGCTAAAATGTACTACAGTTTACTGTGTACTATTATTTATCGATTGCTCTCAACGTAGCTTGATGTCTTTATTTATCGCTATAATTTGTTGTTGATAATGCGAAATAATATATTACAACGTAAAGTAACAAAATTATATTAATTAAATCTCGGATGAGCTTCAGACATATTATCGATATTTCCTATCTCTCGCCTCTCAAGCACACTCACTCACATGACCTATGTCATTAATTTTTCAATTATGGTATCGCTACTGGAGTGTGTTTAGGTGTTTTGATTATTTCTTATTATTGTTTATTATTGTTTATTATTGTTTTTACATTAAATGATCTTAAGTGGTCTCTTATATTACCTCTAATGTTGTTTATAGGTGAGATTTAGATTATCTGATAGATTCTTAATACTACTTGATAATTAAGGCAATTTCATTCAGCAATGCTTCTTATTTTTCTCATATTTTTTCGTATTTCTTAACTATAAGTAATAATTGTAAAATAAATAAATAATACTGTGTATCGAGAATCTGTGTAAATTCTGAAAACAATACTTTACACCTGAAAGTCCATAAAAACCCGTGAAGTTTTGCGACAAAAGTTTACACACTATATAAATGAGAAAAACTTATGGTTTTATTTCAATATTTTTTTGTTTTATATGTTAGTTTAAAAAATTACGAATGCATATTTATTTCATGTATAGATGACATATTTTTAAATAGGAATTCGTAATTTTTTATACATCTAAATTTGGAGCAAATAAACACTTGATTAAATATAGTTCTGGTTATTGTTTGTGCCTCCTACGCATACTTTTGTCATACAGACAGTAGAATATTTCTCGATTTGGTATTTAATGTGCCATTTTTTTTTGCTCAGTGTCTCGAACTTGAACTTGTCCGATTTTTGGTGTATTTTTATGGGATTTTGATGTTTTCATTTGTGATGACTCGAAGTATCCGAATGCAAAATTCGAATAACCAATTAACTACATATGTGACTGAAATAAAATGCGAAAACGAACAAGAATTTGTTTCATTTCCGCTCAAATGATTGTGAAATGTTATATTTATTGTGTTTGTTGTGTTTGCTTTGTGACAAAACTTGTGCGAAATGTTTTTGAAGATAAGGCTCTACAAGGAAACAATTGTAATTATTAGTAATTATTTACTTATCTTATCAGACCGATGATCGTTCGGTTCCTTTCCATAGTAATTAACTATGGAATTATGGAATGAACTACAGAAGGTCAACGATGAGTTTTGTTTTTGTTTTTGTTTTTGTTTTGTTTGTTCAGACGTCTCTCTTCTGGCTGTTGTCCTTGTCTAGGCCACCTCACCTCCGTGCATTCTGGCACGTTTTTATTCTTGTTGATTAAGTTTGTTGATGTTTCTGAAGAGCCAGAATCAAAACAAAAACAAACCAATTAATTTGTTTCAACACATTTAAATGTTAATTTCTTTCGCTCAGTCGCTCAGTTCGAACAGATCGGTTAATTTGTGAAAGTCGATGGGAAAAAAAAAAATTTTTCCAGTTTTAATACACGATTAACCTGGCCAGCCTGCCTCAATCGACGTCATCTACCATAGCTCGGGTGACCTCAGCATCCCCGCCCCCCCAGATGTCGCTTGCGGGTGGCTCCACGACCACGAGAATGTCTTTTGTCTCGTTTTGGGGATCCCAAAACAATTCGATTCATTTAAATTCCTCCTCGCTCCTCTGCGATATTTTTCCTTCTCGCTTGTCGACTGTTGATTCCAAACGATGAACGTCACAACATTTCCAGACCATAAACAAAAAATAATCTATTGACAGAATTTAATCGAACACATGTCGGAGGATACAAAAAAAAAAAAAAAAAAAAAGATAATTAATTGGAAGTATTCTGACTTTGTTTTTGCATTTGCAAAACCAGCACAATAACAATCGAAATATATATTAATTTCGCACGCGACCTCTTTGTGTTTAACCAAATCTCTTGGCCAAACGTGTGTAGAAGACACATACATATATAAATGTGTTGTTTATAGAAATTGGATGCTGACATAACCTGTTATGACGTCACACTAAGGTCTAAACTAATAAACATATTTTTATTAATATTAATATTATTATTATTCAACTTCCTTTGCACATGCGAACATTTAAAATTCTCGACTATTTCTATAATATTCCATATTCATGATCAATATAATTGATTTTTACTGTTTTCTGCAATTTATCAAACGTGCCCAACGCTCCATTCTATCCTCCTCTTCCACCTTCTTCTCCTTCTCCATGGGGTTATTAAAAATGAATAGAACTTCGTATAATTGGCCCTCCACGCGTGTACCTTGTATTTGTTCTAAATTGGCCAACGTTGCAACATTTATTGGAAAAATTCAATTAATCGGCATTTGCCACATGGCAAATGATTACCTCGAAATTATTATGGTTTTATTTTGGTTGAGCAATGAAGACTGAGCATGAGTTGGGCGCATGCATTTTAATGGAGTTAATGAACTATTGCATACATATTCAATTACAACATTCATCGTTCTGGTAAATTATTATTGCTGAGTGATGAAATTAATCGACATCCCATGAATTTACACACTTGTAAATTTTCCCAACTGTTTTTTTTTACGTCAGAGTATTACTAAGGGATGTAGGATTTTCTAGATTTTCGATCATTAACATGAAACCCATACCAAAATGTCGGAACATTGGTTACTATATAAAGTAATTATTTCGGTAACTATAAAGTAATTATTCCGGTTACTATAAAGTAATTATTTCGGTTACTATAAAGTAATTATTTCGGATACTATAAAGTAATTATTTCGGAAAACCTTCTATCGTTTGTATGACGATAATCGTTCTCATACTAAATTGTGATCTGTTTCTGATCTGATCTGATCCAGACCAGTCTGTGGCTTATCTAATTTGTGGTACTTTAACCGTTGCCACTGGACACCGGTTCTGCTCAGCTCCATATCATAGCGGAATCGATTTGGTAATCATAACCTTACGTAGCCGGTTTTTTTTCTTCTCTCGACTATTATCTATATTTATTTTTCGACGTCCCACACGTGCCCGTTATTTCGATATACATTTTTTATTTTCTTTTTATTTTTTATTTTCTTTTTTCTTTTTTTATTTTCTTTTAATTTTTGTTCTTTTTTATTTTCTTTTTATTTTTTTTACTTTTTTATTTTCTTTTTAATTACATTTATATATGTTGAATTTGTATAGAACATTTATTAAGTTTTGCTCGTTATTGTGTTCTTTTTTGCAGTTTTTTAATTCCGTTCTAGGGAAGGAAGACGATCTGCAAAAAATCGATTCTTTCTTGGACGTGACCCTGCATCACTCCTCAACATGACCATCCTGCATGAGATCAAGCCCACCTGTGACACGCCCAGTGGCGGTGGTGGGCGTGGCGGCGGCGAAGGCGGCGGTGTCGTCGGCATCAATTGCTGCTCCAGCGTTGCCAACTCGGACATTTCAATTGACGAATCCGCCGCCGCCGACGTCGTCGGCACAAAAGTCAACAACAATTTGGCCCTCGCCACGAAGGACATGTTCGAAAGTGTCGAGACGAGTTTTCCACGCTGCAAGGAGGTCGACATCGAGTTCGAAAATGTACGATACACCGTGAGAAAATTCTCTTTTGCCGAGAGAAAATTTGGTAAGTTCAATTCGTGGACCTTGGCTATGAGTATGATGAGTATGAGTGGATGGATGGAATTCGAGGAATTTCATGAATTATGAAAATGATTTTTGAATCTTTTCTCTTTTCAGTCACGAAGGAGATCCTCCATGGCATCAATGGTGCTTTCCGCTCTGGCGATCTGACCGCCATCATGGGGCCATCGGGATCGGGCAAAAGTACGCTTCTGAATGTTATGACTGGATTTAGGTAAGTTTCAAAGAATTTTGGAAAATGAAGCAACATGCAAATAATGCCAAATGTATACCAATTTCTTGCCATTATGCCATTAAATGGAATTTCAACCATTAAAAGACGAAAAATTACTCTTCGTTTCCTTGAGAAACTGAAACTCTAGTTGCTGTTCATAATTTTCGTTTAATTGCAAGCATTTAATTGTTTTCGTAATTTAGCAAATAAACGAAGGTAATTTCACTTAAGTTGAAAATATTTTCATTTTTTTTTTTTTTAAATATTAAGCAATTAAGCATTTAATGACAAAAAAACAAAAAAAAAAAAAAAACCTGTAGAACTTGCCTCAGGTGTTGTTAAAAACTTAAACTAAAATTTTGACCGACTTTTTCGTCGATTTCAAAGTTTTTATGCAAACATCTATTCGGTTCAAGGAATTTCGTAAAAATACCTTGGGGTCTTGTAAACCATATGAATATATATATATATATATATTTCGATAAGATACCAATAGTTCGGGCGGACGATCGTGTTTGGTCACTGAACCAAACTGAGCTCGAGCTTGGACTTTGATCGGCCTGATGTTAAAGACCGAGACTCGGCTTCTGCGTTCAAAGTTTTTTTTTTGTCGAGGAACAAATCTGTGGACTTTTGACAAAACAACTTTTGTCTGATATTAAAATTCTTGAGGAGAGCGAATAATAAAAAATTAGGTGTATACTAAATTTTTTATGTATTTTATTTAATTTTTTATTTATTTTATTTAATTTTATTTATAAGTAAAAATATTGTATTATAGTAAAAATGTGTCGTCTATTTTGATTTTTTCCAAATATTGTTATATATTAAATATTAATAATATAAATTAATATGATAAACAAAATTTTGTAAATTATCTTATCTCGACTTAAGTTGTTTTGTCAAAAGTCCACAGAAATGGTATTTTTCATTTTCTACAATGACTTTCTTGTTATTCTTCGACTTTGTTTGTCGCATTTCGCCCATATGAGTCATGAGTGCGAATTTCGCTCGCTCTCTCTCTCTCTCTGTTAAGCCGTTCACGATGATGATGACGACGCCCTTTGCTTTGTTTTATTCCACCAAGCCGACCATCTTATCGCCAATCCCAGTCTAGCCTTCGCTTTTAATCGTAGATTCTCTTCTATAGTAGATTTTTCTGCGTTTCTATATTTATTCGCTATACTACTCTGCATTGTTCTTAGACCATAGAACTATACTCATATAATCATAGTTTCGATTTGAATGCGGAAAACTCGTATGATGACTTGATCGCTAAAATCAGACGACGATTGCGAATGTAGAACTTTGTATAATGTCAGAGAACAACTAGGTCGACTCGGAGCATGCGGTCAGATAAGGAGCATCGTCGAGAACCTTCTACCGAAGTCGGAGACCATTTCAAGTGCACTCTCAGACATTGTAGTATTTTTTTTGTTTCAATGGAATGGAATAATATTGAAATTTTTAATTTTTAAAATAAAAAAATATATATATGAGTCAGAGATTGAAAGAGTTTGGGGGACTAACGGAAAGCTTTCTGACACGCAAGGTTAATAAATAAAAAATTAATAAAGCTGTAATAGTAACATGACCTGACAGTTCATTTCTGTGATATGTTTATAAATATCGCAGACTGTCCTATGGTCCAGAAGGAACGAGTTCAAGCTGGTCTCTGAACGCTTTATTGCCTCCAACAGAACCCTTGAAAAGTGCAAGAACTTCTGTCTGTCTGTCTGTCTGTCTGTTCGATGATAGGAAAGAGTGATGTTGGGATTTTGTTTTCGTTCGATTCAATGATGTCCTTGTAATATAAAATATTAATCGAAGGAAAGAATAAACGGGAATGTCTCTGTTTTGCAGAGCGACCGGCGTCACTGGCACCATTCAAGTCAATGGCAAAGTTCAGTCCACCAACTCGTCCCAGTTTCGTGAGCTCTCGTGCTACATCCATCAGGATGATTTGTTGCGGCCGCAGTTGACCGTGGGCGAGACGATGATGTTGGCCGCCCATCTGAAGCTCGGCTTTCGGGTCGACAAGGAGCACAAGCTCAAGTTGGTAAGGAAATTGTTAATTTTTTTAAATGAACACAATTCTTAAGAACTGATATATTTTAATAGACAATATATTTTAATAGACGACATATTTTAATAGACAATATATTTTAATAGACAATATATTTTAATAGACGACATATTTTAATAGACAATATATTTTAATAGACAACATATTTAAATAGACAATATATTTAAATAGACAACATATTTTAATAGACAACATATTTTAATAGACAACATATTTTAATAGACAACATATTTTAATAGACAACATATTTTAATAGACAACATATTTTAATAGACAACATTTTTTAATAGACAACATATTTTAATAGACGACATATTTTAATAGACAACATATTTTAATAGACAATATATTTTAATAGACAACATATTTTAATAGACAATATATTTAAATAGACAACATATTTTAATAGACAATATATTTTAATAGACAACATATTTAAATAGACGACATATTTAAATAGACAACATATTTTAATAGACAACATATTTTAATAGACAACATATTTTAATAGACAATATATTTTAATAAACAACATATTTTAATAGACAACATATTTTAATAGACAACATTTTTTAATAGACAACATATTTTAATAGACAATATATTTAAATAGACAATATATTTAAATAGACAACATATTTTAATAGACAACATATTTTAATAGACAACATATTTTAATAAACAACATATTTAAATAGACAACATATTTTAATAAACAACATATTTAAATAGACAATATATTTAAATACACAATATATTTAAATAGACATCATATTTTAATAGACGACATATTTTAATAGACAATATATTTCAATAGACAACATATGTATTTTAATAGACGACATATTTTAATAGACAATATATTTAAATAGACAACATATTTTAATAGACAATATATTTTAATAGACAACATATTTTAATAGACAATATATTTAAATAGACAACATTTTTTAATAGACATCATATTTTAATAGACGACATATTTAAATAGACAACATATTTTAATAGACAACATATTTAAATAGACAACATATTTTAATAAACAACATATTTAAATAGACAATATATTTAAATACACAATATATTTAAATAGACATCATATTTTAATAGACGACATATTTTAATAGACAATATATTTCAATAGACAACATATGTATTTTAATAGACAATATATTTTAATAGACAACATATTTTAATAGACGACATATTTTAATAGACAATATATTTTAATAGACAACATATTTTAATAGACAATATATTTTAATAGACAACATATTTTAATAGACAACATATTTTAATAGACAATATATTTTAATAGACAATATATTTTAATAAACAACATATATATTTTAATAGACAACATATTTTAATAGACGATATATTTAAATAGACAACATTTTTTAATAAAAAACAAATTTTGTTTCTAAAAATAGATTTGACTTAAAAACAACTTTCATTATTTTTGTTTTTCAAAATGTTCTATATTGCTTATCATTTGTTTATAATTTGTTATGTCTTTCATTATCAATTCCTCGCTCAGATCAAACACATTCTGTCGCTGCTCGGACTCGATCATCGCTTTAATGTGTTCGCCGGGAAGCTTTCGGGTGGCCAGAAGAAGCGTCTGGCCATCGCTCTGGAGCTGATAAGCAACCCGCCTGTGTTGTATCTGGACGAGCCGACGACGTAAGTGTTTTCAATTTATTAAATTAATTTAATTTATCCATCACTCTTTTTGCGATTGCGATTTCAATTTAGAATTCATTAAATTAGTTTGCATTTTATTGTTGAACTTTATGTTATTATGGTTGAAAACGTGGTGAAAGAGTCAAATGAACTTTACTTTTATCGATGACCTCTGACATGGGGTTCAGCCAGACCTCTTTTCAAGGGGCTTTTGAGAATCTCTCTGCGTGATCAAGGGTTTTAGAACATATGGCGTTAGTCCAAAGTCGTTACAGTCACACGTCGATTGACAGACAATAGAAAGAGAGATTTCACAGAAGTATACTTTCCCCACTTTCCCCACTCTCTCTCTCGCTTAGCTCGATCCTATAGTTACAGGAAATGCCACAATCGTGAAAATCCAACACGAACCGAACCGATGCCGACATCGACTGGAATCGTTAATTAACGGCCTGTTGTTTCCCATGACTGCATTCGACTTTTTGCTTTTTGCGATTAGAAATTTTGCACTTGTCAACAACTCGAGCCCTCTGTGGCAGGTAGACAATCAGTCAGTCGATCAGACAGTCTGTCTGTCAGTCAGTCGATCAGTCTGTCTGTCAGTCGATCAGTCTATCAGTCACTCAGTCAGTTGGTGAAATTGTCAGCATGCGGCTGATGTGTTTAATCATGATCGGGACTTCGGAATCCCATTCCCAATCCCATCGCATGCTGGCGTGCTGTCAGCGATTCATATTGTCAGCGCAAAAAGTTGCCGACACCGACAGCAACAGCAACAATTGTTGTTTCACCGCAACTCATCACGCAATTCATGACTAATAATCACTTGCTCCGCTCCCCAATTGATGCTCCCACTGATGACAGCCAGCAAAGTGCGCTTCCTACGCCTTGACTTGACATGGAAATGACACGTTAACGATCATTGATTATGTAAACGTTGTTGCCCTGCCCAGTCGATTGTCGATTGTCGATTGCCAGACTCGTGTCCCAGGTTAAGGGCAGTAGTGTGCAGCCTCATGTATATTAATTCCTTTGATTCAATAAAATTTTACATAATATCGTGTGGATTCATAAAGAAGAGCTCGACTCATTGCAAGCCTATGTAATCATCTTGTATATTTTGTTTTGTTCCTTATGCGATGGAGAATTCGCTTTCGAGAGAAACCTGTTGGAGCCATACTCAACAGAAACCAGTGGAAACTTTTTATAATGCATGTTTTTGACTTTATAAAGTTTCCATAATTGATTGGATGATTTACATCGACTTTTTTACAGAAGTCAATTCTAGTTCGTGACGTCACAACAACTTCCTCATGAACTTTGAGACTAAGTTTTAAATAACTCATGTCGATGGAATTACAAAAGAAGAAAACTTGTTCGGTTGATTCTTGATGTTGTAATTGTTGTTGTTGTTGTCGTTGTTTAGAAAATTATGCAAACATTTCGAGTGTCATCGATCGTTATCGACATCGTCGTGCGATATTTATATTTACATAGCTAGATTTGATGTTAATATTTGCAAGATGAGTTGCTAATTTGTTAGTGAAACGGAAAATCATTTCACACTTCTCTGATATTTCGTAAGTTTTTTTTTTTTCGAAACTTAGTCCACTTGAGATGGTCAGCGTCATCGTCAATTAAGTGTGCCATCGGAACGGATCGGATGGGATCGAAGAATATTTAAATCGGTGATTCGTTATAGTTTATTGTATCGAGGTGAGATGAGGGATTTGTAGGCCTTTTTCTACTGATGATGTCGTTTTGTACACAATATTAAGGTAGAAATCAGAGGAACAACCATTTATTTTTCCGGTATCGGTGGGAATTTCTTTTGTTTCTATCGAAATTGCAATGTTTGACTATAAGAATTCAGGGATCCCAAATTATTTTTTGATCGTTAATTCATTCAATAAAAAATATCGATCAAGTTTTGATAATTAGTTTTTCAATGAAATTATCAATAAAATGCTGATCTATATTTTTTCAATAAAAAATATCGATCATGATTTGATAGTTATTTTTTTATTTGAATATATCGATCAAAAATTGATCGTTATTTTATCGATCAGAAATATCAATTAAATTTTGATCATTATTTTTTCAATTGAATATATTGATCAAAATTTGATCGTTATTTTTTCAATTGAATGTATCGATAAAAATTTGTTCGTTATTTTTTCAATTGAATATATCGATCAAAATTTGATCGTTATTTTTTCCATCAAATATATCGATGAAATTTTTATCTTTATTTTTTCGATCAAATATATCGATGAAATATTGATCTTTATTTTTTCGATCAAATATATCGATGAAATATTGATCTTTATTTTTTCAATTGAATATATCGATCAAAATTTGATTTTTGATTTATTCAATTAAATTTTGATTTGATTTTTTCTATTAAATATATCGATCTAAATTTGATCGTTATTTTTTCCATCAAATATATCGATGAAATATTGATCTTCATTTTTTCGTTTGGAAAAATAATAATTTTTAGGAAGTGATTTTTATTATAAAATCCAAATCCATAATTTTTTTTAGTACCCCTGAATTAATTTTTTCGTTGGATAATTTCATACTAGATTGCTCAGATTTACGATTTAGGAACAAAATTTTTCCTTAACTCATTTTTTCCTTAACTAATTTTTTCCTTAACTAATTTTTTCCTTAACTTATTTTTTCCTTAACTCATTTTTTCCTTAACTAATTTTTTCCTTAACTAATTTTTTCCTTAACTAATTTTTTCCTTAACTAATTTTTTCCTTAACTAATTTTTTCCTTAACTCATTTTTTCCTTAACTAATTTTTTCCTTAACTAATTTTTTCCTTAACTAATTTTTTCCTTAACTTATTTTTTCCTTAACTCATTTTTTCCTTAACTAATTTTTTACTTAACTAATTTTTTCCTTAACTAATTTTTTCCTTAACTCATTTTTTCCTTAACTAATTTTTTCCTTAACTCATTTTTTCCTTAACTAATTTTTTCCTTAACTAATTTTTTCCTTAACTAATTTTTTCCTTAACTAACTTTTTCCTTAACTCATTTTTTCCTTAACTAATTTTTTCCTTAACTAATTTTTTCCTTAACTAATTTTTTCCTTAACTAATTTTTTCCGTAACTAATTTTTTCCTTAACTAATTTTTTCCTTAACTCATTTTTTCCTTAACTAATTTTTTCCTTAACTCATTTTTTCCTTAACTAATTTTTTCCTTAACTAATTTTTTCCTTAACTAACTTTTTCCTTAACTAACTTTTTCCTTAACTCATTTTTTCCTTAACTAATTTTTTCCTTAACTAATTTTTTCCTTAACTAATTTTTTCCTTAACTAATTTTTTCCTTAACTAATTTTTTCCTTAACTAATTTTTTCCTTAACTAATTTTTTTCCTTAACTAATTTTTTCCTTACTAATTTTTTCCTTAACTCATTTTTTCCTTAACTAATTTTTTCCTTAACTAATTTTTTCCTTAACTAATTTATTCCTTAACTAATTTTTTCCTTAACACATTTTTTCCTTAACTAATTTTTCCCTTAACTCATTTTTTCCTTAACTAATTTTTTCCCTTACTCATTTTTTCCTTAACTAGTTTTTTCCTTAACTAATTTTTTCCTTAACTAATTTTTCTTACTATTTTTCCTAACTATTTTTCGTTAACTAATTTTTTCCTTAACTCATTTTTTCCTTAACTAATTTTTTCCTTAACTCATTTTTTCCTTAACTAGTTTTTTCCTTAACTCATTTTTTCCTTAACTAATTTTTTCCTTAACTAATTTTTTCCTTAACTAATTTTTTCCTTAACTAATTTTTTCCTTAACTCATTTTTTTCCTTAACTCATTTTTTTCTTAACTCTCATTTCCCCTCTCGCTCTCCCACAGTGGCCTGGACAGCTCCTCGTGCAGCCAGTGTGTGGCGCTGCTGAAGAAGTTGGCCTCACAGGGCCATACGATCGTCTGCACGATCCATCAGCCGAGCGCCCTGATCTTCGAGATGTTCGACAAGCTGTACACGGTGGTCGAGGGCAACTGCATGTATCAGGGCCCAGTGCGCGACGTGATCCCCTTCCTGGCCGATCAGGATCTCGTCTGCCCGAGTTATCACAACCCGGCCGATTATCGTGAGTTCAACACGGGAACAAATTATCAAATTTAAATTCTTAATCCTTTTCCTCCTTTCTCTCCTCCCCCAACCAGTGATGGAGGTGGCTGTGGGCGAGCACGATCGCGACCTGAACAAACTCATTCATGCGGCGAACAAAAAGTATTACGAAGACGTCGACCTGTGTCAATTGAATCGCGTGACTCGCCTCATCCACAAGATACAAGGTAAACATAAAAAGCCTCGTCTCGCACCATCTGGCCGGAAGGTCTCACGTTTTCTCGTCGTACACACACTTTTGCAGAAAACATCGAGAAGCGAGCGGCGAACAAGTTGAAGCAATTCCCCGATCCCGGCGCTCAGTTTCCGGCCTACGACTATGTGAAGCCCATCGCTGAGGATTTGGCTCTGGAGGAAGTCAAAGCTTTGAGTTTGGGCGGAGTTGTCGGCGGCGGCGGCGGCGGCGGCGAACAGCGAGGCAGCATCGTGTGCGAGTCGGACATCGAGAGGGCGACGTTTCTGCGGCAATATCTTCTGCTCTTCCAGCGCATCCTGATCTGCTCGCGACGCAACTACGTGAGTCTCAACCCATTTTGAAGACCTCCATCTCCAAACCTGAACCTCAAAATCTGAACCTCAATCCCAAACCTGAACCTCCATCTCCAAACCTAAACCTCCATCTCCAAACCTAAACCTCCATCCCCAAACCTCAACCTCCATCCCCAAACCTCAACCTCCATCTCCAAACCTAAACCTCCATCCCTAAACCTGAATTCCCAAACCTAAACCTCCATCCCCAAACCTGAACCTCAATCCCCAAACCTAAACCTTCATCCCAAAACATGAACCTCCATCTCCAAACCTGAACCTCCATCCCTAAACCTCCATCCCCAAACCTAAACCTCCATCTCCAAACCTGAACCTCCATCCCCAAACCTTCCGACCGCCCATGACAAACGCCAAACTGAAGCAGAACCTCCTCAACCATCAGCCGCATGGGGTTTTAATGACCTTAGTTAATGGTTTGTTTGTGGCTTCAATTGTTTCCAGCGGCGCTTCGGTGGATCCTCCGTCGAGAGGCGGCCAAGCGAAGCGGCCTCACAATACGCTTGTGTCTATATGTCTCTCTGTCTCTCTGTCTGTCTGTCTGTCTCTCTGTCTCTCTGTCTGTCTGTCTATCTGTCTGTCTGTCAGTTGGATAAGAGTGCGCTGAAGCGATACATTAACTAAGCTTAGCTCAACTCGACTCAAACTCAATGGGTTTTTTCTTCACTTTGCAGTCGTAACTTGTTCACAGTCAGTTGGATTGCAGTTATGAGCGAACTGTTGTTATTGTAATGGTTGTTGTTGTTATTGTAGTGGTTGTTGTTGTTATTGTTTTGTTTGCTGTTGTTATTATGTCTATATGGCCAAAGTGTCTGTCTGTCTGTCTGTCTTGTCTTGTCGCGGTTTCTTGACGTTGACATCGATTCGCTAATGGCCATTTTCGCAGTTGCAGCCCAGCCTCAGTGCGCTGTCTGTCTGTCTTTTCGTCTGTCTTGCTTTCCGTTTCGCTGTCTGACCATCTGTCTGTCCAGCCGGTCGATCGAGGTTTAGCGTTTTTTTTAATCGTTTTTTTTTTTTTTTATGGTCAACGCATTCGCCTGACCGTCGTCGTTATGGCCACGAATGGTTCCAGGCCCAGACCCAGACCCAACCCCAACCCGAACCGGCGGCGCCATTAAACTTGATTTCTTGACGAAAGCCACAAAACCCATTTCTCAACTTTCGCTTTGGTAAACGGAGCAGCCTTGAAGTGGCGCAGAAAACCCGCTTCCAAAATAGGTTGTAAATTTATCCGAATGAACCACTGAACGTTCCACTAGAACGTTTCGCAATTGCGGGGTTGAAATCGATCGAGCTCCAACGATCGACTCCAACGATCGAACTCCCACGATCAAACTCTTACAATCGAGCTCCAACGATCGAGTTCGAACTCCTACGATCGAGCTCCTACAATCGAGCTTTTTAATTACCAATTCCATTCATGTAGCAATTATCATGTAATGGAATATATTTAATTTCTCATCGTTACTATTTCTTTTCTTGTTATTGTTATCTTTCTTTTCTTGTTATTGTTATCTTTCTTTTCTTGTTATTGCTATCTTTCAGTTTCTGCTGCTGGCTCGACTCCTTTCGCACATTCTGATCGGCGTCCTCTTTGGCTATCTCTATTTGAACGTGGGCGACAAGGCGAACACGGTGCTCGGCAACTATGTCTATCTGTATGGAACGATTCTGCTGCTGGTCTACACGGGAAAAATGGCTGTGGTCCTCACCTGTGAGTATTCAGTATATTGATCTATCAATGATAACGATCTATCGATCTATCAATTATATCGATCTATCGATTATATCGATCTATCCATTATATCGATCTATCCATTATATCGATCTGTCAATTATATCGATCTCTCAATTATATCGATCTATCAATTATATCGAACTATCTATTATATCAATCTATAGATTGTATCGATCTATCGATTATATCGATCTATCCATTATATCGATCTATAGATTATATCGATCTATCAATTATATCGATCTATTAATTATATCGTTCTTTCAATTATATCGATCTATCAATTATATCGATATATCCATTATATCGTTCTCTCAATTATATCGACCTCTCAATTATATCGATCTATCAATTATATCGATATATCCATTGTATAGCTCGATCTATTTATTTACTATATCGATCTATCTTCGATTCCATTATATCGATCGATCTATCTATCTAACTAAATCAATCCGCTCCCATTGTCGCCGTCTATTGACTATCGATCGTGGATCAAAGTGGATCAAACGGTCCATTGCGCAACCTGATCTATGTCTGACCGACTTATTGACCAATTCACACACACACACACACACACACACACACCTCTGCCTCTGGTAGAATTTTGTCTAAAGTGTGGGATTCAATTTCGAAACTAATAAGTTCGTGTACACCAAAAGCGATAGAAGTTGATCGTTTTCATTTGGTTAATTATATGTTTGGTTCTTACTGCTGCTCTTGTTGTTGTTGTTGTTGTTGTTATTGCTGCTCTTGTTGTTGTTGTTGTTGCTATAGCTGCTCTTGTTGTTGTTGTTCTTACTACTGCTGTTGTTCTAGTTCATTTGGAGAGATCAACAAACGTGTTGAACGAGTTTTGAGCCGAATTCATACGATGGATCGATGGCCAAATTCAATGCTGCAATACTACTCGATTAATTCTTGTGCAGATCGAGTTGGCTGAGGTGAAGGAGTTGCAGTTGATGGCAACAACAACGACAATGACAACCATAACGCCAGCTAGAAAGTGTGTCAATGAAATCGAGACTTCATTGTTGTTGTTGTTTTTATTCTGTTTATCTAACGTCGCATCGGAATTTGCACGATTGCGCAAACGGACGCAAAGGTTATCGCGGAAAACTCTTCGTCGGTCGTCGTCAGCCGCTCGGTCGCAGTCGCTGCTGCCGTCGACGTCGTCGTCGCTGTCGCCGTCTCCATCGTCGCAAATGCCAAACGATTCCAAGATGAAACTTTTTTTTTTTGTCAAAATATCTCGAATCGGACACGAGCCGAGAATGCGAGAATTCTCAAAGTATATATGTATAAAAGTATATATATATATATATATATATATATATATGTAAAGAAAATTTCGCAATTTCCCCATGATGATATATCGTGCATAATAATTCACGAATAAGATAAATAGTTGGACATGCACTACGTGTAGAAATTAGCCGACACCTGCATTGAGACAACATACATTGTAATGAAACCTCCACTTAATCTATCCATCTCTCTCTCTCTCTCTTTCTCTCTCTCTTTCTCTCCTTCTCTCTCTCTCTCTCTCTCTCTCTATCTATCGTTTTAGTTCCTCTGGAGATCGGCATGTTGACTCGTGAGCACTTCAATCGCTGGTACAGCCTGGGTCCCTACTTCCTGTCGCTTCTCTCGTTCGAGATACCATTTCAGGTGAGTGCCAAAACAAAAACAATCCACCAACAATGCATGCGTCACACAAATCTTATTAACATACATCCACAAACACACACACACGTGGATAATACACACACACACACACGTGGATAATACACACACACACACGTGGATAATACACACACACACACGTGGATAATACACACACACACATACATGTCTCGGTTCGAATAACTATAGATCGAGTTGAAGGAGTTGGAGCCGACAGCAAATCGTTATCGTTATTATTATTTATGGTCGTCATCAATTTTACGACCCTCTGACGGCGGATGAGATGGGCCCCAGGGAGCCAAAACGGTAGCGAGTGCCCAACTGGACACGCCTCTCCCCCCCCCCCCCCCTCACTCCCCTCCTCACCGCCTCCCCGCCGGTGACTCGGTGATGCCAAATTGAGCTCGTGCCGTTGTCATTAATCATCGATTTTTTATTATTCGTCTCATATTACGATTGCTGCTGCTGCTGTTTAAATTGTTGCTGTTGTTGTTGTTATTATTATAGTTGTTGTTGTTGCCATTGTTGTTATGGTTGCCATTGTTGCAGTTGTTGCTGTTGTTGTTATATCGACATCTACGCTGAGACAGCAGTCAATAACATTCAACAATCGTCAACAAATTGGTTAATTTGCACTTTTTCCAAGCTTTCTTCTTCCATTGCTTCCTCTCTCTTTCCCTCTCTTCCTTTCTCTCTTTCCCTCTCTTCCTTTCTCTCTCTCTCACCCCCTGTCTCTCTCTCTCTCTCTCTCTCACCCCATGCCTTTCTCTCTCTCTCTCTCTCACCCCCTGTCTCTCTCTCTCTCTCTCTCTCACCCCCTGTCTTTCTCACTCACTCCTTACCTTTCTCTTCCTCACGTTTTTTGTCTTCCTCACACCACTCCTTTCTTTCTTCGCCTTTTATGTCTCCCTCTGCTTTTTATGTCTCCCTCTCCTTTTGCGTCTCTCTCTCACTTTTTATGTCTCCCTCTCTCTTTTTATGTCTCTCTCTCCTTTTACGTTTCTCTCTCCTTTTACGTCTTCTTCCTTTCCGCAATTGTCTCCCTCTCCTCTGTTGTCTCCCTCTCCTCTGTTGTCTCCCTCTCGATCAGTCGCTTCCCGCTCCATCCATCGTCGTCCACTCCATCTTCCTCTTTCTCCGCGTCTCTTTGTCATCATCCCAATCTCTTTGTTTGCACTTGCTGCACCTTTTGTTATTTTTCTTGTTATTTACCATTTCTTTTCCGCCTTTGTTATTAATCTTGAGTCGTTGAACTCGTCACATTCCATCCAACCATCCATCTAATCATTCGTCCATTCATCTATCCGTCCATCCATCCGTCCATCCATCGGAGGAGATCGAGGATATATGCTAGTGAATATCTATGCCAACAGGTATGATATTTAACAGCTGTGATCACATCGTGAATTCTGTTTGGAGTCGCGTCGGAGTTGAGAACTTTAATGCGATGTCTGATCTCTGGTGAATAAATATTGATCTGGGGTTATCTGTTATTCAAATGTTTTCAAAAAATTACTCCAAATGTTGGATTTATATAGTATATTCTCGGGAACGCATATTTGTGTTGTTTACATATTTGTTTTTTTTTTTTTTTTTTTTTGTTTGTTATTGGAATATATCGTGTGTGTTTGTTTGTAAATATCGATCCCAGAGGTGAGTCCACGTCGCATTTGATTGGAAAAAATATTTGTTTCGTTTTAAATGAATGATCGATTGTTGTTATTGTTGTTGTTGTTATTGTTATTATTGTTGTTGTTGTTGTTATTGTTGTTGCTGTTCTCTCAACCGATTCGCAATAGTATGCTAATAATTCACCGACAATTTACACTTTCACTCACCGCTATCGACACCTCACTCAACTCAACTCAATTCGACTTGAACCGACTCCACTCGACTTCAACCGACTCCACTCGACTTGAACCGACTCGATTTCACTTCACTCCACTTCACTCCACCCCCAATCTCACCTTCACTTGCATTTCGTAAACACAATCGTCGTCAATGATAATAATAATATAATCTCTTCATAACTCCTACTATCGCTTTCTCTTCCTCAGAGCTTCTGCGCCGTCCTCTACATGAGCATCAGCATCTATCTGACGGGCAACAATCAGGATGAATCCTTCCGTGTCTACTACTTCATCGCTCTCGGCGTTTTGGCCACGTTGAGCGCTCAGGCGTGGGGATTCTTTGTCGGCGCCACGATGCCAACGAAGGTAAAAAGTCTTCTACTCTTGCCATCGCGTCACATTCACTAAACTTATCTTCTCTTCTCTCTTCTCGCCGCACAGCTGGCCGTCTTCCTGGGCCCCATTCTGGCCGTTCTCTTCTCGGTGTTCGGCTTCTGCACACGCTACATCGACATCACACCGATCTTCCGTTGGATGTGGCACATCAGCTATTTTCGGGCCGGCTTCCATGGCATTCTGAACGCCATCTACGGACTGGAGCGGCAAGTGTTGCCGTGTCCCGAGAACGTCATGTACTGCCATTTCCGCAGCCCGAAGGTCTTCCTCAACTACATGATGATCTCGGACGTCAGCATGACCGATTCCGTTCAGCTGATGGCGATCGTAATCGGTGTGATGCACATTCTCACGCTGATCACCCTCTGGCACAAGCTGAACAAACGCTAAGGTCAAGGGCCAAAAAAACCGATACCAAAAGGGAGTTCAACCAGGGATGCGTTATTTTTCGGTCTATCGGTCTGTGTCTGTGTCTGTCTGTCTGTGCTGTGCTGTGCTGTGCGAGACAGTTGAACTCCTTCTTCTCCCACCTCCATCTAAACCACTCAACAACTACCACCAACAACAACACCACCCCAACAACAACAACAACCCCCGTCACCACTTCATCGACTTAACTTATGATTATGTAGTTCTATAGCTGGCTGTAGGGTAATGCATTATTATGTTTTTTAATAAGGAAAACCAGACCAAATCAAAAGTCCATTGAAATTCACAACAAAATGAACAAAAAAAAAAAACAAATCCTTAAAAGTTTACGCTTGCCATTTACTCATCATATGCATTCAATTGTAATCAACCCATCATCAATGTTTTAATCATTCCCCACCCGGCCCGTGAACCCATTGTGAATTTATTTCAAAGAAATCTTATTAAATTATCGTTTTTTATACCAAAATAACTTAGTTTCATAGGAATTAGTGTGGCGTTAAAACGACAACTATTGTGATCGATATTTTTAAACCGTAGTCTTTAAGTCTAGCTCTAAGTGAACCCAGAAAATACAATGTAATTTTTATGTTTTTTTTTTATATTATTTTATCATTAATTTGGATGATTGTAATAAACAATTAAAAATGGTTACTAAAGAAATGCCTCAACTTTTTCTCCTGGGGTGGTTTGGATTTAATTTGAAATATTCCCCTCTATTTGTTGATTTTCTTAGTTTCACTTGTTGATTCAACTGGATTCACTCATGTTGAATAAAATTGTTTACTCGAGTGACGTCATTTTGCTGTTCGCAAGAATTGTGACTGCGGGACGTTTGAGATTCATTCAAGAGCGTGGTTTGTCTATAAAACTGGTGCATACTTTCAGGAGTATTCGAACGATGATTATTTTCAAATTTCGCGATACAATTTTCATTGCATAGTTTCGGGGATTCAGTGAAACAGACTGATATTGAGAAATAATTGCAATCAATTGGAAACGGAAAAAAACTCAACTAAATTTAAATAAATGCACGTGCGAGTTTTTTTTATGGAACTGACTGTCTGTCTGATTGTGTGTGTATGGTGTGAGCTATGGATAATAGCCTTTAGATAGTTTCATCTGATGTCTGAAAGCGATGAGGAAATTGTCTGGTTTCCTCTCTGCGGGAGGTCGGTTTCCGCGATTCTATTAATATAGTCTTGTAATAACTCCATAAGAGCGGATAATGTATAAAGAAATTTAATATGTTTGGAGGGTTTTGGAGTGTTTCGGTAAATAAAATCATATAATATGAAGATATTCAAAGATTCAATTCAAAGTTTCATTACACGACTTATCGTTCTGTGGACTCAAATACTATTGGGTTCATTTACAGATCTACTTTTGATAGTTAAACCTTCATGAGTCCACACGCTATGCACCAGACGTCCATGGTCAGTTTCTCCGTAGATAAATAGCCTTTGTTCTAATCGACAGCGATCGACCGCTCATAGGTTACAGAACTTTGTACCTCGAATACAACCAACCTCCAGCCGAAGGAAATCTTCTAATGTCTCGTCTCCAATGCAATGTTGATGATGTTTAGGAGAATTCTCATTCCATATGAGAAATAAATAAAAAACAGCTGTTCGTTTGTTTTCAACCTAATATGAGATTGTTTTCGTTTTCGCTTCTTTGTCTCTCTTTCGCGCAGTTGGTTCCATCAGTGCAGCAGTCGAAGAACCCGTCGAACTCGTTTGGACGAGTGGAGCGATGAGTAATCGAGGCTGCAGCAATCGCTCACTCTCCGCTGGCGACCGAGAGAGCGGGAGAGCATGGGTTAAGGAGATTGAGATTGCAGCGATCAAAGGTTCATTTTTCACTCCAGAATACGGTGGGGTGCACGTTGGCGAGGATATCACAGTGTGTGGATTTATATGGCTTAATTCTTTCATATTATTACACAACAAATATATAGAACTTCTTCTTCTTCTTTGATACCACACAAATGATGAATAAATACGTGAGATAAAAATTGTGCGTGAAAACATAAAAAAAGCAACAACTGGAAACCCGTAGTAGAAATGAGTGAAGAGGCAGATTTCATAACTTTTGTCAAAAGTGTAGTCAACAATACTGCGATCGTAGTAATCTCCGAACCCTGAAAGAGAGAGAGAGAGAGAGAGAGACAGCAGGCCGATCCCCAGAGAGTGGGAGCGGCGGAGCAACGAACCCAACCAGGGTGTGTGTGTGTGTGTGTGTGGTACAAAGATAGTGGGAAAACACGATGCGAGAGGGAGCGATAGACAGAGAGAGCGAGAGAGAAAGAGGGAGCGATAGACAGAGAGAGCGAGAGAAAGAGGGAACGAGAGACAGAGAGAGAGAGAGAGAAAGAGGGAGCGATAGACAGAGAGAGAGAGAGAAAGAGGGAGCGATAGACAGAGAGAGCGAGAGAAAGAGGGAGCGATAGACAGAGAGAGAGCGAGAGATAAAGAGGGAGCGATAGACAGAGAGAGAGAGAGCGAGAGATAAAGATGGATCGTGCACAAAGAAAAATCGGCTCCACTGGGGCGAGCGACGAGCGAACGAAGTCAGTTTGCGATTCGCCAGCCCACAGCTGAGGTCGGAAGACGCGAGCACGAACACGAGCACGACGAGCACGACGACGACGACACCGAGAACGAGATCGAGATCGGGTCTGGCGCAGCAATCGAACGTGGGACTCGGACGCGATAAAGTCAACGCTCGTCCGACGTATTTCCATCTATCTGCAGGCAATGGGCGATAACGATCAAGAAATAATTTCACACAAAATCCACACACACACACACACACATACACGCAGTAATTTCGAACTTTTCTATAATTTTCGACTCGGGTTTTTTTCAAATATTTTCTGTTTGTTCAGTTATTGCGTGTGTGTGAGTGTCGATCCGTCGGGTCAATCGCGCTGTTTAATAAATAAAATATATAAAATAACAATATCAAAACAATAATAAAATCATCGAATGTTAGAAAGAGAGCGCAATAAAATTCTCAAAGATAACACTCAGTTGCAACAACAACAACAACAAGTGGACGAAGACGACGACGACGACACAAACGACAACGGCAACAACAATAAAAAAAACATCGTCAGTCGCGTTTCAAGAAGGAAACTGAACGAAGGCGAAATATTTGGATTGTAGAAAAAACCCCACGAAATGAAGAAGTAGAAGAGGACTTAAATTTCGGATTTAAATTGGGATTCGAAATTAGGTTCAGGTTTTCGGTAAACTTTGGGGCGACTCGGTCAGTTCTCAACATCACCTGGCGGAGCCCCAACGCACTGTTTCGAAATTTGTGGAGCACCAACAACAACAACTGCAACAACAAAGCGACAACAAAACATAATTTAAATAAATTAAATGAACCGCGCACTCGACCGCGAAGTTAATGTTACAACAACAACAATAATCCCATAGGCACAGTGGGATCGAATGTGATTTTCATTTCCACTCGACGAACTTTTCGTTTCCGCTAGAGAGGTGATGGTGAGAGGAGGAGGAGGAGTTGAAGGAGTTCGAATCGTTCTACTACTAGTGCTAAATGCATAAAACAAGTGATCAAAAATGATAGTGAAAAGTTCGGAATACTTCGAAAATAATTTGAGAAATTACAAAATTTCATAAAAAAGTAGTTCAAATATTTTTTTTAATTTCATAAAAAAAAGTAGTAAAAATAATTACAATTTAAAAAAAACGTAGTAAAAATAATTACAATTTCAAAAAAACGTAGTAAAAATAATTATAATTTCTTAAAAAAAGTAAAAAAAAAATAATTACAATTTCATAAAAAAGTAGTTCAAATATTTTGTTCATAAAAAAACTTAGTAAAAATAATTACAATTTCAAAAAAACGTAGTAAAAATAATTATAATTTCTTAAAAAAAGTAAAAAAAAATAATTACAATTTCATAAAAAAGCAGTTCAAATATTTTGTTCATAAAAAAAGTAGTTAAAATAATTACAATTTCAAAAAAACTTAGTAAAAATAATTACAATTTAAAAAAAACGTTGTAAAAATAATTACAATTTCAAAAAAACGTAGTAAAAATAATTACTATTTCAAAAAAACGTAGTAAAAATAATTACAATTTGATAAAAACGTAGTACAAATAATAATAATTTCATAAAAAAAGTAGTCGAAAATAATTAAAAATTCAAAACAAACGTAGTAAAAATAATAATAATTTCATAAAAAAAAAGTAGTCAAAGTAATCACAATTTCATAAAAAAGTAGTTCAACTATTTACAATTTCATAAAAAACGTAGTAAAAGTAATCACAATTTCATAAAAAAGTAGTTCAACTATTTACAATTTCATAAAAAACGTAGTAAAAATAATTACAATTTCATAAAAAATAGTAGTCGAAAATAATTACAAATTCATAAAAAATAGTAGTCGAAAATAATTACAATTTCATAAAAAAGTAGTTGGAAATAATTACCATAATATACACACGTGTAAATGAATTCGAAACAATAAATATAGACTACTAAATTGGAAATGGAAAATGCTGTCATGCACTGAGATGTTGTTGTCATAATAATCTATGTAAATTGCGAACACCAAGCTTCTGGTAGTGAATGGTACAAAAAATCACACTCCCCAAAATCAAGTTCAATTGAAAATAATCGTCATTAAGAGTGCAGTGAAGAAACCACAAAGAGATTGTCTTAAAAACTCTCGCACATTAAAACAAATCACATTCGATGAAAAATGAATATATTTGAGATGAGGAAACAAATAAATAAATAAACGATCAATAAGCGTAAAATACGAAAAGATCAACACAAGCAACAACAAAGAGCAAGAATGCCAGACAGAGTGAAAGAGAGAGAGGGAGAGAGAGGGAGAGAGAGAGGGAGAGAGCGAGAGAGGGAGAGGGCAAACAAGTGCAAAATGCAAATTGCACTCTCTTCATTCAGCTGATCGCGTCGCTTCTGCTTTTGTTGCGGTTGCTTTTGTGGATCTTGTCACTTAAATAAATAAAAATATAACAGAATAATTTATGAACGAGCAAAACGTGCAGCATTCGAAATCGCAGAGTACAAAAATTACCACGCGAAGATAAAAACCAAAACCAAATAAACAATAGAAAACAACGCGATACCGATCAATTGAGAAGCGTTTGATGGAATCGCAGCGACGGGCGATCATCAAACGAGACGATCGTGAGGGGAAAGAGAAAGAGAGAGAGAGACAGTGATGTGTGTGTTTGTGTCTCGCTCTCTCAGAGATTATTAGTATAGACAATAGTTTGATCGATCGAATTGGTTCTGGAAAGATAAGAGAGAACGAATGAAGAGAAGTTTAATTTAGAATTCAAATACTCGTTTCGTGAATTGTGGCGAAGAACAAACCCAGACATTGAAATGAGTCACCACCGTTGGATCGTTGAATTTTCCGGACTAATTTTCGCAAACATTTCACATGTACGTCCTTCTTCAACGTTCTAATCCAAGTACCATCCCTACCATGGTATTGAAACGACCTCGAGAGAGGTTTTTCCTGTCCAGAATTGGGTTTCAAGTTACTGATTCTGAGTCTGAGGGGCCACAATTGACAGTTGAAAATGCGCAGTAGCTGCGAGTATTCGTCATGGAACGTGTTGTGTTCCACTCGCTCTGCTCTGCTCTGTCCATCTGTTCGTCCGCCGTTCGTGGTTCTCTCTGAAGCCCCCGTCATCCGCATTCGCATGTCCTCTGGTGCGATCTGGTCTTTGTTCCGTGTTCTCGCGAATACGAATTGAGCACGATCCACTACGATCCACTACGATCCACTACGATCCACGATGATCCACGACGATCCACGACGATCCACTACGATCCACGATGATCCACGACGATCCACGACGATCCACTACGATCCACTACGATCCACTACGATCCACTACGATCCACTACGATCCACGACGATCCACGACGATCCACGACGATCCATGATTCATGTCCACGAGTTTGCATCGAGGGTTTTTTTTATTGTCGTACGATGACAAGGGTTGACGATCCGTTTTTGAAGTCTTTTATGTCCGATCTTGAACCCTATTCCATTTCTTTTCTTTCCTTTTTTTTTTTTTTAGTGCTTTCGTTGATCTTTGGTGGAATTTTAGTATTCTTATGAGCTATCCTAGGGTGATAGGGTTAGAGATCGTTGCAGAGATCGGGATTATAGAATAATCCGTCGAATGATTTCTTGTTCTCATGTCATATATATTATCTTGAATATATATTTCTCACTTTAGTTGTGATGGTGATGCGATCGTGAAAACAACTGAATGAAATAAATGTTTTAAATCAACAAAAGAAATATTAAAGTTTTAAATCAACAAAAGAAATATTAATGTTTTAAATAAACAAAAGAAATATTAATGTTTTAAATCAACAAAAGAAATATTAATGTTTTAAATCAACAAAAGAAATATTAAAGTTTTAAATCAACAAAAGAAATATTAAAGTTTTAAATCAACAAAAGAAATATTAAAGTTTTAAATCAACAAAATTGAAGAGTAAAAAAAAAAAAAATAAAGTAAAATAAAAAAAAAACAAAAACATTACATGACAATCCTTGTATCACGGTGAATGTCAAACATGTCGACGCTGAATGCAACTAGTGATATTTTGCCCACTGTGCCGGCAACAGATGACAGTGGTGGCGAACGAAACAATGATGTTATCAATTTAAATCATTTGAATCTGGGGGACTCGATCAGTGAGCCGACAACAACAACAACAACAATAAATAATACAACAACAACAACACAATCATCAACAACAACAACACAATCATCAACAACAACAACAACAACAACACAATCATCAACAACAAGTGCATCCGCGACAAAACAAACGCCGGCCTCCAGTCGTTTCGCCGCCAAGCGACCAACAAATTTGAATTTAAAAATTTCTACAACTAAATTTATGCCAAACAATGAGGAGAGCGCAGAAACAACAACAGGAACAACAACAACAGGAACGACAACAACAGGAACAGAAAAAACAACAACATCATCAATACCAACAACAACCTCAAACATATCGGTGACAATGTTCCCGCACGAACAATTCCAGACGATCAAACGGTTGGACATTGGATTCGATGACATCGGCTTCAGCGCCAGAACTGGATTCCTCAAGAGAGGTTCGTAGTGATCTCATCTCATCTCATACAATTCAATTCGATTCGATTCGATTCGATCTGATCCCTCCACATTATGGTTTATTAGCACAAGTTTATTTTAAACTTAAAAAAAAAGTTTAAACTTTGTCCACTACTTGTTTCGCCTCGTGGTCGTGGTCGGAGCTCCCTCCATAACGTTTATCACTCTCTTTGTCGTTTCGATTTCGAAATCGACGTTTTTTTGGAGATTTGATTTCATTAGTTTTGTTTTTAGAATTATAGTATATTCTTCCAACGAGGAAGGGGGGGGGGGTTCCAGCGACGATATCTTATCGAGAGAAATATGGTTGATTTCGACAATATAATCGTCGGCACAGACGCGAACAGTGTGGGCGCCCACAATTGGGCAGACATTTGGTGAATTCCCACGGAAATAGAAACACCAAACACTCCAGAATGAACACAGAAATTGCTGAAACTCCTAGTTTAAATACGTATTAAATGTGAACAATTTTCGCCCCCACTGTAACCGATCCACACATAATAATATTCTATGCTATCGCCCAATTCACCGATCATGTACATGTACAATCGGCTTCTGTCCCAATGTAAATATTTCTTCTCTAAAAATATTTCCCTTATCAGTTCGCATTTGATTGAAACTTTCAGCTCGGTCTTCATCGCCCTCTACCGCGACGCGATCCATCAGCCAGACGATTCCAGTTCTGTCTGTCTTGATTTTTTTCAATATGATGTCTGTCTCGATTTTTTTTCAATATGATGTCTGTCTCGATTTTTTCCAATATGATGTCTGTCTCGATTTTTTTCAATATGATGTCTGTCTCGATTTTTTTCAATATGATGTCTGTCTCGATTTTTTTCAATACGATGTCTGTCTCGATTTTTTTCAATATGATGTCTGTCTCTATTTTTTTTCAATATGATGTCTGTCTCTATTTTTTTTCAATATGATGTCTGTCTCGATTTTTTTCAATATGATGTCTGTCTCTATTTTTTTTCAATATGATGTCTGTCTCGATTTTTTTTCAATATGATGTCAGTCTCGATTTTTTTCAATATGATGTCTGTCTATGATTTTGTTATTGCATTTGCTATTGTTGCCGCTTTTCTTCCAACAAGTTGTTAATTTCTCTTACTGACATTTCTCTATTCTATTCTTGAATAAACATTGATTACTATTGATTTAATATTTGTCCCAACGATCATCCGATCGCGTTATGATTAAGTTGTGAGCCAATTACAAATTGGTCAGCGACTCGATTTTTTTCATATTTCTCAATGGAGATTTCTGCAGACTCGTAGACCTCGTAGCTCGTCCATCAGTTTGGTGAACCCGATGGTTCCTCATCCGCCTTCGACCACTGTTGCCATGTTCACTTTATACTAAACAACAACTAAATTTTTTTGGCGCTCATTCTCCTTGTCGCATTGTTTTTGTTGCTCCCTGTTTGCTTGTTCGTTCGTTCGTTCGTTCACACACTCCACAGCTATTTTTGTAAATATACCGAAATAAGTATGGTTGAATTTATATATGTATGTATATACCATTATGTGTATATGAGTTGAAATTGAAAATATGTTGGTCTCTGGCATGCGTTCGATACCCTACAATGACGACAGAGATATTTGCGACTGGTCCAAGAGTTTGATCTAACACCGAGTTTCTCATAATCGTCGATTGGCCAAAGTAAGAAAATCACGAAAAATCGCACCAATTTTTTGTCTACCAAAGAAATATATTCAAATTATTTATGGCTTATACTGCCGACTGTACCGCCGCCCTGCCATAGGCCTAAGTTTTCTCAGTAAAACACATCATCGTGATATGTTCATGTTCTCTATCGGAGAGCTTTCTTCGTGACTGCCGCCGGCCTCATCTGCTTCGGCTCAATGCTTCATCTCGGTCCGCAATTTACATACCAGATTTATAATTTCTTCTCTTCATTTAGATAGTATATTTCATGACAAAGTGTTCTCAATTGACTCGAATGATATCGTAGTCATGTACAAGCGACAACAACAACAACAACATCGAATTCTCTACATTAATCCAAAGTCGACTTTTTTAATTTGAACAACGAATAATTCGTCGACAAATTAAAAACTCGTCTAAAACAAAACAACCTTATCGACCTTATTCTATGACTTGTTGTAATTGTTGTTTTTAATGGTACGTGATAAAAATTATTTAGTTGACACAATAATTCGACGAAGATACATACATATGTATTATATGTATGTATGTATGTATGTATGTATTTTGCGATAACATATAAATATATCTATGTATGTAGATTCGGAAAATTTACTCAATAGCTGGCGTTACTGAGAAGTCAAAATTATCAAAAATTAAAAATTTTATTAAAAATTAAAAATTTTATCAAAAATTAAAAAATTAAATTAAATATTAAACCTTTTCACTTTCCAGCCCCATGTTAATGTCTGCATTTGTAATTTCCTAACTCAATAGGAATCTCACAAAGTGATGATGTCATTATCACGTAAATTGTTATTAAAAATCTAGATCAGGTGGGGTGATACTATTTAATTTTTATACAAATAATAGAATATGACAGATTTTTTTTTTTTAAATTTCACTAAATGCCATACTTTTATAGCACATTAGCATACACTGGTGGCAATAAAAACCGAACCGAACCACTCAGATATTTTTTACGAAATATTTAATCTTCTTAAATAATTACTTGTGTTTTATTACTGTCTTTAAAGAGTATCAGACAAAGTTGCATGGAGAAAAATGTTTGAGTGTAAAAACATGTTTTTTTATAAATTGTTGTTCATTATAATAGTTGAATTAAAAACCAATTATATATATTTTTTTTGGTTATTTTTAAAATTTTATGTATTTTTCTTTTTAATAAGTTTTGAAAATGTTGATGGCATATTCTTCTAAACATTGAGTTTACCAAGAGATTTAACCCATTATTGGTTATATTTTTTAGAATTTATTTGTCTAAAAAAAATTTTCCATACCTTCTAAAAAAAATGATTAAAAGCCTATTTGGACTACACAAAAAAATTAACAAAAAAAAAAAAACCACTTGGCGCCATCTGGAGACGTCAGAAAATACGATACAAAAACTATTGAAAGACAGACAGATGAGTGATGGACACTGAGGAATATCGAGCTTGGGCTTCGTTTTTAACTGAAAAACTAAAACAAATATTTTTTCTGAAAATTTAACCAATAACAACTGAAGAGAAAATCGAATAAACGAAAAATTAATCAATAACAATTGAAGTGAAAATCGAATAATCGAAATAATATAAGTACATAATAACTCCTAATATACATACATAAATGCTATCGAATAAATTCTTATGAGTTGTATTTTAGAAGCAACGTGAGAAAATTTATAGCATAAAATAACTCGAGAAATTGCGCCATTTTACAGCATCAACACTAATTTATGGGAATTTAATTTTTCCCCACAAGTAAACTCAAGGGAGTACGAGTTTTGTTTATAATTTACATTGAATGTCGAACATAAATTAATGTAAAAATAGAGCAAAATTCTCCTCAGCTCGAAGTTTTCCTAAAGGATCGTGAATGATCTCTATACTGGAAAAAGTATAGTTAAAGGTATAGTATATAGGAAAAGTATAGGAAAAGGCAATTAGTTGATCTTCAAAATGCTGTATTTTTTATTTTGATTAATTTCTTTATAATAAACATTTCGCATTCATTAATTCATGACCTTGAATCAGAGTAAAAGTAAAATTAAAAAATTTCAAGGAAAAATTTAAGGAAATTTTAAGGAAAAATTTAAGAAAGTTTTAAGGAAAAATTTAAGTAAATTTTAAGGAAAAATTTAAGGAAATTTTAAGGAAAAATTTAAGGAAGTTTTAAGGAAAAATTTAAGGAAAAATTTAAAGAAATTTTAAGGAAAAATTTAAGGAAATTTTAAGGAAACATTTAAGGAAATTTTAAGGAAAGATTGAAGTAAATTTAAAGGAAAAATTTAAGAAAATTTTAAGGAAAAATTTAAGGAAGTTTTTAAGGAAAAATTTAAGGAAAAATTTAAGGAAATTTTAAGGAAAAATTTAAGGAAATTTTAAGGAAACATTTAAGGAAATTTTAAGGAAAGATTTAAGAAAGTTTTAAGGAAAAATTTAAGTAAATTTTAAGGAAAAATTTAAGGAAATTTTAAGGAAAAATTTAAGGAAGTTTTAAGGAAAAATTTAAGGAAAAATTTAATGAAATTTTAAGGAAAAATTTAAGGAAATTTTAAGGAAAAATTTAAGAAAGTTTTAAGGAAAAATTTAAGTAAATTTTAAGGAAAAATTTAAGGAAATTTTAAGGAAAAATTTAAGGAAGTTTTAAGGAAAAATTTAAGGAAAAATTTAAGGAAATTTTAAGGAAAAATTTAAGGAAATTTTAAGGAAACATTTAAGGAAATTTTAAGGAAAGATTGAAGTAAATTTAAAGGAAAAATTTAAGAAAATTTTTAGGAAAAAATTTTAAGGAAATTTTAAGGAAAAATTTAAGGAAATTTTAAGGAAATTTTAAGGAAAAAATCAAGGAAATTTTAAGGAAAAATTTAAGGAAATTTTAAGGAAACATTTAAGGAAATTTTAAGGAAAAATGTAAGGAAATTTTAAGGAAAAATTTAAGGAAATTTTAAGGAAAAATTTAAGAAAATTTTAAGAAAAATTTTAAGGAAATTTTAAGGATAAATTAAAGGAAATTTTAAGGAAAAATTTAAGTAAATTTTATGGATAAATTTAAGGAAATTTTAACGAAATTTTAAGGAAAAATTTAAGGAAATTTTAAGGAAATTTTAAGGAAAAATTCAAGGAAATTTTAAGGAAAAATTTAAGGAAATTTTAAGGAAAAATTTAAGAAAATTTTAAGAAAAATTTTAAGGAAATTTTAAGGATAAATTAAAGGAAATTTTAAGGAAAAATTAATGGAATTTTTAAGGAAAAATTTAAGGAAATTTTAAGGAAAATTTTAAGGAAATTTTAAGGATAAATTAAAGGAAATTTTAAGGATAAATTAATGGAATTTTTAAGGAAAAATTAATGGAATTTTTAAGGAAAAATTTAAGGAAATTTTAAGGTAAAATTTAAGGAATTTTTAAAGAAAAATTTAAGGAAATTTTAAGGTATATTTAAGGAAATTTTAAGGAAAAATTTAAGGAAATTCTAAGGAAATTTTAAGGAAATTTTAAGGAAAAATTCAAGGAAATTTTTAGGAAAAATTTAAGGAAGTTTTAAGGAAAAATTTAATGAAATTTTAAGGAAAAATTGAAGTAAATTTAAAGGAAAAATTTAGAAAATTTTTAGGAAAAATTTAAGGAAATTTTATGGAATAATTTATTGAAATTTTAAGGAATAATTTATTGAAATTTTAAGGGAAAATTTAAAGAAATTTTAACGAAAAATTTAAGGAAATTTTAAGGAAAAGAAGGTTGTTCCATATATTTTTATTGTATGCGTATGCCATATATAATCGTTCTAATCGTTCTTTGTTTCTGCATCGTTTTCCAATGCGTTCTGAGTGCAAATGCACCCAGTGTTTGAGTTTAAGTGCAACTCCGATTAGGAAACCGAACAATTTCGCAGTTCATTCATTCATTTTGATTTGAGTGAGTTTTTCTTTATTGGTTTTTGTCTTTATTCCATCATGAAATGAACAGAAAAAAAAAACACAGAGAAGTCAAAACAATAATAAGGGCAACCTACAGCGATTGCAGCTGCTTGGCCACGGAAATAAATGCATGTCGAAATGTGGAATAAATAAGTAAATACTAGAGCTGATAACCTATACTGGAAGGATAGATACCAGCTCAAAATCCTTATCTTTTTTGGGATTACTTTGCAAGCGGAAGGGCCAGACGACCCTTGATCATGCGGCTTTGGGGATCAATAAACAGTTACATCAATCGATCAATAAAGGAGGGAATGAATTAATGTAAAAAACACTCAAAACTTGTTGAAAAAGTTGGACTTTTGACTTTGGGGTAAGATGGGCATTTATCAAACTAATTACCACGATTCTACTTTCGTTTTCAAATCCACCAAAACGCGATTCGTCTTTCGTTTTTGTACACGAGATTTGTTTACGTTCCGTAGAACCGTGAACTCCAGCAAAAAACTCTCAACTAGCTGGAAACACGTTTGAATCTATGTAAATAAGAAATCGAGTTTGAAGTGCTGGCCGAGACACACACATGCACACATACACACATACACCCATACACGCTGGTACAAATGCAAATAGACCTCGTCGGTTTAGTCTAAAAGTTTGTTCGCTTTTGGCCACTATTGTTTCGGCCGCAGCCCGTGTCTATGAATGCGAAATTGAAACCCGTTTTTGATGGTTCGATCGTTCGATCGATCGATCGATTGTCATGTACTTTTCCATCGTCTTCTTGTTCTATGTATGGATGGCCCATAGACTCCAGAGAATGTCTTTGGACTTTTGACCGATTTCGCTATCAATCATCGACTCATCGGCCATATCGGCTATTATCGAATTGTGGAATTAATTTATAATTTCACTTCGTGCGCAAAGACGACAACGACGACGATGTAAAGATTATCTAATGATACGTTAATTATGATTTATTAGTCTGGTCGAGTACCAGCTAATGATCTAATCGACCAAACGATAGCAATCGCAAAGAATATACCACCAATAGTCGATTCACAAGAGTCCACAAAGAAGCCAAACTAATTCAACTAGTGCGAGTGATAAAGGTCAACTCCTCAATTTGGGCCAAGTCTACTCATTCTGCCACCTGACGAACTATCGGCGTGACTGACTGACTGACTAACTGGCCTCGTTAGAGCTTCGTCCTTATCACTAGCGATTACATGCCAAAAAAAAAACATGGCTACGGTTGTTGCGGCCACGATAAGGTTCCATTGGACACCAATAATTGTTCCTAATCTCGGGACGACGACAACGACAACAACAACGACTTTGTATGCTTCGGAGTGATTAAGATTAGCAAATTCGATTATTATTAATATTTATGAACGAATTTATAATCTGCAACAATGTAGTCGATGTGGACGAAGAATAAGGGGAAGTTTAGTATAGTTTTCATTGTTTCATGCCAAATGTCGTCGTCGTCGTTGGTCTCTCCGTCCGTCCGTCTGTCCGTTCGTCGGTCTTATCAGCCATGGACTTGGAATCTTATGACTAGGATGGAAGCTCTTATCAATGGGTGGACGAAGTGGAAACAGGTGTTGAACACTTGTTCTTCTTTGTTCTTTGTTGGGGTTTTTACAACCCAGCCGTCACCCGTCAAGGTCGTTCTCCTATTAGTATTTGCAGATGGTCAATTGAGCTCATGTTGTTGCCATCACCTCGTTTCTATTATTCTGCTCATCCTGACCTGACTCTCGTAACTCTCTCTGAATTCTATTCTCCTCTCTTTCCATAGAGTATGATGCCGATTTTTCCTCTATTAAATGCAACAATCGTTCACTGAACCTATTGAGATTAATCAATGAATCATATGTTATTTAGGTTTGGTTAGTTAGTTTTCGGAACAAGTCGAATCATCGTGGAAACACATTTTTATAACATTTGTATATATATATATATAAAGAGCTAAGATATCCACACAATAATCTGTGTGTTTTTTCTTTGTTCCAAAAAAAAGAAAAAACACTTTATTATCTTTGATTTATGAACGACAAGAAGAAGTTTTCTTGGCCCAACACTTGGTTACCACTTGTTTGTCACCTGGTTTTCGGTCGGAATCCGAGAATCGCTGGATTCTTGTGGATAACAAACAAGAGGGAAATCTTATCGCCAGCTGCTGTTGATATTGATCGGACCATGTGCTTCACGCGATTTGCAAATTCTTGGAAATATAATAAACCAAACTAAATGCTTGTATTCCAAACTAAATTAATATACACCAAACTAAATGCTTGTATTCCAAACTAAATGAATATAATTCAAACCAAATGAATGTATTTCCACCTAAATAAATATATTCCAAACTAAAACAATATATTCCAAACTAAAACAATATATTCCAAACTAAAATAATTTAATCCAAACTATATAAATATAATTCAAACTATTTAAATATAATTCAAACTATTTAAATATAATTCAAACTATATAAATATAATTCAAACTAAATAAATGTACTAAGAAATGTCTGATAAATAAAATAAGTGTATTAAAAACGCAATTCTTTTCGATTCCTTTACAGAGAACAAGCAGATTCTGCGAGGTCTCACGGGTCAATTCAGGTCCGGCGAGCTGAGCGCCATCGTGGGCCCATCGGGGGCCGGCAAGAGCACCCTGTTGAACATCCTCTCGGGCTATACGTAATGTAGACTCCGACCCGAGACAATCACAAAGGTTTACTGAACGATTTCCTCTTCGGGCGCTCTCTCTCTCTCTCTTCCAGGGCTCTCGGCTACAGTGGGAACGTGACCATCAATGGGAATATGCGCGACATTAAGGCCTTCAAGCCGAACGTGGCCTTCATCACGCAGGACACCAGCCTCCAACCGTTTCTCACCGTCAAGGAGGCGATGCACTTCTCGGCCAACCTCAAGATCGGTCTGCACATGACCAAAAGCGCCAAGCGAGAACGAGTGAGTGACATCAATTTGTCTCAATAAACACATAAAACACATTCACCACGATGGTTTTTTGCCTATATATAGGTTCGCAAGATACTCGAAGCGATCGGGATGTACGAGAATCGTCACACGAGGACGGGGAATCTGTCGGGTGGCCAAAAGAAACGCCTCGCCATCGCTCTCGAGTTGGTCAACAATCCGCCCGTTCTGATCCTCGACGAACCAACGACCGGTCTCGATAGCTCAACATCGAATCAATGCATTTCGCTGTTGAAAAAGTTGGCCCTGGAGGGACGGACGGTGATCTGTACGATCCACCAACCGAGTGCGCTGGCCTTCGAGACGTTCGATCATCTGTACGCGATCGCCCAAGGTAGCTGCATCTATGCGGGCGGGACGCAGAATCTGGTGCCGTTCCTCGCCGACGTTGGGCTTCAGTGCCCCGAGTCCTACAACCCCGCCGACTATCGTAAGCGATCCATAGAACTCACGCTCTCTCTCTCTCACTCTCTGTGTCTCCCATTTCTCACTCTCTCTCTCTCACACTCTCTCTCTCACCTCTCATTATATCTGTTTACTCACATGTAGTGCTTGAGATCGCGACCGATGATTACGGCAATCAGAACCCGAAGCTGGTGGAGAAGATCGAGAATGGGCGCAATAACAATTTCCGACAGAATCAGTCGGCCAAGAAGGCCCAATTGGAGGCGATGCGAAAAATTGGTGAGTTGAATTTGATTGATTATCTTCGAAAGATGTCCATAATTTGATGATCTTTATAGATAAAATGATGGCCGCCGGCCTGATGACGCCGGTCACCGCCCCCCTGCTCACGCCCGCTATCGGCTCGAACCATGCCACGCCCTCCGGCAACGCCAACGCCAACGCCTACCATTTCAAACAGCTGACGCCCATTCATGAGATGTCCTCGCGCGTCTGGGACAGCTGCGGTGTGCTCGGTGGTGGTCCCGCCGCACAAGCCAAAGACTCGAACAAGCCGGCGAAGGAGCAACCGAAGGAGAAGCCATTGAAGCCCAGCCCAATGTCGTTGGATCCGGCCAGGTTGTGCAAGCGTGAGAATATCTATGCGACACCATTCTATCGGCAGCTGGGCATCCTGTTGGTTCGCACATTCCTCATCCTGTGGCGCGACAAATCGCTGACAACGATGCGCTTCGTTATCCATCTGGTGACGGCGCTGCTCATCGGTTGCCTCTACTATGGCATCGGCAACGATGCAGGCAACGCTCTGAACAACTTTCGCTACGTCTTCTACACGATCATGTTCATCATGTACTGCGCCTTCTCATCGATTCTAGTCAAATGTAGGTTCCCTACTCTTGTCCAATTGATTTGATCCTTGCGCTAATGTTCAACTCTCTCTCTCTCTCTCTCTCTCTTGCAGTTCCCCTGGAGTTTCCGATCGTGTCGCGCGAACACTTCAATCGCTGGTACTCGCTGCGCGCCTACTATATGGCCATCACCCTGGCCGACATCCCCATTCAGTTGATCTGCACCAGTCTCTTCATCGGCACCACCTACATACTCACCGATCAGCCGTGGGAGCTCTTTCGTCTGGCGATGTTCAGCCTGGTGGTCTTTCTCACCGCTCTGGTCGGGCAAAGTATCGGTCTCGCTGTCGGCTCATCGTTGAGCATGCAGGTGAGCAGTTGGAAAATGATTCCCCAGAAATCATACAGAACTATCTAATGACAACTCATTGTTCGTCTACAGCTTGGCGCCATCCTGGGTCCCTTCTTCATTTGCCCCTTCCTGACGTTCTCCGGCTTCTTCCTGCAACTCAAGGATGCTCCCGTCTATTTGCACTGGCTCTTTCACACCTCCTTCCTCAAGTACAGCCTGGACGGCTCGATGCTGGCGATCTTCGGTTACGATCGACCCAAATTGGAGTGCTCGAGCATGTATTGTCATTACTCGCGACCGCAGATCTTCCTCAAGGATCTCGACATGGCCAATGCGAGTTACGAATTCTCGGTGATCTTCCTGTTTGCAGTTTTCATCCTTCTGCGAGTGCTCGCCTTCTATATCATGTCGTTTCGGTTGAGATTATTCAGATGAAATTACGATTAGTTAAGAGCAAATTCGTCACATGCATAGATTAAGGAACTGAGCCTCGGGGTTGGCGCAAAGGGGGGATATCGTGGGCCACGAGCTCCGAGGGTAGTGAATTTTACTCGTAAACATTGTATTTGTATAGAATCGTAACAAGAACAAGAAGAAGTCATATATATATATATATATATATATGTAGTTCCACATTCCGCAACGCCATCCACGCATTTTACACAAACAAACTCTACGACGTGTGTGCGTAGAAAACGATAGCAATAGTGAGGAAGAGAAAGAGAGTGTGAGGACGAGAGGGGGTGGAGAGGGGGTGGAGAAGAAGAAGAACAAGCATAGTTTTAAGCACTCGAACTCCGATTTGGAGCTCTCGAAATCCGATTTGGAGTTTTTGAAATCCGCTTTAGAGTTTTAGAAATCCGATTTGGAGGTTTCGAAATTCGATTTGGAGGTTTTAAAATCCGATTTGGATCTTTCGAAATCCAATTTGGAGTTTTTGAAACACGATTTGGAGATTTCGAAATCCGATTTGGATCTTTCGAAATCCAATTTGGAGTTTTTGAAACACGATTTGGAGATTTCGAAATCCTATTTGGAGTTTTTGAAACACGATTTGGAGATTTCGAAATCCGATTTGGAGGTTTCGAAATCCGATTTGGAGTTTTTGAAATCCGATTTGGACCTCTCGAAATCCGATTTTAACCATTCGAAATCCCATTTGAGGTTTTTGAAATTCTAATTGGAGTTTTGAAAATCCGACTTGAAGTTTTTTAAATCCGATTTGGAGGTTTCGAAATTCGATTTGGAGTTTTTGAACTCCGATTTGGACCTTTCGAAATTCAATTTGGACCTTTCGAAATCCCATTTGAGGTTTTTGAAATTCTAATTGGAGTTTTGAAAATCCGATTTGAAGTTTTTTAAATTCGATTTGGCCCTTCGAAATTCAATTTGGACTTTTCGAAATTCAATTTGGACCTTTCGAAATCCCATTTGAGGTTTTTGAAATTCTAATTGGAGTTTTGAAAATCCGATTTGAACCTTTCGAAAACCGATTTGGACCATTCGAAATCCGATTTGAACCACTCGTAATCCGATTTGGAGTTTTGAGTCATGTGCCAAAGTTTATCTAGGCTGTTATTTAAGCTTAAGTCGGGCGTTTATCTGTAATTTTGTATTGTAATGTATTTTTTTACATGATTTCTTATCATTATCGTAGTTGTGCTGCGTGTGTGTATGTGTGCACGCACGCACACACATAGATTATAAATACGTATGTATATTTTGGAGAATTCGTGATATTGAATGTAGCAACGCCATTGATTTTGATGATGAGAGAGTTTTATATTATTTTGTATTTTATTGTATTGTATTGTATTGTACATATATATATAGCCCTGTCAATATCCACATCTACCCAGATTTCCCCAGATCACATCCCACGTCAGAGTTAATCATATTTTATATTAAAATATACCATGGAATTGTACATGTGCGCCTTTTGTAATAAACGAATAGAAAGAAGTAAATAAAAATAAGAAAAATCATTCATCTATTATTTTTGAAATTCTTAGCTTTGGTCAAGACCTTAAACTCAAGTCTCTAGAACTCAAGTGTTTCAAACTCAAGTGTCTCAAACTTAAGTCTATCAAACTCAAATGTCTCAAACTTAAGTCTATCAAACTCAAGTGTCTCAAACTTAAGTCTATCAAACTCAAGTGTCTCAAATCTGACCCTAAATTCTGTAGTTCATTTTATCAATACCTCAGGTGTTAAATATACTTGTTAAATACTGCAATTACAGACTATGGTAATGGTACTAATTACCACCGGACGATATGATTATAATTATAATATTACAGTCGAGTGGTGAATGAAGTTATCAGCGCAATTACCCAACAATATAGCTCGATAAGTTGTGTGTGATCGCACACGAGAAATTCACCTCGAACTTGCTTCTAGAAGAACGAGAGAACGAGTGCGAGTTTGGACTCGTTTGTACAGGAATGAGTGCAAACAAATTACGAGTGCGATGATGCATAATTAATCGGTCAATAGAAACTGATTAATTGCTCTCTGCCAACCGCCCCCCCGCCCCCCGCACAGTTCTCCTTTCTACTACTCACTCGAGTTGATTGAGAATTTCACTCAATTTCATTTCCACCCAACTCCACCAACAAACAAAGAATATCAAGTTTATTAATCATCTTTTGCTCAACCCGAAAACAATAAAATTGATAGCGATCTGTTTGTCGTCGGTCTATCTATCTATCTATCTATCTCGCTCTCTCGCTCTCTCGTTTCGTCCCACTCATCGCTCTCTGTGAATGGCGTTGAGTGATAGACAGAAATCACTCAGGTTGAGCAGTGAGTGCGATTTGATCTGGAATGAGTTTAACTCGTTACAATCTCTATTGCTCTTGGCTAGATGGTTGTTATTATTTTTTATTTTATTTATTTCATTTTTTATTGTTGCTGTTGCTGTTGTTGTTGTTGCTGTTGTTGTTGTCGAAGAAGAAGTCGCAATACAACCGCACCGTGGAGCTTTCATTCGTCCACTCCACTCGCCGCATTCGTTTGCAATCCAGGAGCAAACAGTTCATTCCACGCTCAGCTCACGATCGGAAGCGAAGAGCGGGCGCTCTCGTCCAGATCAACTTCTAGATTCGTGCTCGTGCTTGGGCTCGGGGGCAGATCGGATCTCATCGAGATCTCGCCAGTAACGCAGGCGAGCCGCTCCCAGACGAGACGGCATTTGAAATTCACGCGCTCGAATTCGCTTCGTCAAACGTCGCGTGGTCGTTTTTTACTAACTACTACTATTGTTGATCAGCGGAATCGGCGGTAAACGTAAACAGTTGAATCATCTCAAGCCTCGGATTTCGGATTCCCTGCAGGTGGGTGGGTGGTCGTCCAGCGAGATTCAGATCACGGATCCTGACAGAAGTCTCCGCCGTATCAGCGCGATCGGTTCTTATCTCGGAGATGTCGCTGTGTGTGTGTTAGTGTGAGTGTCTGTGTGAGTGTGTGTGTGTTTGTGTGTTTGTGTGTTTGAGTGATTGTGTGTTTGTGTGTTTGAGTGATTGAGTGTGTACGTGTGTGCGATCGTGGGAACTGCATAATTGACAATAATTCTCGCCAATCGAGCGAAATACGCACAATTCATCCATCTACGCGACAGTAAACACTCGCGAAAATATATTAGTACAAAGCGAGAAATCTATTGAAGATTAATCACAATGAAGATTTGAGTGGAATACACGATATATACTCAAGCAAAAAGTGCTCAAAACTATTCTAACGACACCATGCTCTGGCTTCGATCGATTTGATCGATCGATAATCGTTTGTAGAACGCCTCGCAACGTTGATTAAGATGCCTTATTGCCGATCTCATCAATCAGTGAATATTTAATTAATGCACCAACTAATAGGCATCGAAATTAGCACTTGAATTAAGAGTTCTCTTATCGCATCGGTTCAAATAAGTTCGACGCTTTGTTTATTCCACGAGGATCCTCAATTGGAAAGCGCCGTATGAAACAAGAATCAATATTTTTTTTTCCCAATGTTTCGTCGCAAGAAATGATCTCAGAAATCGTGGGGGAGGGGGCGTGTAGAGGGTGGGGAGGGAGTGTTTTGCTAGGTAGATGAGGCCTACGTGATGGATTCTATCTTTACGATCTATGATATTTTTTTTTACTATCGATCGTTTTCGCCCGCTACGCAGATTGACAAAAGTCAATGGTAAATACATTCTGGCATAAAATTCTATAAAGATATTCACTTGAATCAATCCACAAGTATACGACGACGATTCCTTGGGTGTTCAATCAATTTGTTCTGGTCGTCTTTTGATGATGATACTTTGTTGTTGTTGCTGTTGTTTGCCTTTTATTAACTTAACCCCAAACACTGCGACTTTGCTCAATAATTACATACTTGATCTTTGACACTAAAACTTGAAAACATATGAGCGCGATCATTCTACGAATCGTCGTTGTATCGTTGGCTTAACTGGCCCCCAAGACCTAACTCCATCCGTTCTTGACGCCGACTTCAGCCTCGTCTCTACTATGACCCAGTTGGCTGGAAGTTGATTCAAGCCAACTGGTTTCCCGTTGACGCCGTCGTCGTTGCCACTGGACGCAGTCTGCGGAGCGAGCTTCGACGACCACCACTCGATTGTTGGAGCTCATTCAAGCCACATGCAGTGTATGGTTCACTGAGTCGTGGTCGTGGTGAAAGTCTTTTGTAATAAAAACGGAAAGTGAAAAAAAACAGTTGAGAAATAATTGGAAGTGTTTGTGCGCGGGAGGGAGGGGCGAACGGTGGGCTCATTTGTATATACCTTGGTTAGTTGCATAGGTCGTAAGATCGACGCTTTCTTAAGGCGAGTCGTTCAAATCGTTTTTTTTCGAACGATAAGATTCCGCGCACCCGATTTAGATAGTCCATTCGTTCATTCGTTCATGGTTATTATAGCCGTAAAAGGTACTCGAACTTTATCGAGAGAGGCAGTGTGTGTGTGTGTGTGTGTGTGTGTGTGTGTGTGTGTGTGTGTGTGTGTGTGTGTGTCTGTGTGTGTGTATGCGTTACAATAGCCAAAACATTATTTATCAAACAACAACAGGGCGAAACAAGCGAATTTGCGAAAACACAACACGCTAGAATGCTGTAGGAAATGTGAATGTGAATTTGAATTTAATTGCAGACGACCGACCGACAGCGAGATCGACTCAAACAGAAGGGGGATTTAACGGATTCACTACTGATTGTGCAGGATTCGAGAACAACAAGTAAGCTCCAGTGTCAAAATGCCAGACGATAACACGGAAGTCGTCGCCGCCGCCGCCAATGGCGTGTCCAACGGCCATCGAACATCACATTCCGCCGCCGAGAACTCCGCCAACTCGAAGTTGAGTGTGTCCGAGAGCCTGAGGCTGCAATTCTCGAACGTCAACTACGAGAGCAGACAGAGTGAGTTTGACCAAAAAAAAAAACCTCTCAATCGATCGATTGATCGCAATGTATTTGTTTCGATTTTTGGTATCGTTTCAGAGCAGAATCAATGCACGAAAATACTCACAGACACCTGTGGTGAATTCAAATCGGGACGTTTGACAGCGATTCTCGGACCCTCGGGTGCGGGAAAGACATCGATGCTGAATGTTCTCTCCGGATTCAAGTGAGCTCCACCACCACCGGTGACTTCTCATCTACAGCCATAAGATTACGAAATTAACTGATTTGTGCCAACAGAGCCAAAGGTGTGACCGGCCAATTCAAGATCAACGGTGTCGAGCGTAATCTCATGGCCTTCCGCAAGATGTCGTCGTATATTCCGCAGGATTTCGCTGTTCTCGAGTTGCTGACGGTGCAGGAAACACTTCAAGTATCCGCCGATCTGAAGCTTTCGACGGCGACTCCGCGCCCAGAGAAGAAACAAATTGTATGCGATCTTTGTTGATGGAAGATTCTCACAATTCCAATGATGTTCTTTTCGCTCACACAGATCGATGATATATTGAAAATTCTCAACATGGACGCGTGTCGTCACACGCTGATGAAGAACCTCTCGAACGGCGAACGCAAACGCATATCCATTGCCATCGAGCTGGTGACGAATCCGCCGGTGATGTTCTTCGATGAGCCCACCAGCGGTCTGGACAGCGTGGCCAGCCTTCAGGTGGTGAACTATTTGCGACGATTGGCGCGTGATGGACGCATCATCGTTTGTGTCGTTCACCAGCCCAGTTCGCGTCTCATGAAACTCTTCGACGACGTCCTGATCATGTCGAAGGGTGAGGTCCTGTTCTCCGGCCAACAAGCGGACATGATCCCGTTCTTCGAGAAGGAGGGCTTCCTCTGTCCCAACTACTATAATCCTGCAGATTTTGGTGAGTTCACTCACATTCAGCATTCCACCATTCAGTTGTTTGGATAAATTCAATTTGATTTCAGTCCTCGAAGTCGGAAGCGAACAATATGGTGGAAACACTTCCGCTCTGGTCAAGAAGAACAAACGAAAACATTGTCCAGAGGATCATGAGGAATCGATGCAGCGCTCGTATGTTGATGAGAAATGTTAGTTTCTAATTTCTTTCCTTTGCTTTTCCTTAAGTGAGATTGGTCTACGTTTTTTCTCTTGTAGCTGCAATGATTCCAAAGGAATCGTCTCACACTGCTATCCAATTGGAGCTTTCATCCACCGAACCGTGCTCACATCAATGCGAACTCTCGCTCATCCGCCCCAAGGAACAGACCAATGTGTATCGACAGTTTGCTGTTCTCTTCAGACGCTCCACCATCTCCATGTCACGCAATTTGGTCCGGACATTTATTAATATACTAATTAACGACTAATTTGCTAACTCTGATTCCGTTCGTAGATCGCCGTACAGCTACGACTAGTGATGCACATCCTGATCGCCGTTCTGATGGGTATTGTCTTCTGGCAAATCGGCAACGATGCCGCCAAAGTCTTGACCAACGGCTCCTGCATTTTCTTTTTGGTTTTGTTCGTGTTCTTCGGAAATGCAATGCCATCAATATTACTCTGTATGATCAAGGAAATGCATTAAATTATAGTTAATAATAATTGAATTTCTTATATTCGTTACAGGTCCACAGGAAACCGCCGTTTTTATTCGAGAATATCTCAACGGTTGGTATTCGATTCGCGCCTATTACATATCAAAGATCATTTCCGACATCCCGATGCAGTTCATCTGTCCGACGGTCTTCATTTCGATCATTTACTTTATGACGGGGCAACCGAACGATTGCGGACGTCTCGCCATGTGCTGGGGCATCACGCTGCTGACGGGCGTCATCGGACACTTCATTGGTCTGGTCTTCGGCTCGACCTTTGAAATGCAGGCAAGTCTCGCATAGAATCAAACGTTAGTTTCGTCGTTAATGAAAGTCTTTCCAGATGGCTGTCTTTCTGGTGCCCGGTGTCACCATACCGTTTCTGATATTCTCCGGCTTCTTCATACGCATTCACGAGTTGGCTCCCTTTTTGCGGCCCATTTGTGATGTCTCCTTCTTTCGCTACATTTTGGAGGGTTTCTTGCAAGCGGTTTACGGTTACGATCGTGCCGATCTGGAGTGCCGTGAAGACTTCTGCTACTACAAATCACCGCAGAAATTCCTCAAGGATCTCGACATGTCGGGCGATCGTTATGGCATCGACATCTTCGTGCTGCTGTTGTGGATAGTCGCGTTAATAGTTTGTTTCTTTTTAAGTTTGGTGCTGCGCATCAAGAAGTCGCAGTGATCGATCGATGATCGCTTAGGTATTCATTAATACAGTTTAATCTTTAACGATATATTGTGATTCAGTAAACTATTTTGATACGATTTTTATGTGGTGTTATATCATAAGTTATTATTTTAGTGAAATATATACAAATTCGTTTGCATATCGAAATCTATTTGTTTTGAACTGTCCGCTTCAATGTTATATCTTGTTTGTTTAATAGCTTCATCATCATTAAATTCACAATAACAAAAAGTTAATTACAACTAAAACATGTAACTCAACGGCTAAGTTTGTCTTAAAAATTAATTATAAATAAACTAAGAAAAAGGCTCAGTATAAAAACCAACTAATTGCATTTTCCATAAATACACCGGGTGCTGATCGTTGTATTCGAAGAATAGCCAAATGCAGTTTCTATAGTTGAACACATTCTCTGATGCCTGACATGTTTGTCGCGATTGACCGCACACATTGGTGAAACACATTCATTCGAGTTGCCCCTTTGCCCCTTCTAGTCGATCGACACCGATGAGACTTCCATGGATTTCATTTCGTTGGACTCTTCTTCGGCCCCTTCTTGTGCAGTTGTATCACTGGACATGGCCATAATGGAGCTTTCGTTGTTGCTCGCTTCTTCATCTTGTAAGGCAGACGAGGGTATGCAACCACTTCCTATTGGTTTGCCGTCTCTACGCATGAAAACAATATCATCGCCCGTCATGCTAACTTCGCACAATTCCATATCATTATCACCGGATGCGGATGTGATATCGGCACCAGCTTCGGCCGCAGCAACTGCGGCTTCAGTGAGAATAGCAGCTGCCGCCGCTGCAGCACTGCTAGTCGAAGCTTTTCCAGCCGACCGCTTGTTCTCGATTGTTTTCAGCAGAGACTTTGCCTCTGATTTGCGCTGTAATATAAAAAGCATATCAATCGTTTTAGTTTTTAATACGTAGTGTTGAATACTTACGTCATCCGATTCCAGACATTTATACGCATAATGTGATGCTTGATCGTATTGTTCTTTGCTTTCGTAGTAGTTGGCCAGTGTCATGTAGCCATGGTACAGACTCTGCTTGTCGGCTGCAGCCCGTTCGTCTTCGCAATACAACATATAGCAATGAACTGCGTCCTCATAGTTGCCCAATTTCTCCTGCAGATTCGCTAATTTATACATGGCTATGCCCTCAATGTCGCCCACATTGCATGCCTTCCAATAGCACTTGATGGCATTTTCACTCTTATCCAGCTTTTCGTATGTTTCACCCAAAGCAACCAGCATCCTACTGTCATAGGGACGCAGCTGGTGAGCTATTTTAAAGTAATACAAACTGTAGTAGTGCATCTTGAGAATCTCGTACGATTGACCTAAGCCATACCAGGCCCGATAGTCTCGCTTGTTTACTTCTACAAGTTGGCAAACATATTAAAAACATATTTAGAATAGTATCATCTTGTAAATCTCATACCAACTGCCTTGCGATAACTTTGGATGGCAGCATTTGTATTTTTCAACTCCATGAACTCATGTCCCATTAGTGTCCAAGCGGATAGATATTTCGGGTTCAATTTTAGGGCACGCTGGAAATAGAGAATCGCTTTCTGATGGTCGCAACGAAAACTATAATAGTTGCCTGTAATTAATGCAAACATCGATCATCAAACAACCGAATAAATTGGATATCAAAAATATTCACCTATCACACAACACGTTTCCGGCCTGTACTTGTTGATTCCCACAGCCTTGTGAGCCAACTGAGCGATTTCCGTTTTGAGTTCTTTAACGAATAACAGATTCGAATAAATGTCGAGGTTCTCCAATCGATAGGGGTCAGTCTCTTGTATTCCTTGGAAGATTTCAATTGCCTTGTCAACGTCTGCAAAAATAAAAGTCATACTCAACACATATTATTGACTACCGATGACAATTGCTAACTTGCCTCGCTTGTTGTGGTAGGCCAGAGCCATTTGAGCCGTGACGTAGATGCACTTTTTGAAACCGATTGCCTGCAGTTCTTCGTACTGTTTCAGACCCTCGTCATTCAAATACAACTCGATGTAGGTGTGCGCGATAAAGAACTGTTTCATCCAATGTCCACCCAGGTTGATACTAAATAGCTTTTCCTTCTCTGTAATGAGCGGGGCCAACTCGACGTAGGAACCCCACAGCATGGGTGTCAGTCGTATCGATTGCACCAGTATTTGGGTGGCGGCATGATTAAGATTCAGACTCTTCAGCACCACACCATAGAGGTACATGCCGTAGCCGTCCAGTTTGCCCTGATTGTACTCTGTCTTGAGGGTGGCCAACAAATCGGATAGATCTCGCACATGACCCGATTCATTCAGATTCGAATTGTCGGTCATCGAGTCCAGGCGACGTTTCTCTCGAGCCATGTACGTCGCGTACATGTGCAAAAACTTCGGCACCGTTGACTCGCAATTCCGTACAAAATATGCAGCTCTCTCGTATTCCCGCACATCGAAATAGCTTTTCGCCAAGAAGTAATTGTCGTAGTCTTTGGCGCTGATGCCTTCCAAGGCAACGTCCTGAAAGTCGTTCGTCCCATCGCCGCTGTCGATGTCCACGTCCGCCAAGCCGTGATTCATCTCCGCCAGCCACTTGGCGCTCTGGAGCAGGCCTCGCTTGGTGCATTCGACGACGCCGCGACGCAACTCACGCTTGACATCCTGCAGTGGAATATTGAAGAAGTCATCCTCCATGGCACCCAACGAGGATCACAGTTTATTTAAACCTCAATTAATTGGCTTTTAATTAGTTTGGCAATTGCACAGCAATTGCATTAATTTTCGCTGGGAGCCGCTTCAAATGCAAAAATTCAAATTGTACACAAACATAACCCAACTTCATAGCTGTCAAAAGTGACATTGAGCGGTTTTGCAACTAGTGTTCACGGTTGTCATTCGTTAATTTTTCGATGTACCAAAAGGTTGGAAAAAATGTACCAACAATTACAAAAATTTACCAACTCTTGTTATTAACAGATTTATTTTTATAAAAATCGTTGGGAAATTATATTGTAGTTTAAACAGGATTTTTCGAACAAAACATTTTCTGTTCAAAATGTACCAAATCAGAAAAAATTTTACCAATGTACCAAATGAAAAAAAAAATGTACCAGTGATTTTAACATTTAAATAATAGTTGAAACGAATCGTTTGAATGAATTCGTTTGTTTCATGAACGATTTCGTTCAAATTATTCAAACGAATTGTTCGAGCGGATTCGTTAAAAATTAAATCTAAATCTTTAGATTTTAAAGATTTTTAGATTTTGCGTGTTTCTCTGTTGCATTTCTGACTTCTCGTAATCTATTACAATTTCGACATGTATGTCGCTTTCATAGTGTGCGTGCGCTAATCTTGCGAAGTCAGCTGATGGTATGTTTTTGTTATTGCACTGATTTTTTGGAACATCTTGCCCAATGTCATTCGATTTGATTACAGAAAAATATATAGCACACGTTCCAAAAACTGCGTCACCCGCGTCAAACACAACACAAGACAACAATAAAACAAAGTTATTTACAGTATCATATTAATACTGGGTAAATAACTTTGATTGATTGGACATTGGAGGCAAAGTAAACCCATTGCCACTGGGAAGACGGAAATTTGCTGTGAAGCTCAAGATCCACCGACCGAGTCATTTTGTCCAGGGGTACAACGGGCTCTCTGCAAATCCCTGATAAGCCAGCTCCAAAAAAAAAAAGACACAAAATATTCATTGTTCGGTTCAGTGATTCATTTCAGAATTGGTGACTATGCAGATCGCATGATTCCATTGTTCGAGTTCAAATTACCGATAGAATAACAACTTATCGTTACTTCATTCGTTGTGTTCGCGCGGAGGGAAATGAAACACTTGACAATTGCGCTTCTGCTCCTGGGTTGCCTCCTGGCCACGACTGAGGGTTCCTGGCTATTTCAAGCCAAGAAACATCTGTCGCCTGTCATCTTTGGTAAGTAATGAACACAACAGTGATATCTCCAATCCCGGTGTCCATCTAAATCTTTGGTTCCTTCCAGTGCCTGGTGATGGTGGCAGTCAGCTGGACGCTAAACTACACAAATCTGCCTCGCCGTTACTGTTCTGTGCGAAGACCTCCGACTGGTTCAGTCTCTGGCTGAACTTGGAGCTCCTCGTCATTCCTCCCGTCTACTGTTGGGTGGATAATGTCAAGTTGTATTATGACAATATCACGCGCACAACCCACAACACCCCGGGCGTCGAAATACGCGTTCCCGGCTGGGGCGACTCCGAAGTGGTCGAATGGATCGATCCGACGCACAACAAGAACGGCGCCTACTTCAAGGACATCGGCAACATGTTGGTCACCATGGGCTACGAGCGAAAGAAGAACATTCGCGGAGCACCGTATGATTTCCGAAAGGCTCCAAGTCAGTAATGACTTCATTTTATTTTATTTTCATTTTATTCATTTTAAATTCCTTGCTTCGCAGATGAATTATCGCAATGGTTTGTTGATTTGAAGAAGCTGGTGGAGGACACCTACGAAATGAATGAGAAGACACCGGTTACCTTCATAACGCACAGCATGGGAAGTCCCATGACTTTGGTCTTTCTGCAACGCCAGACCACGGAGTGGAAACGAAAGTATGTGCAGCGACAAATAAGTTTGGCTGGCGCATGGGCTGGCAGCATGAAGGCGATCAAAGTCTTTGCCATGGGTATGTCGAACTTATTCTAAATGATTTCGATGTAGACAACTAACAAGTTATAAAACTATTAGGCGATGATTTGGATTCCTTCTTCCTGAGTGGCAAAATCCTAAAGGATGAACAAATTTCAACACCATCCACGGCGTGGCTTCTGCCGTCGCCGCTGTTTTGGAAACCTTCGGATGTGCTCGTGGAGACGCCGTCGCGCGTCTACACCATGGCGCAGATGGAGAATTTCTTCAACGACATCGGCTACCGGACCGGTTGGGAAATGCGAAAGGATACGATTCATTACACGTTGAACTTCAGTCCGCCGGGCGTTGAGTTGCACTGTTTGTATGGCAACGGTGTGGACACGGTGGAGCGATTGCAGTACAAGAAGGATTCGATCGCTGATGAGACTCCCAAACTGATCATGGGTCGTGGCGATGGCACGGTCAATGAGCGTTCGCTGCGCGCCTGTCATTATTGGTCGGACTTGCAGGCGGCCAACATCTCGAACATGGAGCTCTCTGGGGTGGATCACATGAGCGTGCTGGCGAACGAGAACGTCCTGCGGTATATCCAAAACGTACTGAAGGTCTAAATAAAAGGAACAACGCCCTTTATTACATTATAGAAACGACATAAAAGGAATGCTTTTTATACGTCTTTTATATCGTTTCTTTAATTTAATAGTATAATGTTGAAAGCAAGTCTGATGAAATTTTTTAAATGTAATTTGACCTCTCTTAATTAAGTGTTAGTTGTAAAAAATAATAACAGAGCATACTCTTCCAACCGAACAAACTGAATAAAGCAATACTGCATAATTTGTCTAATGCAATTGTCTGGTTTTGTTTTGTTTCATCGCTGAACCATCGACCCATTCATCACACATCCGCAACCCAGTTCCGATTATTACAAGGAACACGCTCGCGAATTTGGGCCACGTTTCGTTGACCGGAGAACACGCGTTACCCCCCAAATGCCGTCCGTCCGACACGCGATTCTCTCGTCCACTCTTTCCACTTGCGTGGCTTCCACACACATGGTACACATGGGCTAAATTTAGACACGATTACGCCCCACGGAGCACCGCATTCGCACATTCCCATGCCGAAATAGTCAGAAGAGAACGCGGCGATTGTTGACGTCGTCGCCGTAGTGGAGCCGAAACACAAAACGCAGCCTGCGGTCGTCTCTTATCGCCACTGGACGCATCAACGTCTTCGACGGAGTCTCGACCACGTTCGTAGTTCATCCACCACAAGCCAATCATCATCGTAGTCATCGGACACGAGGATCCGCGAGAGTCAGGGCAGGGATCCGAGGGAGTTAGGGCGGGGATCCGAGGGAGTTAGGGTGGGGATCAGGGAGGTTGTGTCCATTGTGGACTCATTCGAATTTGTAAACAAACCGCAATTGTAATCGGAAAGTATTGAAATCTCTCGCAGATGCAGACAACAAACATGGATGGATCGAAAGCGGTGTCTGGGAATCACACACTTGTGTCTTATCCTCCTTCCTTCACTCCTTCCTTCACTCCTTCCTTCCTTCCTTCACTCCTTCCTTCCTTCCTTCACTCCTTCCATCCTTCCTTCCTTCCTTCCTTCCTTCCATCCTTCCTTCCTTCCTTCACTCCTTCCTTCCTTTCTTCCTTCACTCCTTCCTTCACTCCTTCCTTCCTTCCTTCCTTCCTTCCTTCCTTCCATCCTTCCTTCACTCCTTCCTTCCTTCCTACCATCCTTCCTTCACTCCTTACTTCACTCCTTCCTTCCATCCTTCCTTCACTCCATCCTTCCATCCTTCCTTCACTCCTTCCTTCACTCCTTCCTTCCTTCCATCCTTCCTTCCTTCACTCCTTCCTTACTTCCTACCTTCACTCCTTCCTTCACTCCTTCCTTCACTCCTTCCTTCCTTCCATCCTTCCTTCACTCCCTCTCTCTCTCTTCTGTCGCCACATCGAGCGACTCCACCAATTCTCTCTTTGATCCTGCGGTCGCGTTCTACGACATGACGTCGTAGTAGCTGAAACAATGGCGCCGAAACGAGTTCCCTCCACATGTTTCGAACGCTGGTCGTCGCTTCGACACGAGCCAAGCAAAGCGGGCGGACGGTCGCTCCGTGGCAGCGGGAGGAGGAGGAGGAGGAAGAGCTGGTGGCCGCATAAGGATAATGGAAGAGAGAGCGAGAGAGCGAGCGAGCGTGATTGTGGCTGTGGCTCTGCCAACGGGAAAATTAGTTAATTTGAACACAGTAATGAGTATTTTTGAGTAAAATGAAACACGTGCTCGCGTCGTGAAGCTTAGACGATGGTCGGACTCTGGCTCGAGCTGCTTCTGTCTCTCTGTCTGTCTGTCTGTCTGTCTGTCTCTCTTTGTTATGTTCGCGTATCTTTCGCCTATCTGTCCGTTTTCGCCTTCGTGTCTGTCTCTCTATCCGTGTTCACTATCGTCTGTCTGTCTATTTGTGCGACGCGTGCGACGATGTGTTTTTTTTTTTTTTATTTTTTT
>CM029565.1:4067665-4128802 GCA_017309665.1 Coelopa frigida | reverse complement strand
TGCTTTTTGTTGCGGTTGCCTTTGTGGATCTTGTCACTTAAATAAATAAAATATAACAGAATAATTTATGAACGAGCAAAACGTGCAGCATTCGAAATCGCAGAGTACAAAAATTACCACGCGAAGATAAAAACCAAAACCAAATAAACAATAGAAAACAACGCGATACCGATCAATTGAGAAGCGTTTGATGGAATCGCAGCGACGGGCGATCATCAAACGAGACGATCGTGAGGGGAAAGAGAAAGAGAGAGAGAGACAGTGATGTGTGTGTTTGTGTCTCGCTCTCTCAGAGATTATTAGTATAGACAATAGTTTTGATCGATCGAATTGGTTCTGGAAAGATAAGAGAGAACGAATGAAGAGAGTTTAATTTAGAATTCAAAATACTCGTTTCGTGAATTGTGGCGAAGAACAAACCCAGACATTTAAATGAGTCCCACCGTTGGATCGTTGAATTTTCCAGTTTCCGGACTAATTTTCGCAAACATTTCACATGTACGTCCTTCTTCACGTTCTAAATCCAAGTACCATCCATCCCTACCATGGTATTGAAACGACCTCGAGAGAGGTTTTTCCTGTCCAGAATTGGGGTTCAAGTTACTGATTCTGGAGTCTGAGGGGCCACAATTGACAGTTGAAAATGCGCAGTAGCTGCGAGTATTCGTCATGGAACGTGTTGTGTTCCACTCGCTCTGCTCTGCTCTGTCCATCTGTTCGTCCGCCGTTCGTGGTTCTCTCTGAAGCCCCCGTCATCCGCATTCGCATGTCCTCTGGTGCGATCTGGTCTTTGTTCCGTGTTCTCGCGAATACGAATTGAGCACGATCCACTACGATCCACTACGATCCACTACGATCCACGATGATCCACGATCCACGACGATCCACTACGATCCACGATGATCCACGACGATCCACGACGATCCACTACGATCCACTACGATCCACTACGATCCACTACGATCCACTACGATCCACGACGATCCACGACGATCCACGACGATCCATGATTCATGTCCACGAGTTTGCATCGAGGGTTTTTTTTATTGTCGTACGATGACAAGGGTTGACGATCCGTTTTTGAAGTCTTTTATGTCCGATCTTGAACCCTATTCCATTTCTTTTCTTTCCTTTTTTTTTTTTTAGTGCTTTCGTTGATCTTTGGTGGAATTTTAGTATTCTTATGAGCTATCCTAGGGTGATAGGGTTAGAGATCGTTGCAGAGATCGGGATTATAGAATAATCCGTCGAATGATTCTTGTTCTCATGTCATATATATTATCTTGAATATATATTTCTCACTTTAGTTGTGATGGTGATGCGATCGTGAAAACAACTGAATGAAATAAATGTTTTAAATCAACAAAAGAAATATTAAAGTTTTAAATCAACAAAAGAAATATTAATGTTTTAATAAACAAAAGAAATATTAATGTTTTAAATCAACAAAAGAAATATTAATGTTTTAAATCAACAAAAGAAATATTAAAGTTTTAAATCAACAAAAGAAATATTAAAGTTTTAAATCAACAAAAGAAATATTAAAGTTTTAAATCAACAAAATTGAAGAGTAAAAAAAAAAAAAATAAAGTAAAATAAAAAAAAAACAAAAACATTACATGACAATCCTTGTATCACGGTGAATGTCAAACATGTCGACGCTGAATGCAACTAGTGATATTTTGCCCACTGTGCCGGCAACAGATGACAGTGGTGGCGAACGAAACAATGATGTTATCAATTTAAATCATTTGAATCTGGGGGACTCGATCAGTGAGCCGACAACAACAACAACAACAATAAATAATACAACAACAACAACACAATCATCAACAACAACAACACAATCATCAACAACAACAACAACAACAACACAATCATCAACAACAAGTGCATCCGCGACAAAACAAACGCCGGCCTCCAGTCGTTTCGCCGCCAAGCGACCAACAAATTTGAATTTAAAAATTTCTACAACTAAATTTATGCCAAACAATGAGGAGAGCGCAGAAACAACAACAGGAACAACAACAACAGGAACGACAACAACAGGAACAGAAAAAACAACAACATCATCAATACCAACAACAACCTCAAACATATCGGTGACAATGTTCCCGCACGAACAATTCCAGACGATCAAACGGTTGGACATTGGATTCGATGACATCGGCTTCAGCGCCAGAACTGGATTCCTCAAGAGAGGTTCGTAGTGATCTCATCTCATCTCATACAATTCAATTCGATTCGATTCGATTCGATCTGATCTGATCCCTCCACATTATGGTTTATTAGCACAAGTTTATTTTAAACTTAAAAAAAGTTTAAACTTTGTCCACTAGTTGTTTCGCCTCGTGGTCGTGGTCGAAGCTCCCTCCATAACGTTTATCACTCTCTTTGTCGTTTCGATTTCGAAATCGACGTTTTTTTTGGAGATTTCATTTCATTAGTTTTGTTTTTAGAATTATAGTATATTCTTGCAACGAGGAAGGGGGGAGGGGGGTTGGTTCCAGCGACGATATCTTATCGAGAGAAATATGGTTGATTTCGACAATATAATCGCCGGCACAGACGCGAACAGTGTGGGCGCCCACAATTGGGCAGGGTGTGTCTAGCAAATCTAGTTTTCGAGAGAAACACACACACTTGTCGAGAGACACATGTTTGGAGAATTCCCACGGAAATAGAAACACCAAACACTCCAGAATGAACACAGAAATTGCTGAAACTCCTAGTTTAAATACGCATTAAATGTGAACAATTTTCGCCCCCACTGTATCCGATCCACACATAATAATATTCTATGCTATCGCCCAATTCACCGATCATGTACATGTACAATCGGCTTCTGTCCCAATGTAAATATTTCTTCTCTAAAAATATTTCCCTTATCAGTTCGCTATTGATTGAAACTTTCAGCTCGGTCTTCATCGCCCTCTACCGCGACGCGATCCATCAGCCAGACGATCCCAGTTCTGTCTGTCTCGATTTTTTTTTCAATATGATGTCTGTCTCTATTTTTTTTCAATATGATGTCTGTCTCGATTTTTTTCAATATGATGTCTGTCTCGATTTTTTTCAATATGATGTCTGTCTCTATTTTTTTTCAATATGATGTCTGTCTCGATTTTTTTTCAATACGATGTCTGTCTCGATTTTTTTCAATACGATGTCTGTCTATGATTTTGTTATTGCATTTGCTATTGTTGCCGCTTTTCTTCCAACAAGTTGTTAATTTCTCTTACTGACATTTCTCTATTCTATTCTTGAATAAACATTATTATTGATTTAATATTTGTCCCAACGATCATCCGATCGCGTTATGATTAAGTTGTGAGCCAATTACAAATTGGTCAGCGACTCGATTTTTTTCATATTTCTCAATGGAGATTTCTGCAGACTCGTAGACCTCGTAGCTCGTCCATCAGTTGGTGAACCCGATCTTTCCTCATCCGCCTTCGACCACTGTTGCCATGTTCACTTTATACTAAACAACAACTAATTTTTTTGGCGCTCATTCTCCTTGTCGCATTGTTTTTGTTGCTCCCTGTTTGCTTGTTTGTTCGTTCGTTCGTTCACACACTCCACAGCTATTTTTGTAAATATACCGAAATAAGTATGGTTGAATTTATATATGTATGTATATACCATTATGTGTATATGGGTTGAAATTGAAAATATGTTGGTCTCTGGCATGCGTTCGATACCCTACAATGACGACAGAGATATTTGCGACTGGTCCAAGAGTTTGATCTAACACCGAGTTTCTCATAATCGTCGATTGGCCAAAGTAAGAAAATCACGAGAAATCGCACCAATATTCTGTCTACCAAAGAAATATATTCAAATTATTTATGGCTTATACTGCCGACTGTACCGCCGCCCTGCCATAGGCCTAAGTTTTCTCAGTAAAACACATCATCGTGATATGTTCATGTTCTCTATCGGAGAGCTTTCTTCATGATTGCCGCCGGCCTCATCTGCTTCGGCTCAATGCTTCATCTCGGTCCGCAATTTACATACCAGATTTATAATTTCTTCTCTTCATTTAGATAGTATATTTCATGACAAAGTGTTCTCAATTGACTCGAATGATATCGTAGTCATGTACAAGCAACAACAACAACAACCAAATCCAAAGTCGACTTTTTAATTTGAACAACGAATAATTCGTCGACAAATTAAAAACTCGTCTAAAACAAAACAACCTTATCGACCTTATTCTATGACTTGTTGTAATTGTTGTTTTTAATGGTACGTGATAAAAATTATTTAGTTGACACAATAATTCGACGAAGATACATACGTATGTATTATATGTATGTATTTTGCGATAACATATAAATATATCTATGTATGTAGATTCGGAAAATTTACTCAATAGCTGGCGTTACTGAGAAGCCAAAAATATCAAAAATTAAAAAATTATTAAAAATTAAAAAATTATCAAAAATTAAAAAATTATTAAAAATTAAAAAATTATCAAAAATTAAAAAATTATTAAAAATTAAAAAATTTATTAAAAATTAAAAAATTAAATTAAATATTAAACCTTTTCACTTTCCAGCCCCATGTTAATTTCTGCATTTGTAATTTCCTAACTCTATAGGAATCTCACAAAGTGATGATGTCATTATCACGTAAATTGTTATTAAAAATCTAGATCAGGTGGGGTGATACTATTTAATTTTTATACAAATAATAGAATATGACAGATTTTTTTTTTTAAATTTCACTAAATGCCATTATTTATAGTACATTAGCATACACTGGTGGCCATAAAAACCGAACCACTCAGATTTTTTACGAAATATTTAATCTTCTTAAATAATTACTTGTGTTTTATTACTGTCTTTAAAGAGTATCAGACAAAGTTGCATGGAGAAAAATTTTTGAGTGTAAAAACATGTTTTTTTATAAATTGTTGTTCATTATAATAGTTGAATTAAAAACCAATAATATTTTTTTTTTTGGTTATTATTAAAATTTTATGTATTTTTCTTTTTAATAAGTTTTGAAAATGTTGATGGCATATTCTTCTAAACATTGAGTTTACCAAGAGATTTAACCCATTATTGGTTATATTTTTTAGAATTTATTTGTCTAAAAAAAATTTTGCATACCTTCTAAAAAAAATGATTAAAAGCCTATTTGGCCTACACAAAAAAATTAACAAAAAAAAAAAAACCACTTGGCGCCATCTGGAGACGTCAGAAAATACGATACAAAACTATTGAAAGACAGACAGATGAGTGATGGACACTGAGGAATATCGAGCTTGGGCTTCGTTTTTAACTGAAAAACTAAAACAAATATTTTTTCTGAAAATTTAACCAATAACAACTGAAGAGAAAATCGAATAAACGAAAATTAATCAATAACAAGTGAAGTGAAAATCGAATAATCGAAATAATATATGTACATAATAACTCCTAATATACATACATAAATGCTATCGAATAAATTCTTATGAGTTGTATTTTAGAAGCAACGTGAGAAAATTTATAGCATAAAATAACTCAAGAAATTGCGCCATTTTACAGCATCAACACTAATTTATTGGAATTTAATTTTTCCCCACAAGCAAACTCAAGGGAGTACGAGTTTTGTTTACAATTTACTTTGAATGTCGAACATAAATTAATGTAAAAATAGAGCAAAATTCTCCTCAGCTCGAAGTTTTCCTAAAGGATCGTGAATGATCTCTATACTGGAAAAAGTTTACTTTTTAGTTGATCTTCAAAATGATGTATTTTTTATTTTGATTAATTTCTTTATAATAAACATTTCGCATTCATTAATTCATGACCTTGAATCAGAGTAAAAGTAAAATAATAAAATTTCAAGGAAAAATTTAAGGAAATTTTAAGGATAAATTTCAAGGAAATTTTAAGGAAAAATAAAGGAAATTTTAAGGAAAAATTAAGGAAATTTAAGGTAACATTTAAGGAAATTTTACAGGAAAAATTTAAGGAGATTTTAAGGAAAAATTTAAAAATTTTAAGGAAAATTTAAGGAAATTTTATAGGATAAATTAAACGGAATTTTAAGGAAAATTTTAAGGACTTTTTAAGGAAAATTGAAGGAAATTTTAAGGTATATTAAGGAAATTTTAAGGAAAATTGAAGGAAATTCTAGGAAAAATTTAAGGAAATTTTAAGGAAAAAATTTGAGAAATTTTAAGGAAGATTTAAGAAAATTTACAACGGAAAAATATAAGGAAATTTTAAGAAATAAAATTTTTAATGAAAATTTTTAATGGAAATTTTTAAGGAAATTTAAGAATAAAATTTAAGAAATTTTCAGAAGAATTTAAGGAATTTTTACGAATATTAAGGACATTTTAAGACAAATTTAAGGAAATTTTAAGGAAAATTTAAGGAAATTTTAAGGAAAAATTTAAGGAAATTTTATGGATAAATTAAGGAAATTTAAGGAAAATTTAAGGAAATTTTATGGATAAATTTAAGGAAATTTAAGGAAAAATTAAGGAAATTTTAAGGAAAAATTAAAGGAAATTTTAAATTTTAAGGAAAAATTAAGGAAATTTTAAGGAAAAATTTAAGGAAATTTTAAGGAAAAATTTAAGGAAATTTAAGAAAAATTTTAAGGAAATTTTAAGGAAAAATTTAAGAAATTTTAAGGAAAAATTAAAGGAAATTTTAAGGAAAAATTTAAGGAAATTTTAAGGAAAAATTTAAGAAAATTTTAGGGAAAATTTAAGGAAATTTTAAGGAAATTTTAAGGAAAAATTTAAGGAAATTTTAAGGAAAAATTTAAGGACATTTTAAGGAAAAATTTAAGGAAATTTTAAGGAAATTTTAAGGTAAAATTTAAGGAAATTTTAAGGAAATTTAAGAAATTTTAACGAAAAATTAAGGGAAATTTTAAGGAAAGATTTAAGAATATTTTAAGGAAAAATTTAAGGAAATTTTAAGGAAAAATTTAAGGAAATTCTAAGGAAAAATTTAAGGAACTTTTAAGGAAAAATTAAAGGAAATTTTAAGGAAAAATTAAAGGAAATTTTAAGGAAAAGAAGGTTGTTCCATATATTTTTATTGTATATTTACCAAACTCGCATTTCAATTGATAATCGTTCTAATGGTTCTTTGTTTCTGCATCGTTTTCCAATGCGTTCTGAGTGCAGATGCACCCAGTGTTTGAGTTTAAGTGCAACTCCGATTAGGAAACCGAACAATTTCGCAGTTCATTCATTCATTTTGATTTGAGTGAGTTTTTCTTTATTGGTTTTTGTCTTTATTCCATCATGAAATGAACAGAAACAAAAAAAAACACAGAGAAGTCAAAACAATAATAAGGGCAACCTACAGCGATTGCAGCTGCTTGGCCACGGAAATAAATGCATGTCGAAATGTGGAATAAATAAGTAAATACTAGAGCTGATAACCTATACTGGAAGGATAGATACCAGCTCAAAATCCTTATCTTTTTGGGATTACTTTGCAAGCGGAAGGGCCAGACGACCCTTGATCATGCGGCTTTGGGGATCAATAAACAGTTACATCAATCGATCAATAAAGGAGGGAATGAATTAATGTAAAAAACACTCAAAACTTGTTGAAAAAGTTGGACTTTGGGGGTAAGATGGGCATTTATCAAATTAATTACCACGATTCTACTTTCGTTTTCAAATCCACCAAAGCGCGATTCGTCTTTCGTTTTTGTACACGAGATTTGTTTACGTTCCGTAGAACCGTGAACTCCAGTAAAAAACTCTCAACTAGCTGGAAACACGTTTGAATCTATGTAAATAAGAAATCGAGTTTGAAGTGCTGGCCGAGACACACACATACACACACATGCACACATACACCCATACACGCTGGTACAAATGCAAATAGACCTCGTCGGTTTAGTCTAAAAGTTCGTTCGCTTTTGGCCACTATTGTTTCGGCCGCAGCCCGTGTCTATGAATGCGAAATTGAAACCCGTTTTTGATGGTTCGATCGTTCGTTCGATCGATCGATTGTCATGTACTTTTCCATCGTCTTCTGGTTCTATGTATGGATGGCCCATAGACTCCAGAGAATGTCTTTGGACTTTTGACCGATTTCGCTATCAATCATCGACTCATCGGCCATATCGGCTATTATCGAATTGTGGAATTAATTTATAATTTCACTTCGTGCGCAAAGACGACAACGACGACGACGATGTAAAGATTATCTAATGATACGTTAATTATGATTTATTAGTATGGTCGAGTACCAGCTAATGATCTAATCGACCAAACGATAGCAATCGCAAAGAATATACCACCAATCGTCGATTCACAAGAGTCCACAAAGAAGCCAAACTAATTCAACTAGTGCGAGTGATAAAGGTCAACATGAATTTGGGCCAAGTTAACTCATTCTGCCACCACTTATTCTGCCACCTGACGAACTATCGGCGTGACTGACTGACTGACTAACTGGCCTCGTTAGAGCTTCGTCCTTATCACTAGCGATTACATGCCAAAAAAAAAACATGGCTACGGTTGTTGCGGCCACGATAAGGTTCCATTGGACACCAATAATTGTTCCTAATCTCGGGACGACAACAACGACAACAACAACGACTTTGTATACTTCGGAGTGATTAAGATTAGCAAATTCGATTATTATTAATATTTATGAACGAATTTATAATCTGCAACAATGTAGTCGATGTGGACTGGATGTGGAGAATAAGGGGAAGTTTAGTATAGTTTTCATTGTTTCATGCCAAATGTCGTCGTCGTCGTCGTCGTTGGTCTCTCCGTCCGTCCGTCCGTTCGTCGGTCTTATCAGCCATGGACTTGGAATCTTATGACTAGGATGGAAGCTCTTATCAATGGGTGGACGAAGTGGAAACAGGTGTTGAACACTTGTTCTTCTTTGTTCTTTGTTGGGGTTTTTACAACCCAGCCGTCACCCGTCAAGGTCGTTCCGCTATTAGTATTTGCAGATGGTCAATGGAGCTCATGTTGTTGCCATCACCTCGTTTCTATTATTCTGCTCATCCTGACCTGACTCTCGTAACTCTCTCTGAATTCTATTCTCCTCTCTTTCCATAGAGTATGATGCCGATTTTTCTCTCTATTAAATGCAACAATCGTTCACTGAACCTATTGAGATTAATCAATGAATCATATGTTATTTAGGTTTGGTTAGTTAGTTTTCGGAACAAGTCGAATCATCGTGGAAACACATTTTTATAACATTTGTATATATATATATATATAAAGAGCTAAGATATCCACACAATAATCTGTGTGTTTTTTCTTTGTACCAAAAAAAAAAAAAAAAAACACTTTATTATCTTTGATTTATGAACGACAAGAAGAAGTTTTCTTGGCCCAACACTTGGTTACCACTTGTTTGTCACCTGGTTTTCGGTCGGAATCCGAGAATCGCTGGATTCTTGTGGATAACAAACAAGAGGGAAATCTTATCGCCAGCTGCGTTGATATTGATCGGACCATGTGCTTCACGCGATTTGCAAATTCTTGGAAATATAATAAACCAAACTAAATGAATGTATTCCAATCTAAATGAATATATCACAAACTAAATGCATGTATTCCACGATAAATGAATATAATTCCAAACCAAAATGAATATATTCCAAACTAAATAATATATTCCAAACTAAAACAATATATTCCAAACTAAAACAATATTCAATTCCAAACTAAAACAATATATTCCAAACTAAAACATATATTCCAAACTAAAACAATATATTCCAAACTAAAACAATAGATTCCAAACTAAAACAATATATTCCAAACTAAAACAATATATTCCAAACTAAACTAAAACAATATATTCCAAACTAAAACAATATATTCCAAACTAAAACAATATATTCCAAACTAAAACAATATATTCCAAACTAAAACAATATATTCCAAACTAAAACAATATATTCCAAACTAAAACAATATATTCCAAACTAAAAACAATATATTCCAAACTAAAACAATATATTCCAAACTAAACAATATTCAACTACATATATTCCAAACTAAAACAATATATTCCAAACTAAAACAATATATTCCAAACTAAAACAATATATTCCAAACTAAATAAATGTACTAAGAAATGTCTGATAAATAAAATAAGTGTATTAAAAACGCAATTCTTTTCGATTCCTTTGCAGAGAACAAGCAGATTCTGCGAGGCCTCACGGGTCAATTCAGGTCCGGCGAGCTGAGCGCCATCGTGGGCCCATCGGGGGCCGGCAAGAGCACCCTGCTGAACATCCTCTCGGGCTATACGTAATGTAGACTCCGACCCGAGACAATCACAAAGGTTTACTGAACGATTTCCTCTTCGGGCGCTCTCTCTCTCTCTCTTCCAGGGCTCTCGGCTACAGTGGGAACGTGACCATCAATGGGAATATGCGCGACATTAAGGCCTTCAAGCCGAACGTGGCCTTCATCACGCAGGACACCAGCCTCCAACCGTTTCTCACCGTCAAGGAGGCGATGCACTTCTCGGCCAACCTCAAGATCGGTCTGCACATGACCAAAAGCGCCAAGCGAGAACGAGTGAGTGACATCAATTTGTCTCAATAAACACATAAAACACATTCACCACGATGGTTTTTTGCCTATATATAGGTTCGCAAGATACTCGAAGCGATCGGGATGTACGAGAATCGTCACACGAGGACGGGGAATCTGTCGGGTGGCCAAAAGAAACGCCTCGCCATCGCTCTCGAGTTGGTCAACAATCCGCCCGTTCTGATCCTCGACGAACCAACGACCGGTCTCGATAGCTCGACATCGAATCAATGCATTTCGCTGTTGAAAAAGTTGGCTCTGGAGGGACGGACGGTGATCTGTACGATCCACCAACCGAGTGCGCTGGCCTTCGAGACGTTCGATCATCTGTACGCGATCGCCCAGGGTAGCTGCATCTATGCGGGCGGGACGCAGAATCTGGTGCCGTTCCTCGCCGACGTTGGGCTTCAGTGCCCCGAGTCCTACAACCCCCGCCGACTATCGTAAGCGATCCATAGAACTCACTCTCTTTGTCTCCCATTTCTCACTCTCTCTCTCTCTCTCTCTCTCTCTCTGTCTCACCTCTCATTATATCTGTTTACTCACATGTAGTGCTTGAGATCGCGACCGATGATTACGGCAATCAGAACCCGAAGCTGGTGGAGAAGATCGAGAATGGGCGCAACAACAATTTCCGACAGAATCAATCGGCCAAGAAGGCCCAATTGGAGGCGATGCGAAAAATTGGTGAGTTGAATTTGATTGATTATCTTCGAAAGATGTCCATAATTTGATGATCTATATAGATAAAATGATGGCCGCCGGCCTGATGACGCCGGTCACCGCCCCCCTGCTCACGCCCGCTATCGGCTCGAACCATGCCACGCCCTCCGGCAACGCCAACGCCAACGCCTACCATTTCAAACAGCTGACGCCCATTCATGAGATGTCCTCGCGCGTCTGGGACAGCTGCGGTGTGCTCGGTGGTGGTCCCGCCGCACAAGCCAAAGACTCGAACAAGCCGGCGAAGGAGCAACCGAAGGAGAAGCCATTGAAGCCCAGCCCAATGTCGTTGGATCCGGCCAGGTTGTGCAAGCGTGAGAATATCTATGCGACACCATTCTATCGGCAGCTGGGCATCCTGTTGGTTCGCACATTCCTCATCCTGTGGCGCGACAAATCGTTGACAACGATGCGCTTCGTTATCCATCTGGTGACGGCGCTGCTCATCGGTTGCCTCTACTATGGCATCGGCAACGATGCAGGCAACGCTCTGAACAACTTTCGCTACGTCTTCTACACGATCATGTTCATCATGTACTGCGCCTTCTCATCGATTCTAGTCAAATGTAGGTTCCCTACTCTTGTCCAATTGATTTGATCCTTGCGCTAATGTTCAACTCTCTCTCTCTCTATCTCGTGCAGTTCCCCTGGAGTTCCCGATCGTGTCGCGCGAACACTTCAATCGCTGGTACTCGCTGCGCGCCTACTATATGGCCATCACCCTGGCCGACATCCCCATTCAGTTGATCTGCACCAGTCTCTTCATCGGCACCACCTACATACTCACCGATCAGCCGTGGGAGCTCTTTCGTCTGGCGATGTTCAGCCTGGTGGTCTTTCTCACCGCTCTGGTCGGGCAAAGTATCGGTCTCGCTGTCGGCTCATCGTTGAGCATGCAGGTGAGCAGTTGGAAAATGATTCCCCAGAAAACACACGAAACAAACTAATGACAACTCATTGTTCGTCCATAGCTTGGCGCCATCCTGGGTCCCTTCTTCATTTGCCCCTTCCTGACGTTCTCCGGCTTCTTCCTGCAGCTCAAGGATGCTCCCGTCTATTTGCACTGGCTCTTTCACACCTCCTTCCTCAAGTACAGCCTGGACGGCTCGATGCTGGCGATCTTCGGTTACGATCGACCCAAATTGGAGTGCTCGAGCATGTATTGTCATTACTCGCGACCGCAGATCTTCCTCAAGGATCTCGACATGGCCAATGCGAGTTACGAATTCTCGGTGATCTTCCTCTTTGCAGTTTTCATCCTTCTGCGAGTGCTCGCCTTCTATATCATGTCGTTTCGGTTGAGATTATTCAGATGAAATTACGATTAGTTAAGAGCAAATTCGTCACATGCATAGATTAAGGAACTGAGCCTCGGGGTTGGCGCAAAGGGGGGTGGGCCACGTGGGCCTCGAGCCGTGGGTAGTGAATTTTACTCGTAATCATTGTATTTGTATAGAATCGTAACAAGAACAAGAAGAAGTCATATATATATATATATGTAGTTCCACATTCCGCAACGCCATCCACGCATTTTACACAAACAAACTCTACGACGTGTGTGCGTAGAAAACGATAGCAATAGTGAGGAAGAGAAAGAGAGTGTGAGGACGAGAGGGGGTGGAGAGGGGGTGGAGAAGAAGAAGAACAAGCATAGTTTTAAGCACTCGAACTCCGATTTGGAGCTCTCGAAATCCGATTTGGAGTTTTTGAAATCCGCTTTAGAGTTTTAGAAATCCGATTTGGAGGTTTCGAAAATCGATTTGGAGGTTTTTAAATCCGATTTGGATCTTTCGAAATTCAATTTGGACCTTTCGAAATTCAATTTGGACCTTTCGAAATTCAATTTGGACCTTTCGAAATTCAATTTGGACCTTTCGAAATTCAATTTGGACCTTTCGAAATCCCATTTGAGGTTTTTGAAATTCTAATTGGAGTTTTGAAAATCCGATTTGAAGTTTTTTAAATTCGATTTGGCCCTTCGAAATTCAATTTGGACTTTTCGAAACCAATTTGGAGGTTTCGAAATCCCATTTGAGGTTTTTGAAATTCTAATTGGAGTTTTGAAAATCCGATTTGAACCTTTCGAAAACCGATTTGGACCATTCGAAATCCGATTTGAACCACTCGTAATCCGATTTGGAGTTTTGAGTCATGTGCCAAAGTTTATCTAGGCTGTTATTTAAGCTTAAGTCGGGCGTTTATCTGTAATTTTGTATTGTATTGTATTTTTTTACATGATTTCTTATCATTATCGTAGTTGTGCTGCGTGTGTGTATGTGTGCACGCACGCACACACATAGATTATAAATACGTATGTATATTTTGGAGAATTCGTGATATTGAATGTAGCAACGCCATTGATTTTGATGATGAGAGAGTTTTATATTATTTTGTATTTTATTGTATTGTATTGTACATATATATATAGCCCTGTCAATACCCACATCTACCCAGATTTCCCCAGATCACATCCCACGTCAGAGTTAATCATATTTTATATTAAAATATACCATGGAATTGTACATGTGCGCCTTTTGTAATAAACGAATAGAAAGAAGTAAATAAAAATAAGAAAAATTATTCATCTATTATTTTTGAAATTCTTAGCTTTGGTCAAGACCTTAAACTCAAGTCTCTAGAACTCAAGTGTCTAAAACTCAAGTCTTAAAACTTAAGACGCAAGGGTCTCAAACTCAAGTGTCTCAAACTCAAATGTCTCAAACTTAAGTCTATCAAACTCAAGTGTCTCAAATCTGACCCTAAATTCTTTAGTTCATTTTATCAATACCTCAGGTGTTAAATATACTTGTTAAATACTGCAATTACAGACTATGGTAATGGTACTAATTACCACCGGACGATATGATTATAATTACAATATTACAGTCGAGTGGTGAATGAAGTTATCAGCGCAATTACCCAACAATATATCCGTTTTAATAGCTCGATAAATTGTTGTCACATCCGCGTGAATCGCGTTGTGTGTGATCGCACACGAGAAATTCACCTCGAACTTGCTTCTAGAAGAACGAGAGAACGAGTGCGAGTTTGGACTCGTTTGTACAGAAATGAGTGCAAACAAATTACGAGTGCGATGATGCATAATTAATCGGTCAATAGAAACTGATTAATTGCTCTCTGCCAACCGCCCCCCCCGCCCCCCGCACAGTTCTCCTTTCTACTACTCACTCGAGTTGATTGAGAATTTCACTCAATTTCATTTCCACCCAACTCCACCAACAAACAAAGAATATCAAGTTTATTAATCATCTTTTGCTCAACCCGAAAACAATAAAATTGATAGCGATCTGTTTGTCGTCGGTCTATCTATCTATCTATCTATCTATCTATCTATCTCGCTCTCTCGCTCTCTCGTTTCGTCCCACTCATCGCTCTCTGTGAATGGCGTTGAGTGATAGACAGAAATCACTCAGGTTGAGCAGTGAGTGCGATTTGATCTGGAATGAGTTTAACTCGTTACAATCTCTATTGCTCTTGGCTAGATGGTTGTTATTATTTTTTATTTTATTTATTTCATTTTTTATTGTTGTTGCTGTTATTGTTGCTGTTGTTGTTGTTGCTGTTGTTGTTGCTGTTGCTGTTGTTGTGCATTGGCATTGTTTTTGCTAACGCAAAGAAGTCGCAATACAACCGCACCGTGGAGCTTTCATTCGTCCACTCCACTCGCCGCATTCGTTTGCAAACCAGGAGCAAACAGTTCATTCCACGCTCAGCTCACGATCGGAAGCGAAGAGCGGGCGCTCTCGTCCAGATCAACTTCTAGATTCGTGCTCGTGCTTGGGCTCGGGGGCAGATCGGATCTCATCGAGATCTCGCCAGTAACGCAGGCGAGCCGCTCCCAGACGAGAAGGCATTTGAAATTCACGCGCTCGAATTCGCTTCGTCAAACGTCGCGTGGTCGTTTTACTAACTACTACTATTGTTGATCAGCGGAATCGGCGGTAAACGTAAACAGTTGAATCATCTCAAGCCTCGGATTTCGGATTCCCTGCAGGTGGGTGGGTGGTCGTCCAGTGAGATTCAGATCACGGATCCTGACAGAAGTCTCCGCCGTATCAGCGCGATCGGTTCTTATCTCGGAGATGTCGCTGTGTGTGTCTGTGTGTCTGTGTGTGTGTTAGTGTGAGTGTCTGTGTGTGTGTGTGTCTGTGTGTGTTTGTGTGTTTGAGTGATTGAGTGTGTACGTGTGTGCGATCGTGGGAACTGCATAATTGACAATAATTCTCGCCAATCGAGCGAAATACGCACAATTCATCCATCTACGCGACAGTAAACACTCGCGAAAATATATTAATACAAAGCGAGAAATCTATTGAAGATTAATCACAATGAAGATTTGAGTGGAATACACGATATATACTCAAGCAAAAAGTGCTCAAAACTATTCTAACGACACCATGCTCTGGCTTCGATCGATTTGATCGATCGATAATCGTTTGTAGAACGCCTCGCAACGTTGATTAAGATGCCTTATTGCCGATCTCATCAATCAGTGAATATTTAATTAATGCATAAACTAATAGGCATCGAAATTAGCACTTGAATTAAGAGTTCTCTTATCGCATCGGTTCAAATAAGTTCGACGCTTTGTTTATTCCACGAGGATCCTCAATTGGAAAGCGCCGTATGAAACAAGAATCAATATTTTTGTTTTCCCAAAAAATGTTTTCGTCGCAAAAAATGATCTCAGAAATCGTGGGGGAGGGGACGTGTAGAGGGTGCGGAGGGAGTGTTTTGCTAGGTAGATGAGGCCTACGTGATGGATTCTATCTTTACGATCTATGATATTTTTTTTTACTATCGATCGTTTTCGCCCGCTACGCAGATTGACAAAAGTCAATGGTAAATACATTCTGGCATAAAATTCTATAAAGATATTCACTTGAATCAATCCACAAGTATACGACGACGATTCCTTGGGTGTTCAATCAATTTGTTCTGGTCGTCTTTTGATGATGATACTTTGTTGTTGTTGTTATTGTTGTTGCTGTTGTTGCTGTTGTCTGTTGCCTTTTATTAACTTAACCCCAAACACTGCGACTTTGCTCAATAATTACATACTTGATCTTTGACACTAAAACTTGAAAACATATGAGCGCGATCATTCTACGAATCGTCGTTGTATCGTTGGCTTAACTGGCCCCCAAGACCTAACTCCATCCGTTCTTGACGTGTTTTCATCGTCTCTACTATGACCCAGTTGGCTGGAAGTTGATTCAAGCCAACTGGTTTTCCGTTGACGCCGTCGTCGTTGCCACTGGACGCAGTCTGCGGAGCGAGCTTCGACGACCACCACTCGATTGTTGGAGCTCATTCAAGCCACATGCAGTGTATGGTTCACTGAGTCGTGGTCGTGGTGAAAGTCTTTTGTAATAAAACGGAAAGTGAAAAAAAAAACAGTTGAGAAATAATTGGTGTGTGTGCGCGGGGGGGGGGAGGGGCGAACGGGGGGGTCATTTGTATATACCTTGGTTAGTTGCATAGGTCGTAAGATCGACGCTTTCTTAAGGCGAGTCGTTCAAATCGTTTTTTTTTCGAACGATAAGATTCCGCGCACCCGATTTAGATAGTCCATTCGTTCATGGTTATTATAGCCGTAAAAGGTACTCGAACTTTATCGAGAGAGGCAGTGTGTGTGTGTGCGTGTGTGTGTGTGTGTCTGTGTGTGTGTATGCGTTACAATAGCCAAAACATTATTTATCAAACAACAACAGGGCGAAACAAGCGAATTTGCGAAAACACAACACGCTAGAATGCTGTAGGAAATGTGAATGTGAATTTGAATTTAATTGCAGACGACCGACCGACAGCGAGATCGACTCAAACACGGATTTAACGGATTCACTACTGATTGTGCAGGATTCGTGAACAACAAGTAAGCTCCAGTGCCAAAATGCCAGACGATAACACGGAAGTCGTCGCCGCAGCCGCCGCCGCCGCCGCCGCCAATGGCGTGTCCAACGGTCATCGAACATCACATTCCGCCGCCGAGAACTCCGCCAACTCGAAGTTGAGTGTGTCCGAGAGCCTGAGGCTGCAATTCTCCAACGTCAACTACGAGAGCAGACAGAGTGAGTTTGACCAAAAAAAAAAAAAACCTCTCAATCGATCGATCGATCGCATTGCACAAATGTATTTGTTTCGATTTTTGGTATCGTTTCAGAGCAGAATCAATGCACGAAAATACTCACAGACACCTGCGGTGAATTCAAATCGGGACGTTTGACGGCGATTCTCGGACCCTCGGGTGCGGGAAAGACATCGATGCTGAATGTTCTCTCCGGATTCAAGTGAGCTCCACCACCACCGGTGACTTCTCATCTTCAGCCATAAGATTGCGAAATTAACTGATTTGTGCCAACAGAGCCAAAGGTGTGACCGGCCAATTCAAGATCAACGGTGTCGAGCGTAATCTCATGGCCTTCCGCAAGATGTCGTCGTATATTCCGCAGGATTTCGCTGTCCTCGAGTTGCTGACGGTGCAGGAAACACTTCAAGTATCCGCCGATCTGAAGCTTTCGACGGCGACTCCGCGCCCAGAGAAGAAACAAATTGTATGCGATCTTTGTTGATGGAAGATTCTCACAATTCCAATGATGTTCTTTTCGCTCACACAGATCGATGATATATTGAAAATTCTCAACATGGACGCGTGTCGTCACACGCTGATGAAGAACCTCTCGAACGGCGAACGCAAACGCATATCCATTGCCATCGAGCTGGTGACGAATCCGCCGGTGATGTTCTTCGATGAGCCCACCAGCGGTCTGGACAGCGTGGCCAGCCTTCAGGTGGTGAACTATTTGCGACGATTGGCGCGTGATGGACGCATCATCGTTTGTGTCGTTCACCAGCCCAGTTCGCGTCTCATGAAACTCTTCGACGACGTCCTGATCATGTCGAAGGGTGAGGTCCTGTTCTCCGGCCAACAAGCGGACATGATCCCGTTCTTCGAGAAGGAGGGCTTCCTCTGTCCCAACTACTATAATCCTGCAGATTTTGGTGAGTTCACTCACATTCAGCATTCCACCATTCAGTTGTTTGGATAAATTCAATTTGATTTCAGTCCTCGAAGTCGGAAGCGAACAATATGGTGGAAACACTTCCGCTCTGGTCAAGAAGAACAAACGAAAACATTGTCCAGAGGATCATGAGGAATCGATGCAGCGCTCGTATGTTGATGAGAAATGTTAGTTTCTAATTTCTTTCCTTTGCTTTTCCTTATAGTGAGATTGGTCTACGTTTTTTCTCTTGTAGCTGCAATGATTCCAAAGGAATCGTCTCACACTGCTATCCAATTGGAGCTTTCATCCACCGAACCGTGCTCACATCAATGCGAACTCTCGCTCATCCGCCCCAAGGAACAGACCAATGTGTATCGACAGTTTGCTGTTCTCTTCAGACGCTCCACCATCTCCATGTCACGCAATTTGGTCCGGACATTTATTAATATACTAATTAACGACTAATTTGCTAACTCTGATTCCGTTTGCAGATCGCCGTACAGCTACGATTAGTGATGCACATCCTGATCGCCGTTCTGATGGGTATTGTCTTCTGGCAAATCGGCAACGATGCCGCCAAAGTCTTGACCAACGGCTCCTGCATTTTCTTTTTGGTTTTGTTCGTGTTCTTCGGAAATGCAATGCCATCAATATTACTCTGTATGATCAAGGAAATGCATTGAATTATAGATAATAATAATTGAATTTCTTATATTCGTTACAGGTCCACAGGAAACCGCCGTTTTTATTCGAGAATATCTCAACGGTTGGTATTCGATTCGCGCCTATTACATATCAAAGATCATTTCCGACATCCCGATGCAGTTCATCTGTCCGACGGTCTTCATTTCGATCATTTACTTTATGACGGGGCAACCGAACGATTGCGGACGTCTCGCCATGTGCTGGGGCATCACGCTGCTGACGGGCGTCATCGGACACTTCATTGGTCTGGTCTTCGGCTCGACCTTTGAAATGCAGGCAAGTCTCGCATAGAATCAAACGTTAGTTTCGTCGTTAATGAAAGTCTTTCCAGATGGCTGTCTTTCTGGTGCCCGGTGTCACCATACCGTTTCTGATATTCTCCGGCTTCTTCATACGCATTCACGAGTTGGCTCCCTTTTTGCGGCCCATTTGTGATGTCTCCTTCTTTCGCTACATTTTGGAGGGTTTCTTGCAAGCGGTTTACGGTTACGATCGTGCCGATCTGGAGTGCCGTGAAGACTTCTGCTACTACAAATCACCGCAGAAATTCCTCAAGGATCTCGACATGTCGGGCGATCGTTATGGCATCGACATCTTCGTGCTGCTGTTGTGGATACTCGCGTTAATAGTTTGTTTCTTTTTAAGTTTGGTGCTGCGCATCAAGAAGTCGCAGTGATCGATCGATGATCGCTTAGGTATTCATTAATACAGTTTAATCTTTAACGATATATTGTGATTCAGTAAACTATTTTGATACGATTTTTATGTGGTGTTATATCATAAGTTATTATTTTAGTGAAATATATACAAATTCGTTTGCATATAGGAATCTATTTGTTTTGAACTGTCCGCTTCAATGTTATATCTTGTTTGTTTAATAGCTTCATCATCATTAAATTCACAATAACAAAAAGTTAATTACAACTAAAACATGTAACTCAACGGCTAAGTTTGTCTTAAAAATTAATTATAAATAAACTAAGAAAAAGGCTCAGTATAAAAACCAACTAATTGCATTTTCCATAAATACACCGGGTGCTGATCGTTGTATTCGAAGAATAGCCAAATCAGTTTCTATAGTTGAACACATTCTCTGATGCCTGACATGTTTGTCGCGATTGACCGCACACATTGGTGAAACACATTCATTCGAGTTGCCCCTTTGCCCCTTCTAGTCGATCGACACCGATGAGACTTCCATGGATTTCATTTCGTTGGACTCTTCTTCGGCCCCCTCTTGTGCAGTTGTATCACTGGACATGGCCATAATGGAGCTTTCGTTGTTGCTCGCTTCTTCATCTTGTAAGGCAGACGAGGGTATGCAACCACTTCCTATTGGTTTGCCGTCTCTACGCATGAAAACAATATCATCGCCCGTCATGCTAACTTCGCACAATTCCATATCATTATCACCGGATGCGGATGTGATATCGGCACCAGCTTCTGCTGCAGCTACTGCGGCTTCAGTGAGAATAGCAGCTGCCGCCGCTGCAGCACTGCTAGTCGAAGCTTTTCCAGCCGACCGTTTGTTCTCGATTGTTTTCAGCAGAGACTTTGCCTCTGATTTGCGCTGTAATATAAAAAGCATATCAATCGTTTTAGTTTTTAATACGTAGTGTTGAATACTTACGTCATCCGATTCCAGACATTTATACGCATAATGTGATGCTTGATCGTATTGTTCTTTGCTTTCGTAGTAGTTGGCCAGTGTCATGTAGCCATGGTACAGACTCTGCTTGTCGGCTGCAGCCCGTTCGTCTTCGCAATACAACATATAGCAATGAACTGCGTCCTCATAGTTGCCCAATTTCTCCTGCAGATTCGCTAATTTATACATGGCTATGCCCTCAATGTCGCCCACATTGCATGCCTTCCAATAGCACTTGATGGCATTTTCACTCTTATCCAGCTTTTCGTATGTTTCACCCAAAGCAACCAGCATCCTACTGTCATAGGGACGCAGCTGGTGAGCTATTTTAAAGTAATACAAACTGTAGTAGTGCATCTTGAGAATCTCGTACGATTGACCTAAGCCATACCAGGCCCGATAGTCTCGCTTGTTTACTTCTACAAGTTGGCAAACATATTAAAAACATATTTAGAATAGTATCATCTTGTAAATCTCATACCAACTGCCTTGCGATAACTTTGGATGGCAGCATTTGTATTTTTCAACTCCATGAACTCATGTCCCATTAGTGTCCAAGCGGATAGATATTTCGGGTTCAATTTTAGGGCACGCTGGAAATAGAGAATCGCTTTCTGATGGTCGCAACGAAAACTATAATAGTTGCCTGTAATTAATGCAAACATCGATCATCAAACAACCGAATAAATTGGATATCAAAAATATTCACCTATCACACAACACGTTTCCGGCCTGTACTTGTTGATTCCCACAGCCTTGTGAGCCAACTGTGCGATTTCCGTTTTGAGTTCTTTAACGAATAACAGATTCGAATAAATGTCGAGGTTCTCCAATCGATAGGGGTCAGTCTCTTGTATTCCTTGGAAGATTTCAATTGCCTTGTCAACGTCTGCAAAAATAAAAGTCATACTCAACACATATTGCAGATTGCTACTCGACGATTGCTGACTTGCCTCGCTTGTTGTGGTAGGCCAGAGCCATTTGAGCCGTGACGTAGATGCACTTTTTGAAACCGATTGCCTGCAGTTCTTCGTACTGTTTCAGACCCTCGTCATTCAAATACAACTCGATGTAGGTGTGCGCGATAAAGAACTGTTTCATCCAATGTCCACCCAGGTTGATACTAAATAGCTTTTCCTTCTCTGTAATGAGCGGGGCCAACTCGACGTAGGAACCCCACAGCATGGGTGTCAGTCGTATCGATTGCACCAGTATTTGGGTGGCGGCATGATTAAGATTCAGACTCTTCAGCACCACACCATAGAGGTACATGCCGTAGCCGTCCAGTTTGCCCTGATTGTACTCTGTCTTGAGGGTGGCCAACAAATCGGATAGATCTCGCACATGACCCGATTCATTCAGATTCGAATTGTCGGTCATCGAGTCCAGGCGACGTTTCTCTCGAGCCATGTACGTCGCGTACATGTGCAAAAACTTCGGCACCGTTGACTCGCAATTCCGTACAAAATATGCAGCTCTCTCGTATTCTCGCACATCGAAATAGCTTTTCGCCAAGAAGTAATTGTCGTAGTCTTTGGCGCTGATGCCTTCCAAGGCAACGTCCTGAAAGTCGTTCGTCCCATCGCCGCTGTCGATGTCCACGTCCGCCAAGCCGTGATTCATCTCCGCCAGCCACTTGGCGCTCTGGAGCAGGCCTCGCTTGGTGCATTCGACGACGCCGCGACGCAACTCACGCTTGACATCCTGCAGCGGAATATTGAAGAAGTCATCCTCCATGGCACCCAACGAGGATCACAGTTTATTTAAACCTCAATTAATTGGCTTTTAATTAGTTTGGCAATTGCACAGCAATTGCATTAATTTTCGCTGGGAGCCGCTTCAAATGCAAAAATTCAAATTGTACACAAACATAACCCAACTTCATAGCTGTCAAAAGTGACATTGAGCGGTTTTGCAACTAGTGTTCACGGTTGTCATTCGTTAATTTTTCGATGTACCAAAATGTTGGAAAAAATGTACCAACAATTACAAAAATGTACCACCTTTTGTTATTAACAGATTTATTTTTATAAAAATCGTTGGGAAATTCTATTGTAGTTTAAACAGGATTTTTCGAACAAAACATTTTCTGTTCAAAATGTACCAAATCAGAAAGAGTTTTACCAATGTACCAAATGAAAAAAAAAATGTACCAGTGATTTTAACATTTAAATAATAGTTGAAACGAATCGTTTGAATGAATTCGTTTGTTTCATGAACGATTTCGTTCAAATTATTCAAACGAATTGTTCGAGCGGATTCGATAAAAATTCTTAAAATCTAAAATCTTTAGATTTTAAAGATTTTTAGATTTTGCGTGTTTCTCTGTTGCATTTCTGACTTCTCGTAATCTATTACAATTTCGACATGTATGTCGCTTTCATAGTGTGCGTGCGCTAATCTTGCGAAGTCAGCTGATGGTATGTTTTTGTTATTGCACTGATTTTTTGGAACATCTTGCCCAATGTCATTCGATTTGATTACAGAAAAATATATAGCACACGTTCCAAAAACTGCGTCACCCGCGTCAAACACAACACAAGACAACAATAAAACAAAGTTATTTACAGTATCATATTAATACTGGGTAAATAACTTTGATTGATTGGACATTGGAGGCAAAGTAAACCCATTGCCACTGGGAAGACGGAAATTTACTGTGAAGCTCAAGATCCACCGACCGAGTCATTTTGTCCAGGGGAACAACGGGCTTTCTGCAAATCCCTGATAAGCCAGCTCCAAAAAAAAAAGACACAAAATATTCTGTGCGTTCATTGCTTCGGTTCAGTGATTCATTTCAGAATTGGTGACTATGCAGATCGCATGATTCCATTGTTCGAGTTCAAATTACCGATAGAATAACAACTTATCGTTACTTCATTCGTTGTGTTCGCGCGGAGGGAAATGAAACACTTGACAATTGCGCTTCTGCTCCTGGGTTGCCTCCTGGCCACGACTGAGGGTTCCTGGCTATTTCCAGCCAAGAAACATCCTGTCGCCTGTCATCTTTGGTAAGTAATGAACACAACAGTGATATCTCCAATCCCGGTGTCCATCTAAATCGTTGCTTCCTTCCAGTGCCTGGTGATGGTGGCAGTCAGCTGGACGCTAAACTACACAAATCTGCCTCGCCGTTACTGTTCTGTGCGAAGAACTCCGACTGGTTCAGTCTCTGGCTGAACTTGGAGCTCCTCGTCATTCCTCCCGTCTACTGTTGGGTGGATAATGTCAAGTTGTATTATGACAATATCACGCGCACAACCCACAACACCCCGGGCGTCGAAATACGCGTTCCCGGCTGGGGCGACTTCCGAAGTGGTCGAATGGATCGATCCGACGCACAACAAGAACGGCGCCTACTTCAAGGACATCGGCAACATGTTGGTCACCATGGGCTACGAGCGAAAGAAGAACATTCGCGGGGCACCGTATGATTTTCGAAAGGCTCCAAGTCAGTGAAATGAAAAATCATTTTCTTTCATTTCATTAATTTTATTCATTTTAAATTCCTTGCTTCGCAGATGAATTATCGCAATGGTTTGTTGATTTGAAGAAGCTGGTGGAGGACACCTACGAAATGAATGAGAAGACACCGGTGACCTTCATAACGCACAGCATGGGAAGTCCCATGACTTTGGTCTTTCTGCAACGCCAGACCACGGAGTGGAAACGAAAGTATGTGCAGCGACAAATAAGTTTGGCTGGCGCATGGGCTGGCAGCATGAAGGCGATCAAAGTCTTTGCCATGGGTATGTCGAACTTATTCTAAATGATTTCGATGTAGACAACTAACAAGTTATAAAACTATTAGGCGATGATTTGGATTCCTTCTTCCTGAGTGGTAAAATCCTAAAGGACGAACAAATTTCAACACCATCCACGGCGTGGCTTCTGCCGTCGCCTCTATTTTGGAAACCTTCGGATGTGCTCGTGGAGACGCCGTCGCGCGTCTACACCATGGCGCAGATGGAGAATTTCTTCAACGACATCGGCTACCGGACCGGTTGGGAAATGCGAAAGGATACGATTCATTACACGTTGAACTTCAGTCCGCCGGGCGTTGAGTTGCACTGTTTGTATGGCAACGGTGTGGACACGGTGGAGCGATTGCAGTACAAGAAGGATTCGATCGCTGATGAGACTCCCAAACTGATCATGGGTCGTGGCGATGGCACGGTCAATGAGCGTTCGCTGCGCGCCTGTCATTATTGGTCGGACTTGCAGGCGGCCAACATCTCGAACATGGAGCTCTCTGGGGTGGATCACATGAGCGTGCTGGCGAACGAGAACGTCCTGCGGTATATCCAAAACGTACTGAAGGTCTAAATAAAAGGAACAACGCCCTTTATTACATTATAGAAACGACATAAAAGGAATGCTTTTTATACGTCTTTTATATCGTTTCTTTAATTTAATAGTATAATGTTGAAAGCAAGTCTGATGAAATTTTTTAAATGTAATTTGACCTCTCTTAATTAAGTGTTAGTTGTAAAAAATAATAACAGAGCATACTCTTCCAACCGAACAAACTGAATAAAGCAATACTGCATAATTTGTCTAATGCAATTGTCTGGTTTTGTTTTGTTTCATCGCTGAACCATCGACCCATTCATCACACATCCGCAACCCAGTTCCGATTATTACAAGGAACACGCTCGCGAATTTGGGCCACGTTTCGTTGACCGGAGAACACGCGTTACCCCCCAAATGCCGTCCGTCCGACACGCGATTCTCTCGTCCACTCTTTCCACTTGCGTGGCTTCCACACACATGGTACACATGGGCTAAATTTAGACACGATTACGCCCCACGGAGCACCGCATTCGCACATTCCCATGCCGAAATAGTCAGAAGAGAACGCGGCGATTGTTGACGTCGTCGCCGTAGTGGACCGAACACAAAACGCAGCCGGCGGTCGTCTCTTTATCGCCACTGGACGCATCAACGTCTTCGACGGAGTCTCGACCACGTTCGTAGTTCATCCACCACAAGCCAATCATCATCGTAGTCATCGGACACGAGGATCCGCGAGAGTCAGGGCAGGGATCCGAGGGAGTTAGGGCGGGGATCCGAGGGAGTTAGGGTGGGGATCAGGGAGGTTGTGTCCATTGTGGACTCATTCGAATTTGTAAACAAACCGCAATTGTAATCGGAAAGTATTGAAATCTCTCGCAGATGCAGACAACAAACATGGATGGATCGAAAGCGGTGTCTGGGAATCACACACTTGTGTCTTATCCGCCCTCCTTTCTTCCTTCACTCCTTCCATCCTTCCTTCCTTCCTTCCTTCACTCCTCCTTCCTTCACTCCTTCCTTCCTTCCTTCCTTCCTTCCTTCCTACCTCCTTCCTTCCTACCTTCCTTCCTTCTTCCTTCACTCCTTCCTTCCTTCACATCCTTCCTTCACTCCTTCCTTCACTCCTTCCATCCTTCCTTCCTTCACTCCTTCCTTCACTCCTTCCTTCACTCCTTCCTTCACTCCTTCCATCCTTCCTTCCTTCACTCCTTCCTTCACTCCTTCCTTCCATCCTTCCTTCACTCCTTCCTTCCTTCCATCCTTCCTTCACTCCCTCTCTCTCTCTTCTGTCGACACATCGAGCGACTCCCACAATTCTCTCTTTGATCCTGCGGTCGCGTTCTACGACATGACGTCGTAGTAGCTGAAACAATGGCGCCGAAACGAGTTCCCTCCACATGTTTCGAACGCTGGTCGTCGCTTCGACACGAGCCAAGCAAAGCGGGCGGACGGTCGCTCCGTGGCAGCGGGAGGAGGAGGAGGAGGAAGAGCTGGTGGCCGCATAAGGATAATGGAAGAGAGAGCGAGAGAGCGAGCGAGCGTGATTGTGGCTGTGGCTCTGCCAACGGGAAAATTAGTTAATTTGAACACAGTAATGAGTATTTTTGAGTAAAATGAAACACGTGCTCGCGTCGTGAAGCTTAGACGATGGTCGGACTCTGGCTCGAGCTGCTTCTGTCTCTCTGTCTGTCTGTCTGTCTGTCTGTCTCTCTTTGTTATGTTCGCGTATCTTTCGCCTATCTGTCCGTTTTCGCCTTCGTGTCTGTCTCTCTATCCGTGTTCACTATCGTCTGTCTGTCTATTTGTGCGACGCGTGCGACGATGTGTTTTTTTTTTTTTTATTTTTTTGGTGAAGCGAATTCGAGTGTAGTCGGTGGCAATCAATGCTGACTTAATTGACCCCACCCGAGAATGGGGATTGCAAATGAGATCCTTGGTAATGCGGCAAAATATGCGGTTGTTGTTTTTGCTGATTGCCTGGAAGGAAGGAACATCTGTAGTCATTGTCATCGTCATGTATCTATAAATTCATCCAACCAACCATCCACTTGTTTATCGGAAGACGAACTGTGAACTGAATCGTAAACAAATCTGAGATTTCGACGAATTATTTGTTACGCATACGACCCGATTCCATTGAAGCCGACATTCATACTTTGAAAGGAAAACTACAAAAAGTCCTTAATATAATGAATAAAAAAGTCAAAGTTATATTTTCGATTATTGTAATGAAATTTCCATTAGAAATTTATTCAACATATTATGATTTAGGTAAATTAATACAGTGGAAAACTTATTCAAGAATTTACAAAAATTTACAATTTATCATATAGATAAATTTAATAATATATTTAAAAATTTAAACTAATTCGAAATTAGTGAAATTATACAAATTATTATGGCGATTACAATATAGTCTATATGTATCTTCACTAGGAGGAAAACAATGAATTTAACAAGATTATTTTCTCTTTCCCAATTGTGCTTCGATTCGAGTGAATCGTGGTAGATCTTCAAACTGAGTTTAGTTAAAAACTAAGTTACCACGATCACTTTTTTTCCCCCTTTTTTTTCCAACTGTATTTCGTTGTTGTTGTTGTTTTTCTTGTTGTTTGTATTGCAAAAACTTTCCATAATGAAAATTTTCGATACAGTTGAGATTTTTGTTTTAGCACATATTTTCCATCATAGAGAAAATCTGTTAGTGTACTGAACACTGAGCGAAAAATCCAGTGCAATTCATTGTAAACCGTATAAAGTGATTCTTTACACGGTGCAAAATTTCACTGCACCAGATTGATTAATCGAACAAAAAAAATAAAATAAATAATAATTATGCGAAAACAATTATTATAATTTTAATTTGTGTTTGTTTCTTTCTCTGTTTGTTTGTTTGTTTGTTTGTATCGATGTGAGAGTGTTTGTGTGTGTTTTTGTTGGTTTTTTTGTTTTTGGCGGATTAGTCGATGGGCTTATCTACAAGTATACATAGTAAAATATACAAGTAAGATCACTTGACTTATCTTCGTCTCTTTCTCTTTCTATATCTTATTCGTCATCTTTCATCTTTCTTATCTTCAACTTCATCTACATCATCTACTCCTCCTTCAACATTGTTCTCAAATTTTTTTTTTTTTTTTCACTTTCTCCGATCAACTCAATGTCGTCGTCATTATGACGACCATTGTTGTCTCTTTGTATGTAGTATATTATTAGTAAATGTATTTATTAACAATAAATTCTTTGGTTAGTTTAAAACTTTACATATCACAGTTCTTTTGCATTACAAAATTGGGTTCAGTATTGGATTTCGATATCGAATCGTTTCGAGAGTTCGATTCGATTGCGAAACGCAAATGTTTTGCGTGTTTTTGTGTTTTGAATGAAAATTCTGAACTGCCGTCGTGTGCAAAAAACTTGAATAATATACAACTGTGTTTGCCTGTGTCTGTCTGTATGTGTGTCTGTCTGTATGTATGTGTGTCTGTCTGTGTGTCTGTGTCTGTGTGCGTGTGAGTGTAGGTTTGTGTTAGTGACTCTAGGTGTATCTTACATTGCGGCCTTGTGGCTTAAGGAATGTCTTGAAAATCCATTTAATTAATTCTTTCATCAACTAAGCTCAATTCTTTGATTTTACATTTTTATCTTATTCTGTTTCTTTGTCTGATTCAATTCTGATGTGATTAATAATTTTTTTTTTTTTGTTTTTTTTTTTTGCAACTTCAAGAAGCGTCAGAAATCTCATTTAAAATACAAAATACACATTTTGGACGAACATTCACATTTCGTTCAGTGTACTTTTTGTCTCCTCCCTACATTAGTTAGTTAGTTAGTTAGTTGCACATAATACTAAATTATTTTGATTCTCTCCATATCAGTAGTCATCAGTGGTCATAAAGTGCTTAAGACTAAAACAAAAAATAAAACAAAAAAAAACTTCCTTACAAACCCTACAAAAAAAAAAAAGCGTGCAACGGTCTCCCCTCACAGTCCGCTGCACATGTCAAAAAGTGTTGCAAATCCCAAATTTGCAAACTCATCCCCCGATGCCGCCCAGATGCAGCTGAAGGTCAAACAGAGGCCTATCGTTGCAATAGGCTCAGGACTTGCAGCTGGCCCACTTCCCTAAGTTGCGCCCACTTCCCTAAGTTGAGCCCACTTCCCTAAGTTGAGCCCACTTCCCTAAGTTGAGCCCAATTTCCTCCCGACCCGACCCGACTCCTCTCTCTCTCTCGCTCTCTACCACTCGTTGGCATTCGTTGTCGGTCACAGGCTGGTCGTCGCCGTGAACCCCTGGCGACGCTTCAGTACACGTGACTTGTGCAGCTCACCCTTGTGACAGGGCACAACGGTGCCCTGGTTGATCGACAGCGATTTGTGGCCATAATTATTGTTGCCAATTAGTGTGCCAATCATCTTGCTAACCGAGAATTTGCGATTCTGTTTCTGGGGGCGAGCGCGCGAATCGATCAGTAGCTTTTCGAACGCCTTGCTGAGGGTGGGCGTGTATTCGGCCACCGAGACCTCGCAGAAACCGCACGCGTGGGCAGCGGCCAAGGCGGCGCCTTCCTTTTCGTGGATCTGCTGAATATTTTTAGAAATGAGAGAAATTGTTAGTATCGAATATATTGGTTTAGTATTTATATACTGTTTGGTTTTAGTATCGAATATTGGGTTTAATAGCATATTGGGTTTAGTAATCGTCGTGTATTGGGTTTAGTATCGGGGTTTATAGGTATCGTATCGCGTGTATTGGGTTTAGTATCGCGTGTATTGGGTTTTAGTATCGAATATATTGGGTTTAGTATCGAATATATTGGGTTTGTATCGAATATATTGGGTTTAGTATCGAATATATTGGGTTTTAGTATCGCGTGTATTGGGTTTAGTATCGAATATTGGGTTTAGTATCGAATATATTGGGTTTAGTATCGAGTGTATTGTGTTTAGTATCGAATATATTGGGTTTTAGTATCGCGTGTATTGGGTTTTAGTATCGCGTGTATTGGGTTTTAGTATCGAATATATTGGGTTTAGTATCGAATATATTGGGTTTAGTATCGAATATATTGGGTTTAGTATCGCGTGTATTGGGTTTTAGTATCGAATATATTGTGTTTAGTATCGAATATATTGGGTTTTAGTATCGCGTGTATTGGGTTTTAGTATCGCGTGTATTGGGTTTTAGTATCGAATATATTGGGTTTAGTATCGAATATATTGGGTTTAGTATCGAATATATTGGGTTTAGTATCGAATATATTGGGTTTTAGTATCGCGTGTATTGGGTTTTAGTATCGAATATATTGGGTTTAGTATCGAATATATTGGGTTTAGTATCGAATGTATTATGTTTAGTATCGAATATATTGGGTTTTAGTATCGCGTGTATTGGGTTTAGTATCGAATATATTGGGTTTTAGTATCGCGTGTATTGGGTTTTAGTATCGAATATTTTGGGTTTAGTATCGATATATATTGTGTTTAGTATCGCGTGTATTGGGTTTTAGTATCGAATGTATTATGTTTAGTATCGAATATATTGGGTTTTAGTATCGCGTGTATTGGGTTTAGTATCGCGTGTATTGGGTTTTAGTATCGAATATATTGGGTTTAGTATCGAATATATTGGGTTTAGTATCGAATATATTGGGTTTAGTATCGAATATATTGGGTTTTAGTATCGCGTGTATTGGGTTTTAGTATCGAATATTTTGGGTTTTAGGGTTTTAGTATCGCGTGTATTGGGTTTTAGTATCGAATATTTTGGGTTTAGTATCGAATATATTATGTTTAGTATCGCGTGTATTGGGTTTTAGTATCGCGTGTATTGGGTTTAGTATCGGGTTTAGTAGCGATATTGGGGTTAGTATCGAGTTGGTTTAGTATCGAATTATGTGGGTTTTAGTATCGAATATATGGGTTATATCGAATATTGGTTATATATTGGGTTAGTATCGCTGTATTGGGTTTAGTATCGAATTTTGGTTTAGTATCGAATATATTGGGTTTAGTATCGAATTTTTAGTATCGCGTGTATTGAATGGCTTAAATGAATGAAAGCCGAAAAGGATGTGTGTATTACAGGAAGTGGGGGACGGGATGGAAATCGTTCCATGTTTCAAGAATAAAATCAGTATCAGTAAGTAGCGATGCCATCAGCTGATTTTCCTCTTGCTCGCTCATCGTTGCGACGTTGGCGACGTTGGGAATTTGGGATTCCCGATTCAACGGCAACGTTGTGACGACTCATTTACAACCAATAATGATGACGCGCGGTCCTCGGTGTGTCGGCCACTCCGATTGGAGTGGTCGGCGATCCTCCATCGTTGGGTATCGCTTTCCGAGACTTCCCCCGGCCACCCGATGTCTCCGATGCCCAACGATGACGGCGATGGCAACAAAGGAAACCAACCAACCAAACAAACAATCGCGTTAGACACAGAGCCCAAAGCCAAAGGCCGAGACGGAAGCGACAGCGCTGTCGATGTTAATTGAAAAGAGACGAGACTTTCAATTACTATCCATTACTGGCCATTACACAAAAGGGAGATGCGCTCGGGACACGTGAGAGATTCTGGCGGGGAGGAGGCGGCGACAGCGTCCTGCGGCCATTCGAAATATTAACGTATTTAATTCGGTCCAACGCAGCGACGCATTTTGCACCATTAGAGCACGTTTGCGGTTAATGTGTTCTCGTCGATCTTGTGGCTAAGAAGGGCTGGGCAGGTGGAGGTGGAGGCCGGTCAACGGTTGCCACGGGGAAATCAATCGATGGCCCTCTGAGGTCGCCCTTGGCAGGGGGCGTCGGTCGCCACAAATCGTCAATTGGCATCGAATCTGGGTCGACTTCACCTTCACGACTCGTTGGCCTTTCAGGTGCTCGCGATCCCACTTCCGACTGGGGGCCGCGAAGGAGAATCCGAATCCGTATCCGAAGTGTGAAGCAGAGAGCGCAAGGCGACATTGAAAGTTCGAAAGAAATAAATCACCGACAAGCGGACAGATGACGGACCAATGGACGGACAGATGGACGGACCAATGGATGGACAGATGACGGACCAATGGACGGACAGATGGCGAGACTGTGAGGGCCGTCCGAGGGACAGATAGACAGACAGACAGATCCGACCAGAGACGAGACAAATAAATAATATTCAGAAGTGTTGACGCGTCGCGAAAGTGTGTCAAAATCAGTGGAAATCAGTCGGCGGCATCGGTGCCATCAATAATTTAAAAAAAAATCTCTGATCAACGACCTAGATTTGGAAGGGTTCGGGGACGGGGGCGGGATGAGGGTTGAGGGGCGGAGAGAGGGAGAGCGGAGAGGTGTGCGAAGGAGAGCGGAGAGGGGTGTGAAGAGGTGACGAGCACGAGCCTCTAGATGAGAAATGAACGGCGGCGCCTACCAGAGGTTGAACCAGGCGTCCCAGGCGGCCAAAATGGATCGTTTTTCGAGTCGAAGAAAGGTGTTTGGCAACGTGGCCAGCTGTCGGATATCGCGGCTGTCGGACACCGTGATGTTTACACATGTAACATGTGACAAGTGGCGACAGTGGCGTCTGCCAAAATGAAGCCACCAAAACTATTTACAAGGCCCGTCCGTCCGTCTGTCCGTCCGTCCGTCTGTCCGTCGGAATTCCGGAGGCAATTAAATGTGGTATTTATCAAAAAAAAAAAAAAAAACCCCTCTAAACGAATCTCGTCGCGATGGTGGGCGTAAAATCAAGTCGGATGGATGGAGCGATGGATGGATGGAGGGATAGATGAATGGGATGGTGGGAGGGATGGAGGGATAGATGAATGGGATGGTGGGAGGGATGGATTGAGGAATAGATGGATGGAGGGATAAATAGATGGATGGATAGATAGATTGGATGGAGGTATAGATGGAGCCTGAGGCAGGCGTCCAACTGACGCCCTCTCGTCGATTAATGAGTCACGTAAGTCACCCGAGGCTTATCGCGAGGAGGTCGTATTATTAATGGGCCTTTTCGGCCCATCGTGTCGATCGTGTATTCGAAACTCACCTCTCGCAAATGATCCAAATCCGCCTTGTTCCCCACCAGATACGCCGATGGTGCGTTCTGCAGCGATTTAAATTCGGCCAGACATTTGGCCGCATACTCGAAACTACTGCGATCGGTGATGTTGTAGACGATCATGCAGGCATCGGCCCATAATACCTGAAGAACAAGAGAGAGAGAGAGACAAAGAGTGGAAGAGTGGAAGATTAGTAAAACGTCGACATGAGAACAAAAAAGAAAAAAAAGGAAAGAAAAAGAGAAACAGAAAAAGGCGACATAGGATCGGTTGCCCAATCGGTGAGAATTTATTGGTCGAATGCAATTTATTTCGTCGGCGATGATTTGGAAATCGAGTCGAGTCTCGCGAGTTGCACTCATTTGTCACATGGTCGGCGTCGGCGTCGGCGGAATCGCTTTATTTTTACACCCTCACGACCTCATTGAGGGGAACTGAGGGGATCTCATTGGGGGGGGTGGGGGACTGAGTGGATCTCGTTGGGGGCCTAAGTTGAGACCCCATTGGGACCGTGAGAGATCGTTTGTTTGTTAATTTAAAATCACCACAAATATTCAACCGTTTACTGACGAATACCGAGAATCATTCAATCGCATAATTGCAATTTGGCGAATGAGCCATCAATGGGGCGGCGAATAAGCCATCAATGTGGTGTGATGGGGGGGGGTGGGTTAGGACGAGAAAGAAAACAAAAACAAAAAGAAAAATCAAAACAAAGGAATGAAGAATGATTACTCACTTGCTCCATGGGAAAGTCATCCTCGTTTCCGGCATAAACATCAACGATTTCCACTTCCGTGAGTCCGGTTTCCAATGTGATCGTTTTGTTGTACAGCAAATCGGTGTTCGAGCGATATTCACCGATGAATCGACCCGTCAGGTAGCGCACTGTGAGCGCTGAAAGGGGGAAGAATCAGAAGACAAAAGATCAATATGAGTTGACGGTGGTCGGTGGAGGGGAGTTGAACGGAAAACGGGGGGTGGAGGGTTTTTCGAGAAAAATATCAATGGAATGGAAAATAAATGCGACTGCGGTGAGAAATCAAAGAGCATTCGTTCGTTATGACTTTATTTATTATTTCAATTTCGTATTTATCTTGAAACGCTTGAATATCTATGTATGTCTATATGTATGTCTATGCCTATATATATGTCTATGGAATATGTATGTTTGTCTATGGAATATGTATGTCTATGGAATATGTATGTTTGTCTATGGAATATGTATGTCTATGGAATATGTATGTCTATGGAATATGTATGTATGTCTATGTCTATATGTATGTCTATGGAATATGTATGTCTATGGAATATGTATGTCTATGGAATATGTATGTTTGTCTATGGAATATGTATGTCTATGGAATATGTATGTTTGTCTATGGAATATGTATGTCTATGGAATATGTATGTTTGTCTATGGAATATGAATGTCTATGGAATATGTATGTTTGTCTATGGAATATGTATGTATGTCTATGGAATATGTATGGGATCGGACGAAAATAGTCCTCTCGCTTGACGCAGAAAAAATTCCTCCCCTTCATCGTTGTTGTTGTTGTTGTAGTTTTTCTCGTTGTTATTGTTGCCATAGCTCTTTTGACGACGACAAAAATAAATAAATAATAAATAAATAAATAAATCGTTTTTAAATGTTTTTCTTGGCGACTCAAGTCGTCAACGATCCGATCCGCGGGGAATTTGGCGACACTTTAAATTTTTTTTTTGGTAATTGTGCTCCCTCTCACTTTCTCTCTCTCTCCCTCTCTCTCCACCTCTCACTTCCCCTTTTGATGCCTTATTAATGTGAATGAAATGCAGTGAATGCGAATTTCCTGGCGTCAATATTTTTTTTTTCATCTTCTTTATTCGATTTTCTTCTCGACCCGACCCCGCCCCCGCCCCTTTAATGGGCGGTAGGCGAACGTTTTTATGGCTTGCGAATAATTTTAATTCATAATATGTATTTGTGGCTATTTGTTGTTGTTGATTTTGTCGTTGTTATTGTTATTATTATTCTGGATATCGATGTTGTTGTGGTTGATTTTGTTATTGTGATTGTTGCTATTGTTTTTATTGTGGTTATTGCTATTGTTGTTGTGGTTGTTGTTCTTGTTATTTTTGTTGTTGTTTTTGTTGTTGTGTGCGTCGCACGATAAAATGTCGCTGACAAATTGTTGTGACGGAAATGCGCGGTCTGTTGGCCATAAGAATTAAAAGCGGAAACTTTCCCGATCGCGCCCTCTAGCGCCAAAGATAAATGCATGGATGAATGGATGGAATGACAAAAGTTCACCATCAAGGATTGTGCAGTCGTTTAGAGAAGTTGCCCGAGAGAGAGAGAGAGAGAGAAAGAGACAGGGCGAGTGAGTGAGAGAGAGCGAGTGAGAGAGAGAGAGAGAGAGAGAGAGCGAGTGAGAGCGAGCGAGAGAGAGAGAGCGAATGAGACGAAGTGTGAGCGAAACTTTGTTAACCAATTTTCCACTGAGTTTTGCACAAACCTCGGAGTATTTTTTTTTTAATTACTCAAAAGAGAATTCCGGAATGTTTCCCTTTAATCTTTTGACATGCTTCGACTTTGCATAAAGTCATTGAGCGGCATAATTACTACTTTCTACTACTAATTGCTACTACTAATTTCTAGTACTAATTTCTACTACTAATTTCTACTACTAATTTCTACTACTAATTTCTACTACTAATTTCTACTACTTATTTCTACTACTTATTTCTACTACTTATTTCTACTACTTATTTCTACTACTTATTTCTACTACTTATTTCTACTACTAATTGCTACTACTTATTTCTACTACTAATTTCTACTACTAATTTCTACTACTAATTGCTACTACTAATTTCTACTACTTATTTCTACTACTAATTTCTACTACTTATTTCTACTACTAATTTCTACTACTAATTTCTACTACTTATTTCTACTACTAATTTCTACTACTAATTTCTACTACTTATTTCTACTACTAATTTCTACTACTTATTTCTACTACTAATTCTACTACTAATTTCTACTACTAATTTCTACTACTAATTTCTACTACTTATTTCTACTACTAATTTCTACTACTTATTTCTACTACTAATTTCTACTACTAATTTCTACTACTAATTTCTACTACTAATTTCTACTACTACTTTGTCTCCCTAAACTAAATACAAATTCCCTTGCACGTTGATTCTTTCTCGTTATATTTTAAAAAACCAATTATTATTTCTCGACTAGAATTATCATCTTCTTATGACTTTTAGTCGATTCATCTTTTTTTGTGTGCTTTTTTTTTGCCACCCTCAATAAAAAAAACAACAAACAAGTTATCAGGCATTTGTAGAGATTAGACAAGCGCCACAAATGTCCCCCTTTACCCACCACCCCCCTTTTACCCACTTGCCTCTCCACCATCTGCAAATTTCGCACTAAACTCAATGCAAGTCAATGAACCGAATTCTGAATTTTTGCGCTTTTCGGCCACATTGAAGAAAGACCGCGAACTAATAAATAAAAGATGAAATACAATTCCTGTGGTGTCAACGAACCGATCGACACGCGAACCAAATCACACACAAACACACACATACCATACATGCACACACACATACCATACAAGTGTATATAAAATTTATTATGTTTCATCTCAATCAGAAGAAGGAAATTAATTGAAATATCTCTGTGCGGAAATCGAGTTCATGACTCAAAATGTAGGCAAATAAAAGAAATAAAAAAATTTGTAATCGAAAAACTATGAAAATTCGCACAAGCAAAAAAAAAACAACAAAAACGAAAGCAATCAACAACAACAACAATTTGAGAGAAAATATTCAAATGCGCGTTGATCGAATCAGTTGTCCAGCATGGCTTTTGTGAAATTTCGATTACGACCTTCAACTTTGAATTTTCCAATGGACAAAACAGGAAGCCGTTATTTTCGATTATGTTGTTTTGTTGTTGTTGTTGTTGTTCAAGGGCGAGCAACAAATTGGCTTCGAGAGTGGGAGAGAGAGTGAGAGAGAGAGAGAGAGGGAAAGAGTGAGAGTGTAAAGGTGAAAAGGAGAAGGAGAAGGAGAGAATGTTTGACACCTTTGTGCACACGACTCGTTCATAATAGCAGACGAGGATGAAATGTCGATGCAAGAATAACAGCGAGAACAAAAACGAGAATAACAAGGACAGCAAGGGAAACAACGGGGAATGTAAGAACAACGGGGAAAGTAAGAACAACAAGGACAACAAGGACAACAAGAACAACAAGGACAACAAGAACACCAACAATTTCCAAACCAAACCAAAACGAATCGAATCGAGCCGAGCCGAATCGAACTGAACCGAATCGAACTGAACCGAAACGAATCGAAACCAACTAAACCGAGCTGAGCTGGGCTGAACTGAACTGAGCTGCATGGAACAATCAATGTCAGAACCTTGCGAAAGAGAGAAATCACGTAAGCGGAAGTTGACGACGGCTTCTCGGAATGCGCAACGATAGAAGGAAGGAAGGAAGGAAGGAAGCCATGTTGTGTTTGTTGAGTAGTCATCGTCCATTATGGAACCACACAACAGATGTTCTTTCGTCCTTAATGTTGTTGCTGTTGCTATCGTTGTTGTTGTTGCTGTTGCTATCGTTGTTCCTGGTATTTTTCTTGTTCTTGTTCTGAAATGCAACAGTTATTTTCGTTTTACAAAGAACTCAATTTAAAGTTGAGCAATCGTTCGATTCGGATGATTTTTGAAAATAGTCTCACATATACACACAAGCACAAACACAAGCACAATCACACGCACACACACTTAATTCTTGCCAGGAGAAAAGAGAACAAAACAAAATGGAAAAAGAGTCCATGTAATATGCAGAATAATTGGCAACGTCTGGCTTGGAGTCGGAGCACACACCGTTACCATTGTTGACGACGCCGACTTCACATTACGACACGTTGTCGATGGCAGCAGACAGACAGACAGACGTTGAGAGACATCGAGACAGACAGACGTTGAGAGACATCGAGACAGACAGACGTTGAGAGACATCGAGACAGAGAGGGAGAGAGACAGAGACAGTTTGGCAGGAGAGCGACATCTCTCGAATATCGGGATACGCCGAGTTACGACCACACGCCGCACACATGGTCGCTTCCTGTGATTGGAGCCGACGACGATGATGATGTTGATGATGATGTTGATGTTGATGATGTTGATGATGATGGCCGAGTGGATCAAGTGACAACGGCCATTTATTATATATCCGAAGTATTGACAGAAATCTGTCGTCCATAAGAATTACAGCACAAGAAACCGATCCGATTCGATTCGATTCGATTGGAATATGGCTGGTAAAAGTAATTCGAATATTGCGCAAGGATATCGTGATTATGATCCTTCGGGCCAGATGCCCAGAGGACTCGAGAGTGAATTCGGGGAATTCATTCATGGTCACAGCTCATCTCAAGCCTCGAAACCGAACCATCCGATTAAAGTGTGTGAAATTTCAGGCGTGAATTCCGAATAGACAACAGTTTTTTTTTTTTTTTTTCACCGTGTAAACAACAAGTGGGTGAAACAATAAACAAATAAACAAATTCCAATGGGTGGCGTCCAATGTTGCAACAAGCGGCTCTTGGCCAGCGAATGTTAAGTAGTCTTGTTAACATGGCTCTTTTCACGAGACACACACACACACAAACACACACCGTTGGAATTTACACTTGGCCAGAAAAAGCAGGTCAAAGCTTAGGCTCACCAAAAATTCATCTGCGGTATTCGAGTTCGATCGGTACGCGAATGTTTGCTTCTTCTTTTTTTTTTCTTTATCTTCTTCGATAGTTTTCTATTGTTGTTATTGTGGTTGTTATTGTTGTCTGGGTCAGCGATGCGTTTAATGTTAAACAAACAACAACAAGAACACCATAAACATTCATAATAAATTTGATCCATTAAATTGATCGCTGAGAGATTTATTCATCGATTAGCAAATATTCAAAAAAATATCTAAATTTTGATGAAATTTGTTGGCCTAAATACGATCGATGGCGACTGTCGATCGATGGCGACTGTCGATCGTTTCGATTCGTTTAGTTTCGATTCGTTTTGGAAAATTCATTCATGAAATCTCATTGTAAACAATATGAATTTGTTGGCAAAATCTTCACGTTAATCACAATACGAATCGGGATCGCATGATCGCAGGAAAACAATGGACAACAATTTGGAAAGGAAAGTAATTTCTATTAATAAGACGTGAAAACCGAACGATTGTCGGCGATTAGGAAATTACTTAAAATAGCTCTCTCGACGATGGGGCAGAAATATTCCGAATGAATGTTTGCTTTAAATGTTAAATTGTAATTTTCGAAAATTGCGAATGAAAGAAAAAAATTAAAATAAACATAAAAATTACAAATTATAATAAAAATCGATATTTTTTGAAAATTTATTCTCCAACGAAATATTCTCATAAAAATTTTCAGATTTTTCCAGAATTAAAAAAATAATTTAAATAAATGAATGAAAATAATAAAGATGAAAATTCGGGATGGAAATGGATTTTGGTATATCGGATTTTTGTTGGAGAGTTCAAAGAAGTTCGATTGCTTACCTGATTTTCCGACATTCGCGTTGCCAATCACTGCGATCCGGACTCGTGGAATCGGGGTTCTCTCGTCTGTCTTCATGCTGATTTTAACTGAAAATGCGAGAAGAAGAAGAAGATAGGAGGGAAAATCGAGAAATTAATAAATTGACAAAATCGGAGTATGTCATGGAAAAATAAATAGAGTTTTGTTTGTTTGTTTGTTTTCTTAATGATTTCAGCTTATCGTTTGTATGTTATTATTATTATTCTATCTATTTGTTAATGTTGTTGAACAAGTTGTTGTGGTATTTGTTATTGAAGAAGTTATTGTTATAGTCATTGTTGTTATAGTCGTTGTTGTTATAGTCAATGTTATAGTTGTTAGTGTTGTTGTTGCAATGATAAGCGCTGGGAATTCACGTCTGCGGATACATTCGGAGTCCGTCCCAAAAAGTATCTCTTTCGAGTGTGGGGGGGTCCCCCCCGATATCTGTTATTTACTCTTTGGGGAGTATAAAAAAAAATGTTATCTCTCGCCCCAAGATAAATCTTGATGTTTGAAATATTTTCGTGCACCAAACGTTTTCCACTCAACTCAACTCGACGACGACGACGACATTCGGAGTTTTTGCACGTTTTCCTCGCAGTGTTTTATTTCTATATATATACATACATATATATATATATATATATATGATTTTCTGTCACCGATCTAATTTAAGTCGAGTGCACGAAACTCGGTTGGAATTCATGGAATTCCGATCGCAAATAAGAGATAAAAAGACGAGACTTCTTTCTGTTTGATTGTGTCGGAAATTTTTTTGCGAAAATCATTGTCGCGTTGGACTTTTGAGGAAATTTGCGAATATTCGAAGAATCGTGATTAAGTCCCACGGTAAACAGTGGGGTCGTGAGCTGAGCACACGTTGTCGTTTTAGTCATAAATATATTATTTTTAAAAAAAAATCTACTCAACTCTTGTTGAGCATCATTCATGTCTCTCATTATTATTTTTTTTTTTTTCAAGCGCTATTCGAAGAGAATTTTATTTTTATCATAACTTTGTCATAGGTGCTGGGGGGGTGAAGGAAGGTGGAGGAGGAGGGGGAATTTTCTATTTCCGAACTAAGTCATAAAATGTTTTGCTACATATCGTACAACAACACTATCATCAACACGAGCAGAAAAAAAATTATTATTTCTTAAAGTAAACAGAGAAATCAAGACCTAGGTCAAAGCTTGATATTGAATTTAAAAAAGAACTTATTAATTTAGCTAGCATTTTTTTCTATCCTTCTTAAATTTTTTATTTTATAAAATTTTTAATGTGAATTCTTCTGCTATGTTGTTATAGTGTGAAAAACTATTTTAAAAATTAATATTATAATATTTTTTTATTCGCAAATTTTTATGAAGCATTTAAAATTAAAATATTTCTCTTCTATTTTCTTGTGTGAAAATCTGAAACATAATTTTTCAAATATTTTGTTTATTTGATTTTTTTGGCTTGTTTATACTACACACATATGTATGTATGTCTGAGAAAATTCCCAATTCCCAATTTTATTGAGAAATTCACCTATTTCTGGATCAGATCCCCAAATGGCTTCCGTCCCAGAGGTTTTCCCAATTTTAGAGTTCAATAAAATCATGAATGATCTCTTGTTGTTGTTGCTGTTGTTTTTATTGTTGTTGTTGTTTTTTGTTATTATTATTGTTGTTTTTGTTATTGTTCAACAATGTTGTTCCATCCCATTAGAATTTTGCAATATTTACTCAACGCAATTTTATTGAAATTTCGTATTTTTGACTCTCACCAAATGAATGAAAAGACGATCAGAACGAGACAGATGGATGGAAAGAGATGAATGGAATGCGTGCGAGAGTGAGAAGGAAAGAGATGTTCTTCAAGTCGCGCACTTTCTTTTCGCTTATTCAATATTTATTTCGGGCTACTAAATTTGTGGGGTTGTGTGCGGAGCGTGATTGTTTTTATCTCACGTAGGACGATGGATTCATAGACAGCTGCCTTCAATGGATTCAGAGACCGACGAACAACAACAACAAGAACACCAACAGCAAGAACAACAACAATAAGAACACCAACAGCAAGAACAACAACAGCAAGAAAAACAACAATAAGAACAACAACAACAAGAACACCAACAGCAAGAACAACAACAATAAGAACACCAACAACAACAACAACGTAATTTTAATGTCTCATTAGCCTGCATTTTTATTGCTACCAGGCGAGCGCACTTCGCAATGATTTCGCCTTTCATCACATTTTCCTCTTTCAATACTTTTAGCCTCTTTCCATACATTTTTTTCTCTCTTTCAATACTTTTAGCCTCTTTCCATACATTTTTTTCTCTCTTTCAATACTTTTTTCCTCTTTCAATACTTTTCGATCTATCTATCTATCTTCATAGTATATCGACATATCTTTTGTTTTTTTGTTTTTTAGTATTTCTCAGTTTTTTTGTATTGCTCAGTTTTTTTTGTATTGCTCATTTTTTTTGGTATTGCTCATTGTTGTTGTTGTTATTATCATCATCGAACCCCGACCCGCCCCCCCCCCTTTTTATGATGCGCCCATCTCTCGTCACTCACTCGACTTTCGGGCCGTGACTCACACCGATCTTGCTCGATCTGGCCACGCTGACACCCCGCGGCCATGTTAATAATGCTCTTGTTTATAGTTTTTGTTCGTGTGAGTGTTCGTCTTCGTGTTGTTGTTGTTCGTGTTGTTCTTCGTATTGTTCTTCGTATTGTTCTTCGTATTGTTCTTCGTATTGTTCTTCGTATTGTTCTTCGTATTGTTCGTCGTATTGTTGTTCGTATTGTTGTTCGTGTTGTTCGTCGTATTGTTCTTCGTATTGTTCTTCGTATTGTTCTTCGTATTGTTCTTCGTGTTGTTCTTCGTATTGTTCTTCGTGTTGTTCTTCGTATTGTTCTTCGTGTTGTTCTTCGTGTTGTTCTTCGTGTTGTTCGTGTTGTTCTTCGTATTGTTCTTCGTATTGTTCTTCGTATTGTTCTTCGTGTTCTGTTTGTTCGTATTGTTCTCTTCGTATTGTTTTCTTTGGTTCGTATTGTTGTTCGTATTGTTCTTCGTATTGTGTTGTTTGCCGTGTGTCTTGTTATTGTCTGTATGTGTAATGTTCGTGTCTTGTTCGGTCTTCATCTTCGTTTTTCTTTTCCTGTGAGTGTTCTTCGTGTTGTTGTTGTTCCTGTTAGTGTTCTTCGTGTTGTTGTTGTTGTTCCTGTTAGTGTTCTTCGTGTTGTTGTTGTTGTCTAGGTGAATTTATGTTCCTCTCTCTCTCTCTCTCTCTCTCTCTCTCTCTCTCTCGCATTCGACATTGCCTGCTTTCATTCGGCATTGCTTTTGATTTCGTTCCAAGTGGTGACAAGTGCTGCCAAGTTTTGTCCGAGCTGCGACGCTGAAGCGCGTCAGCGCGCGTGCATCTGTTGGCAACGATCAGCGATCAGGGGCCAGGCCCAGGAATTCGCGACAGACAACTCATTTCTAACAGCGATAGACAGACGGTACATACAGAGAGACAGAAGTACATACATTCCGGCAGACAGACAGACAGACAGACAGGCAGACAGACAGTCAGACAGACGATAGACGAAACATTCGTTCAAAGGTTTTCCCCGGAGGTTTCGCTCTATTTGGAGTTTCTTCAGCTGACGATTGAGATCGACGAAGGATTCGCAAGATCGATTCCGAGGCCACGAGTCCATGGGAACCGAAAAAATATGCCGAACTAGTAATGATTTCAATGAATTGCGGCCAATGGCCGAAACCTATTTCGTTTTTCCAATTTAGTTCTTTTTTTTTTTGTGGTTTTCGCTCTTTCGCTTTTTTTTTTTTTGTGGCTCTTGTAATTTATAATCCCCCAAGATGATCGTTCCCATTCCGAGTTAACAACTTAATGCCAAACGATGGAGCATAAATATTATCATGGCACACATTCCACAGAGCGAGAGGGAGCGAGACCAACAGAGAGAGAGAGAGAGAAAGATGGAAATAGAAAAAAATTTCAAATTCAGTGTTTCAAAAACTTAAGAGTGAGAAAAAGAAGAAGAAGAAGAAGAGGAGAAAAAAAAACACTGTGGCTAGAAATCAAAATAAAATCGAAGACATGCCAAAACATTTCGTGGTCGCAGCTGATGGAGCGCAAATCTGTCGACTGTCTCGCTCTTTCTTGCTCTCTCTTCATTCCCCCATTGTCTTCCTTCTCATTTTCCGATGGATTCCCGCATTCCGGAGAGTTATTTTTAACAGTGTACGCGGTCATCGCGGCGCCGTCGTCCGTCGAACGATCGGCCGCGCTGAGAATTTGTCAACGAATTTTTTTTTGAAAAACCCCCAACAACAACAAAAACGAAGAGGGAATAAAAAACAATATTTGAAAAAATATTTGTGTTCAAAAAATATATGAAAAAATATATATGGAAAAAATATATGAAAAAAATATATAAAAAAATATATGAAAAAAATATATATGGAAAAAATATATGAAAAAAATATATAAAAAAATATATGAAAAAAATATATGAAAAAAAAATATAAAAAAAATTATAAAAAATATATAAAAAAATATAAAAAAATATATAAAAAAAGAAAAGAAAAAAAACGAACAAACAAAATAAAAAAAATGAACAACAAAAAAATGAAAATATATGAGAGAAAAATGTTGATAAAAATTATGTGAAATATTTATTATATTTTCCTGTTAAATTTCGCATTTTTCCGCTTAAGTGATTGGATTATTTTGGAACGGCTCGTTTATTTTTAGGATTTATTATCTCCACTCCTCTCTGATCAAACAGCAACGACAACAACAACAAACTCCATTGCACTACGATCGTCATCATCAGCAGCAACAACAAAAACAACAGCAACAATTGCGCAAAAAAAAACCCCTCCAAAATTAGACTAATCGATTAATATAAAAGTCCTTAAAAAAATATTGTACAAAGGATCGAATCAACTAGTGGTCGTTGATCATTGAAAGTTTCTATGTATGTGTGTCTGAGAATGTGTGTGTGTGTGTGAAATGAGAGAATAAAAAATGAGCGAATAAAAAATGAGTTTCCGGTTTGAAAAACTGCGCAGAAATCATAGAAATAGAAATAACTAAACGAAATAATGAACGAAACATGTTGTGAACATGTTTTTGCAAATCACAAATGTAAAAAAGAAAACCAACGAATGTTGATGACAGGCGTCATCGATTGGGGGGGGGGGGGCGTAAATGTCACCATCAATAAGTTTGATTACCGCAAAAAAAAAAACATGAGCATAAAATATAACGTGGACATGAATTTAGACATTGAAAAAATCGCAATAAAAATAAACATAAAAAAAAATGTTAAAAAAATATACATAAAACGTGTTAAAAAAATGAAAAAAACATTGTTAAACGAAATATTAAAAAAAAAATTGAAAAAAAATAATGATTAAAAAAAATATTAAAAAAAAATAATGATTAAAAAAAAATATTAAAAAAAATTGAAAAAAAATAATGATTAAAAAAAAATATTAAAAAAAATTGAAAAAAAATAATGATTAAAAAAAAATATTAAAAAAAATTGAAAAAAAATAATGATTAAAAAAAAATATTTAAAAAAATTAAAAAATCATGATTAAAAAAAAATATTAAAAAAAAATGAAAAAATTATGGTTAAAAAAAATATTAAAAAAAAATGAAAAAATTATGGTTAAAAAAATATTAGAAACAAATTTAAAACATTTAAAAAATTCCACACACGCCACCCATTGAGGAAGTGACAATGATGCTCTCGCAACCGGTGGCAACGCCACAAACGATGAACAAAAAAAAATAATGGAATAATCTATGCAGACAATTGGAAATAATTCAGAGTAATAATTCCTTCGCATATTTATATTTGTAAAGTATATTTCCATCGAATGGCGAATCGAATGAAAGCAACTCGGGGGGAAAACAGGTGGGCGTGATGGAGCAGGAGGCGGGGGAGGGGATTAAAAACCGTTCGTAACGAGAGAAACCCACGATAGGAAAATGCCAAATGTTTACGCAATGTTTTCAAAAGGATGTGTGCGGGAAGGAAGAAAGAGTACTCTGACGAGTGAAAAGAATATGGGGATAGGGATAGAAAAATTGTGAAAAATATTGAGAAAAAATTTGTAGCAAAAATTTGGAAAAGGTCAAAACGGCATCAGTCGGCGATGTTGGGTTGGGTTGGCCAACAACACGCCCACAACCAGACACAGACGACATCCCTTAGGGTCCGGATGTGTTCACGGGGAGACCTGCCACGCCCCCCGGTCCTCCTCCTCCTCCTTTTCTCTCCTGTCCAGGAACTTGTTAACACTACCCTCGCTATTTTTATTTCGATTTCGTTTTTTATCCTTCACATCTTCCACTCATCTCTCAGTCTCAGTGGCCAACAGCGACAACGACAACGATGACGACAACGATGACGATGAATCCTTCGAAGGATGCTGCGGTGGCGACGGCGGCGGCGGCGGCCTCGTCTCCGTTGGCACGTGCTTCAGAGTGTTGCTCGACAGGTGGCCACTGAGGGTGAAGCACTTGTGTTTCGCACGCGTCTCTAACGAGAATCATTTGCTCATCTTTGGCGGCGGCGAATCTCGGCAATGGATGGATGATGAAGCGAATGGTATGGAAATTGTTTTTATACTCAGGAAGTTGTTTTTATCCTTAGGAAGTTGTTGTTCTCCTCAGGAAGTTGTTTTTATCCTCAGGAAGTTGTTGTTCTCCCCAGGAAGTTGTTGTTCTCCTCAAGAAGTGGTTTTTATCCTCAAGAAGTTGTTTTATCCCCAGGAAGTTGTTGTTCTCCCCAGGAAGTTGTTCTCCTCCTCAAGAAGTTGTTGTTCTCTCTTGAAAATTATTGTTCTCCCTTGAAAATTATTGTTCTCCCTTGAAAATTATTGTTCTCCCTTGGAAATCGAGAAGCTCCTTCATCGTTGTCATCGGAAAGAAAATGCAAATGCAAAGGGAATCACCGGAAGAGCTCAAATGGAGACTTCCGGCCTGTGCAAGACGTTCGAGATTTCACTACTGATCCGTCATGCATTCGATTCGGCGAAAGTCGCTTCGGGACATCGATATTTTGCTTCGATTCGAGTTCGAGTTCGTCGAAGTTTCTCTCGGGCGGAAGTGAAAGTGGAAAGAGCTGAAGTTTCCGGGATCCGGATTCGATGCGACAGGAAGATGGCGGTCATAGGGAAAGGATGCCTTGGGATCGGATGATCGAAGGCTGCTGTGGTTTCGCCACGAAGCTGAAAAAGTAGGTCGTTCGTGTCCCCAGCGGGGGGGTGGGGGGTGGGGCGGGGCGAGGTGATTGAAATGAAGAGTGTGAATGGAGGCGAAAAGGGTTTAAAATTCAATTCTCCGAACGGTGGCGAATGAAATCTGGGCCAAAGTGCGACCTGGAAATCGATATCTTTGGTGTAGACTGGGTGGACGGGGTCGACGGGGGCGGAAGGGACGGAGAAGAGTTCGAAGAAGTGAAAGGTTAAAATGCCGTTGAAATTTCGTTTCGAATTCCATTTCTCTCCGCAATTGAAATTCGAAATAATCGCGATAATAATTTATGAAGAGTATTTAAAGATCATCATTGATTGATTGGTTATTGGGGGGTTAATGGTTTTTTTTTGTTTTTTGTGGAATTGAACTTACCTCTTAATTTATATTCCAATTTCGAAATATAGTAATTAAGAGTTTTTACAAACTCGAAGTCGTTAATTGAATCCAATTTGGTTCCGATGCTTTGGAATTTCTTCACTATTGAACTTGGTCCGGTTTCCGGTTTCCGGTTTCCGGTGGTTAATTGGTGATTAATTTATAACGGTACTTCTGTGCTTTGTGTACCTTTCTCTTCAATTGTCCTTCTTTCTTAACTCTGGCACTTGATATCTTTAGTTTTAATTGTTTTTCTTGTTTTTCTTGTTTTTTTTTTTTTCAATTCCAAAGGCGAAATTTTTGCAAAGTTCTATTTATTTGATTGTTCTTGTAATTTGGAAAAACAGTCTGTTTGATGGGCAAATTCTTTTCGACTGCATTGATTTCGTGTTTTGTTGAAAACTTTCTTTTGAAAACACTTTCACTGCGAACGCGAAAACGCAAAAAAAAAATCTCAATTCATTTGATTACTACTTTTTTCTATATAAAATATCAGCCGTTCGATTGTGGAAAATCTGAATAAGCTTTGTTTTTTGTGCAAAACGAACGAATGAAACGACGTTATAAAAATCGTGTGTGTGTGTGTGTGTGATTTGTTATCTCGCGTTATTCGCGCGATAAAACACTTTATTTACTTTAGTATTATTTTTGTTCTTGGATTTTATTCGTCGGCGGGAGTCCGTTCGGCAAATCTTATTCCGACGATATCTCATATAAAACTGACGAGAATCCGGCACTCGGATCAGTAGATATAGTGGAGAAAAACGCAGGAGATTTTTGAAATTTCCATCGTTCGAGGGAAATTTCACAGGTTCCCGCACGTGGGGTGGAATCTCAGTGGAATGGAATCCACATTCGTGAGAACCGGGAGAATTTCCCCAAAGAGAGAGAGAGAGTGAGAGAGAGAGAGAGAGAGAGAGTGAGAGTGAGAGAGAGAGAGAGAAAGAGCCCAAGGAATTGAGATAAAAGATGGGCGCGTGCAGTGGGCCATAGAGAATGATGAGTAAATTATTGGTGTAAAAAAAAAAAATTATAAATAAATATAAAAAGTAATGAATAAATAAAAAATTTAACTTTCAAATAAATTAAATAAAATTATTAAAGGATATACTATTTATCCTTTAAAAAAATAAAGAAACCTTCTTCTCATACATAACAAATTAATGCAGTTTTTGTTTTTTTAGTTCTTTATGATATTATAAATTTTTCATTTTTTAAATAATTAAACTGTTAAATGAAATATTTATATATATATATTTTTTTAATTTCAATATGAACTAAATTGAAATAATTATAATAAAATAAAGAAGCCTATAATCCTAAATCCTAATCCTAAAAATACCTCATTTTTTAAATTAAAATAATTTTTTAAAATAAAATAAAATTTTTTTTAATATAATTTTTTTTATTAATTTCATATTATATTGATATTTTAAACTCAATATAAACTAATATAATGAAATAATAGATAGAATATATACAAAATTTTCCTCTACCAGAATGCGGTGAAAATTTCAACTTGGCAATGCCAATTCATTGTTTACATTCTCTCTCGCTCTCTCTCACTCTCTCTCTCTCTCGCTCTCTCTCACTCTCTCTCTCTCTCTTACTGCGCAGGACCGTTATTTCTCGCTGTGTGGAACACAAAATTGAAATCCCAAAATAAAAACAGCTGATTTTCTGCACCGTGAGTGGAGGAAAAACATGTGAAAGGAAAACTTTTTTAGCGTGTTCAACAACAACAACAACAACAAAAACAACAACAAGCGATGAGGGGATGCAATTGAAAAAAAAACCCCATAGAAAAACACAGTGAACCAAATGGAACGTAATAACAAAAACATGGAAAAGTACAAGAAATGGAGCTACAACAACAATTTCAATTACAATAACAATATGAAGTACAATAAAAATTTCAATTACAATAACAATTTCAATTACAATAACAATATGAAGTACAATAAAAATTTCAATTACAATAACAATTTCAATTACAATAACAATTTCAATTACAATAACAATATGAACTACAATAACAATTTCAATTACAATAACAATTTCAATTACAATAACAATAACAATTTCAATTACAATAACAATATGAACTAGAATAACAATTTCAATTACAATAACAATTTCAATTACAATAACAATTGAAAGTACGAAAACAACTGAAACTGCAAAAACAATTGAAAAAAAAAAAACAACAATTGTAACTCAAACAACAATTGTAACTCAAACAACAATTGGGAACTACAACAATTAGTACTATAAACGGGACTATTGAAAAAACCCCCCCCCCCCCCTTCTCCGGTGGCGCGGGGGGGGGGGGGGGGGGTAGCAGGGGTGTGTTCAAGGAAAAACCTGTTGAGTCGGTGGCACCCGGTGGATGCCAGCTGCAGGAAAATGTGCTTTGCCAAGGTCTTCTGAGATTTTCCTTTGTCGCTCGCTCGCTTCGATTATATGATTCTCTATCGTTTCTTCTCACGGAAAGAGCAAAATTCTGTTTCACTCCATCCTTTAGCAACTTCCCTCCCCCCTCCCCCCTCCAGACGTCGAAAGGTGGAAATTTGTGGGACTCGTTAAAAGGATTTCGCTTCCTTCTTCGTGGGGTTTCGCGGCATTTCCGAATAACTCAAAGTGCACAAAGCGAAATTGAATTGAAAATATGAAAATAAAAATATTCATTGTTTATAGTTGCTTCAAAGTTAATTTCTATATTTATTAATATAATTACAATTAAAAAAAAACTAATGATATTAATTAAAAATAAGTGAATAATTTAAAATTAAAAAAACCTTCCAAGAAACATAAACTAAAACAAATTAAACAAAATTAACAAAAAAAAAATAAATATTATTTAAAAAGAAATACAGAAATGATAAATATCATTAAAAAACATAGAATTTATTAATGTTATTAAAAAAGTACATGATTTTAAAAAGTTCAAAAATAACAAATATGACTACATTTTACAGAAATAATCAATATTTTTAAAAAATATGAAAATAATAAATATTATAAAAAGATATAGAAAGAATAAATATTATAACAAAATACAGAAATAATATATATTAATTAAAATACAAAACTAATAAATATTATTAAAAAATATGAAAATAATAAATATTATAAAAAGATATAGAAAGAATAAATAGTTAAAAAAATACAGAAATAATGAATATTAATTAAAAATACCAATATAATAAATATTATTTAAAAAATATAAAAATTATAAATTTTATAAAAAAAATACAAAAATTATAAATATTATTAAAAAATACAAAAATGATGAATCTTATTAAAAAAATACGAAAGTTATAAATATTATTAAAAAAATACGAATATATAAATATTATTAAAAACATACGAAAGTTATAAATATTATTAAAAAAATACGAAAATTATAAATATTATTAAAAACTATAAAAATTATTAATATTATTAAAAATACACAAAATTATAAATATTATTAAAAAAAACGAAAATTATAAATATTATTAAAAAATACGAAAATTATAAATATTATTAAAAAAATACGAAAATTATAAATATTATTAAAAAAATACGAAAATTATAAATATTATTAAAAAAATACGAAAATTATAAATATTATTAAAATACAAAAATTATAAATATTATTAAAAAAATACGAAAATTATAAATATTATTAAAAAATACGAAAATTATAAATATTATTAAAAAATACGAAAATTATAAATATTATTAAAAAAATACGAAAATTATAAATATTATTAAAATACAAAAATATTAAAACAAAAATTTAAAAATTCCTCCCAATTAACAACAATTAAATCTCCACCTACCGATGGATGGTTTTTGAATTTCCACAGAACCTTCGTCCGTCCTCCCATTTCGATTCAGTTACAAGGAAACCCATGTTTGAATTGCGATAAATTGGATTTAATGTTAACAACAATTTTGTTCTTGTTCTTGTTAACTACATATGTTGTTGTTGTTAAATATGTTGTTGTTGTTAAATATGTTGTTGTTGTTATTGTTGTAGATGACGATGCTTCTCGTCTACGAGTTGTTGATGGCGCTGTCATCATTTCGCACATTTGTTTATTTGGCTTAAATTATGAAATTGAATTTAAGCCTTTATTTATGCCCGGGGATTTCTCTGACTCCGACCGCGTTGTTGTTGTTTGTGCTTTTTTGCATTTCTGTTTACTGCGAAAACCGAGAGACATTTGTTTTCACCAGAATACCCCATCAGGTGTTCCTTCTCTCTTTCACCCTCTCCATCTCTCTCTCTCTCTCTCTCTCTCTCTCTCTCTCTCTCTTTGTACCACGAACGAACTGTTGCCACATGCTTTTTGTGATGGTCTTTGATCGCGATCAGGTTCGGGGAAATTGGAACGAGGTTCTTTTGTTGATCATCGGCTCTGGCTCCAGGGTTCCGTGGAAAACTCCGAAGCACCGAGTTTCGGTAGTGTTCACAAGAGGTTTTCCAACGAGTGATTAACGCTAAATGGTTTTATTATCGGGCGCATTCGCAATAACGTGCCTTTTGGAATTCGAAACCCTTTTCTTTCACCTTTGACCGACCGTCGTTAACGCGAATCAGGTCATGGCCAACAAAACGTAATCTGTCCACGTAAAACGGAGTTTCCTTGTTACGGCCGCATTTGCTGAAATATTATTGAAATTCCCATTTAGCCCATGATGCCATCAAGAGTTCAAGGAATATCAAAGCAAAAATCCATTTGTGGCATTTGTCCAGATATATTTCGATGGCTAATTAAGACCTCGATTTCCAAATAAATCAAAGATCAAAGGATAAATTCGAAAATTATGCAAAATTCGATCTATTTGGTTAAATTAGGAATAATATTGATCTGACCGTTGTTTGTTTCTATGTAATATTCCATTTTTATACAACATTGCATTCCATTCATAGTGGGCTGGAACTAAATTTAGGGTAAAACATGGATTTATCCGGAATATGAAATTTGGCTGAAGGGGTTATAACTAGCGCCTCAAAAAAAATTAATAATACATTTTTTTTTTTTAATAAACTTTATTTATTTTATTAAATAAATAAAAATAAATATTAACAAAAAATAATCTCATGGTCACCTTGTGTTTTGATCACTGTCTTCGATCAACATTTGCGAACAACTGGAGCACGATCTAGTGTGGATCCAAACCATAATCATGCCGATCGCCGAGCACAGGGGGCGCCACAAACAACAAGAGAGAGAAAGGCCACGAGTTACAATCAGAATTATTTTGAAATAAATAAATTATTAATTTTATTTGGTCATAATTGAATTTATTGTTGAATATTGTAATTTTTAGCTATTGTAAAAAAGTTAAACATTTTAGGAAAAATTTAACAATTTCTAAAAAAATTTAATATTTTCCAATAAATTTGATATTTTCAAGAAAATTATAAATTTAAAAGATAATTCAACATTTTCAAGAAAATTCAAAATTTTCAAGAATATTTAACATTTTCAAAAAAATTATACATTTAAAAGATAATTCAACATTTTAAAGAAAATTCAACATTTTAAAAAAAATTCCACATGTTAAAGAAAATTCCACATGTTAAAGAAAATTCAAAATTTTCAAGAATATTTAACATTTTCAAGAAAATTATACATTTAAAAGATAATTCAACATTTTAAAGAAACATTTTCAAAAAATTTGAACATTTTCAATAAAATTAAACATTTTCAAGAAAATTAAACATTTTAAAAAAAATTCCACATGTTAAAGAAAATTCAACATTTTAAAAAAAATTTCACATGTTAAAGAAAATTCAACATTTTAAAAAAAATTCCACTTGTTAAAGAAAATTCAACATTTTAAAAAAATTCCACATTATTGAAAAAAATTCTACATTTTTGAAAAAAATTCTACATTTTAAAGAAAAATGAAAATTTTTAATAAAGTTAAACATTTTCAAGAAAAATAATCGAAAATCGAAAAATCATCTACACAAATTATTACTCAAATTAAATAATATTCTATTTAATAAGTACATTAAAATTTCCTTATTATTAAAATTTTCTCCAGAAAAATCCCAACCTTCTGCCTTCAGAGCAGAGTAGAGCCCTTAGCAATAATAATTATCTACTACATGCATTATGAAGTTATTTACAATATTGTTTGTGAACTTAGGCGTCGTTCTGGTGATAAGATAATGCTTGCTTTGCACCAACCAAACCAACTATCAAATATATAGTTTCCCATCTGCGATTTTTGCATATTTTCCACTGGGATTTGTTGAATGTAGTTTCGAACGCCAGAGGATGTAGTTATCGATGTTGTTGTTCTTGTTGTTGTTTTAATTGGTATACTCATTGTTGTTATTGGTTGAGTTTTGTTTTTTTTTCTCGGCACACCACATGCTCGACGTTACTAACCCAGAAATCGTTATCAGCAGCGCTTGACAGAGAAGGAAGAAGACGGAAGAGGAGAAGGAAGGAAGGTGGGAAAAGGGCAGAGAATGAGATGATAAAACATTTAAAAATGTGGATTTTATCGAAATTATTGAATTTTGTTGAAAATTTTGAATTTCATTAAAAATTTTGAATTTCATTGAAAAATTTTTAATTCATTAAAAAATTTGAAATTCATTGAATAACGATTTTGAATTTTATCGAAAATTTGAAAAATTTAATATTAAAAATTGAAAATTTTGAATATTATTGAAAATTTTGAATTTTATCGAAAATTTTGAATTTTATCGAAAATTTTGAATTTTATTGAAAATTTTGAATTTTATTGAAAATTTTGAATTTTATTTGTAAATTTTGAATTTTATTGAAAATTTTGAATTTTATTGAAAATTTTGAATTTTATTGAAAATTTTGAATTTTATTGAAAATTTTGAATTTCATTGAAAATTTTGAATTTTATTGAAAATTTTATTGAAAGTGGAACAGAGTCCAGGGTGGAAAGGAGGGGAGGAGGGGAAAAATTTGAAAAATCATCGCTAACGTGATCTGAACGAGAACGATTGACAGAATGACAGAATGATAACAACGATTCGATTAAACATGAATTCTCGTGACATTTATGATCAAAAGATCTCGCCGTCGACTTCCTCCTCCTCCTCCGCCTCAACCTCCCTCCTCCACCTCCTCCTACCTCCACCCACCCCCAGTTGACGATCGTGGCTCACGTTCCTTATCCTTATCGGCTTCAACTTCTTCAGTCAAGATCACAAGATCGCAAGAAGTGTGGCGTTTGACAAGTGGCGAGCACTCGCCTTGACCGACATCGATGACATCGTGTCGAGTTCTTTAAAGTCGTTGTCGATTCCGCCTGTGGTGGGTCACCAGGAACGCAAAGAATTCAGAAATTGAAGATCTTTCAGGATTTTTACGATCATCTGGGTTTCTGATACTCAACAAGGATCGTCTCTTATTTCTTTAACATTGTTGCCTCCTTCTCTGACATCGTCTCCTCCTTCTCTAGATCGTCTCCTCCTTCTCTGACATCGTCTCCTCCTTCTCTGACATCGTCTTCTCCTTCTCCAACATCGTCTCCTCCTTCTCCAACATCGTCTCCTCCTTCTCTAACATCGTCTTCTCCTTCTCTAACATCGTTTCCTCCTTCTCTAGCATCGATTCTTTATTCTCCAACATCGTCTCCTCCTTCTCCAACATCGTCTCCTCCTTCTCTAACATCGTCTCCTCCTTCTCCAACATCGTCTTCTCCTTCTCTAGATCTTCTTCTCTTTCTCTAACATCATCTCCTACTTCTCTGACATCGTCTCCTCCTTCTCTGACATCGTCTCCTCCTTCTCTAACATCGTCTTCTCCTTCTCTAACATCGTTTCCTCCTTCTCTGACATCGTCTCCTCCTTCTCTAACATCGTCTCCTCCTTCTCTAACATCGTCTCTCCTTCTCTAACATCGTTTCCTCCTTCTCTGACATCGTTTCCTCCTTCTCTGACATCGTCTCCTCCTTCTCTAACATCGTCTCCTCCTTCTCTAGATCTTCTTCTCCTTCTCTAGATCTTCTTCTCCTTCTCTAACATCGTCTTCTCCTTCTCTGACATCGTTTCCTCCTTCTCTAACATCCTTTCCTCCTTCTCTAACATCGTCTCCTCCTTCTCTAACATCGTTTCCTCCTTCTCTAGCATCGTTTCCTCCTTCTGTAGTCTCGTCTCTTTCATCTCAAGCCTCGCTTCCGTCTCCTACTCTAACATCACATCCTCAATATCGTTTTCTCGAGGCCCTTCGTCCTCTTCCTCGGGCTCCACCCGACTTCCTTCTTCGTCTCAGTTTGGACAGAAAACCTCAACCATCTCCCTCTCCCTCTCTCTCCCTCTCTCTCTCTCTCTCTCTCTCTATCTCTCTCTCTCCCCCTCTCTCTCTCTCTCTCCCTCTATCTCTCTCTTATGGAAAAAACCTCCCACTCGAGGACGTTCTTCGTGGCTGACGACGTGGGCATGCGACAACATTTGCCGATCGATGGAATTTATCGTAGAACATTATCGGACCACGTCCGCCGTCGTCGTCGTCGTCGCCGACGATCATCAGAATCCCATTAAGTCACACACTGGGGAAATGATAAGAACAAAATTACTTGACATTGTGATAGAATTAAAGTGATGGTGGTGGAGGTGGAGGGGGGAAGGAGGACGGAGGACGGAGAAGGTGGTGGGGGGAAGGAGGACGGAGGAGGTGGAGGGGGGGGGGTGGAAGTGGGTCTAGAGGCTTCCATCGCGGATCATGCGATATCGATTGACCACGCCAGGGACGACGAGTGATCTTGCGGACAAATGGAAAGAATGGATGGAGAGGGCAAACGAAGGTTTCGACAGTGGAGAAAGGGACGGAGAGAGGGACGGCGGAGGGGGGCACGAGTAATGAATCAATGCAACGACCTCGACCGAAAGTCACTGATCCGCAACGATCGAGGCGAGTGTTCGAAGGGCAACGAATGCAGCGAAGAAGAGAACAAGGGAAATTCCATTCACTTGATCGAACAGAAATGTTTTCGTTCGACATCAATTTTCTCTCCTTCTTCAGCTTCTCTTCCTTCACCCTCACTCTCTCTCTCTCTTCACCATCATCTCAATCACCCTCTCTCTCTCTTCACCATCATCTCAATCACCCTCTCTCTCTCTCTCCCCCTCACAATCACCATCTCCTCCTCCTCTCCATCGTGAATTTTCGTGAATTTTTCTCTCTCTCTCTCTCCGCCCTTTCTCAATGAGATGGAGAGAGAGAGAGAGAGTGAGAGAGTGAGAGAGAGAGAGAGAGAGAGGAGAGAGAGAGAGTGAGATTGAGGAGAGGATTTGCGAAGATTTGCGATTGTGGGGGGCCAGATTTTTTGTGTGTCATCGACGACGATTCTCAAGGCGAACGTCATCCATCGACGGCGTGCTCTCGTTGTTGTTTTTTTTTTTTGAGTTTGTCTTGTTGTTGTTTTTTTCCCAAGGGGGAAATTCACTTGAAAAATTGGGGTTCTTTGTGAGAAGAGAACGATCGGAAGAGGAGAAGAGGAGAAGGCGAAGGAGGCTGAGGGGAAAGCGGAGGCGGCTGAGGGGAAGCGGAGCGGCTGACGGCAGGTGGAGACGACCTGACGCAGCGACGATGACAACTCTTGTTCCACCACCCCCCCCCCACCCCTTCAGACCGAACGACAATAATTAATGAATATGAATTTAATGAATTTCTTCCCGAGTTTCACGCGAAATCCCATGACGCGAATTCGTTGCAGTGAAAGCGATAAATCAACGAAAGTCGCAGAAATTTGACGAAAGCTTTTGTTGTTGTATTCACGAAAATTATTCGCATCGATCTGGCAACGCAACGAGGAGGAGGAGGAGGGAGGAGGAGGAGTAGGAAGAAGAAGAAAAACTTCCCAGCACGAAGCGAACGACCGAAGAAGAGACAACAAAAACAATAATAATAACAACAACAACAAGAACAACAATAACAACAACAATAACAATAACAACAATAACAACAACAATGTAATACAGAGGTGAAAACATGGAAAACGATCAACGATCGACGGCGACGACGACGAAATTAGAGAGGAAAACAAAAAATAAGGCCTTCTTGCGTAATTGGCCACTACACGAGCTCGTTTTGGCCAGGCGAAGGCGATGTGAGCCAAGCGAAGCCAAGTCAAGCCAAAAGGCAAGTCATGCAACTGGTAAGACGACAACAACAACAAACAACAGCAAAAAGTTGCACCAACTACAAGCAGCAGCAACAACCACAACCACCACTACAACAACAACAACAACAACAATGTGCAACAAACAACAATGTGTAACAACAACGATGTGCAACAACAAGTTTTTCCACAATTGCTCTGGACTCGTTTTCGAAAACGCAATCGAGCGAAAAATAACTAACAAAACAATCGAACAAAGTGAAAAAAACAAAGCGAAAAAAAAAACAAAGCGAAAAAAAACAAAGCGACAAAAAAAACAAAGCGAAAAAAAAGTTCACTCCAGGGCTTCGGAAGGCGTCGACGTCGCTGTCGCCGTAGCTGCCACTATCGCAGTCGCCACGAAGTTATCGCATCGCAGTCGCATGCAGCCTAACGGTATTCCAGACATCAGCTGTCCGACCCTGCTCCTCTCGCGCACGCTCCCGCTCTCGTTCGCCCCGCATCCCGCCCCGCCTGAACACGCCGCCAGCCGCCAGCCGCACGTTTTCACGCAGCCCGCAACTGGGACACGATCTGAATGGAGACCAAACGAGCCGACGACGACGAAGCCGACGGCGCTTGTGTTCGGCATCCGTTCGGGGGGGGGACGACGACGACGACGAAGGGTTGGGGTTCTCGGTACCCGACGATTGGCCGCACAAGGCGAGCCTTCGTTTTCCTTCCTCGTCGTCGTCGTCGTCGTCTTCCTCCTCGGCATCGTCTTCGTCTTCCTCCTCGTAGTCGTCGTCGTCTTCCTCCTCGTCGTCGTCGTCTTCCTCCTCGTCGTTGTCGTCGTCTTCCTCCTCGTCGTCGTCGTCGTCTTCCTCCTCGGCATCGTCTTCGTCTTCCTCCTCGTCGTTGTCTTCGTCTTCCTCCTCGGCATCGTCTTCGTCTTCCTCCTCGTCGTTGTCTTCGTCTTCCTCCTCGTCGTTGTTGTCGTCGTCTTCCTACTCGTCGTCGTCGTCTTCCTCCTCGGCATCGTCTTCCTCCTCGTCGTCGTCGTCGTCGTCATCCTCTTCGTGTAACCGTGCGAGCGAGGAGAAAGTGAGTGAGAACATTGACTCCTGGCCTTTTGTCGCCTTTCGTCCTCTCAGCTCAGTTCAGTTCAGCTCAGCTGTGGCCTTTCCTTGTTCCAGGCGGGAACGTTGCTCCAACGATGTTGCTTACCATTGTCCACTGCTGCTGTTGGCACTAGAAGTATTCCAATGGAACTCGACTTCACGACTTCTCGACTTTTGAGGGGACAAATGTCCGTCCAGGCGATCATCTGTCGGTGACTGATATCTAAACTATATGATTTGATATAAAGAATTGGGTATAAAATATTGGTTTATACGAGAGATGAGCTTATAAACCAGGATAACAAGGTCATATAAAAATTCCAGAAAATTAATACAATAATTAACACGGATCATTAAGTAAATATTAATAAAATATTTACTTCATTAAGTAAATATTTTCACCTATTCACGATTGAACACCTATTCTATTCATACAAAGAAGACGATATTTGGATGATATTTTCACGATATTTCAGTATATTTCATCGATTTCCATAATTTCTTCATTATAATAATTCAACCAATTCCTTTTTTACCTCCCCCAAAAGCCCATTGCCAAAAAATGCCCAGCAATTTGCCTTAGAAAATAATTCGAAAGCTCTCGCAAGCTCCATGGAATGCATTCTGTTGTTAACAGAGGTGTGTGTGAGAGAGAGAGAGCGAGTGTTCGGAAGAGTCCCGAAGAGAGGAAAACCAACTGAGCAGAGCAACAGATGCAGAAACAAACGCAAAAAACAACAACAATAAAAAAATAACATTATCAAATCTCGCAGAGAACTAAACAAAATTGAACTTTGTTCGCTTGGCACGTTTTCGACGAATGCGAATGTGTTTTCGACAAATAAAACAAAAGAAAAAAAAAACAGAAAAAAACAAAAATGATATAACAAAAACAATATCAGCAATGCTAAAATAGAGAAGAAGAAGACACAGCGATAGGGTTGAAGCAGCAGCGAACAGAAGGAGGAGGAGGAGGAAAATATTTGGTGGCAACATTTGGGATAATGGAGCTGATTTGGAAAAGTCAAGCAGAGTTCGTGGCTCTCTCTCTCTCTCTCTGTCTCTCTCTGTCTCGCTTTCCACTGCTGGGGGCCGCTGCAGCATTTATCAGCTGCGAGGCTTTGTTGATATTTTGATTTTCCTCCTCCTTTGCCGCAATACATATTTTCTATACACTGACGCTCTCGCTCTTCCGCCACCCGAGCGAACGAACGCACGCATTCACTCGCTGTTCTCGTTCTCTCTCTCTCTCTCTCACTCGCTCGCACGCTCTGCACTCGTGCTCTTGCTCTCACGACGTCGTCGTCGTCGTTGTCGTTCGTTGTTGCTGTCGTCGTCGTCGTCGTCGTTGCCTTCGTTGTTGCCTTCGTTGTTGCCTTCGTTGTTGCCTTCGTTGTTGTTGTTGTCGCTGTCGTTGTTGGAGCTGCAGGCGATAAAGAAAAATCGAGGCGGCCGATAGACGAGAGAAAAGCGAGCGTCGTCCGCGTTTTGTGTTCACAAGCAGTCCTGACTTCGTAGAGGATGGGCGTCCAGTTTTCGTGCTCCGTCGCGGATCTTTAAAAAAAAAAAAACATAGTTTTACTACCTCGTAGTGGTTCACACACAAACACACTCTCAACGACAACGATACAAACAGTTGGAATTTTCGTTCAGAAATTCTTGAACTAGTCCAGAAAGTGAAATGAATTGAATTGAAGAAATCAATCGTGCTACTCCAAAATCAATCAAGTGCAATCGATTCAACTCCAGCAAAGCCGAAGCCGAAGCCGAAGCCTTATCGCGAACCTCGTCTCGCCGCCCACACACACAAACACACATACACCCACGTCGTCCTTGAATCCATCGTGTCGATTCCTGCCACCATCATCTGATTCCACTTTACCTCGAACAACTCCAACAATCGATCAATCAATCGATCAATCAATCAATCAATCAATCAATCAATCAATCGATCAATCAATCAATCAATCATCTAAAACATGGCTCTTCGTTGTGCTGGACTCTTCCTGAGCAAGGAGCTCGCAGCCGGCAGCTCTGCCGCCGTCGCCGCCACCAAACAGCTGCGCCAACTGAGCACCACCGGCGCTCGTCAGGCGCACTTCCTGAAGAACTCACCGAACACCGCCCTCGACAAGTCGATCCTCGAGCGTTACAAGCGTCTCGAAGTCCCAGCGAATCGCGTCCAGGCGACGTACCTTTGGATCGACGGCACCGGCGAGAATATTCGCCTCAAGGATCGTGTCCTCGATCGTGTGCCCAGCGGCGTTCAGGATCTGCCGCGTTGGCAATACGATGGCAGCTCAACCTATCAGGCGGCCGGTGAGAATTCGGACACGACCCTGGTGCCGCGCGCCCTCTACCGTGACCCCTTCAAGCCGGGCCAGAACGACATCATCGTCATGTGCGACACGTATCAGGCCGATGGCAAACCGACGCAGACGAACAAGCGTGCCGCCTGCCAGGAGGCCATGTCAAAGGTCAACGATCACGAGCCGTGGTTCGGCATCGAGCAAGAGTACACGCTGCTCGATGTCGACGGCCGTCCCTTCGGTTGGCCCCAGTGCGGCTACCCCGCCCCCCAGGGTCCCTACTATTGCGGGGTCGGCGCCAATCGTGTCTACGCACGCGATCTCGTCGAGGCACAC
>CM029565.1:3734063-4049343 GCA_017309665.1 Coelopa frigida | reverse complement strand
ACAAGTGGGAAATTCGAGGGAAAATCAGGTCAAATAAATGGCAAATGGACAGAAATTCGGCAAATTCTAATAGTTTTTTCCAGGGCTAAAAGAAGATGTTATATTTCTTGGCCAGTGCGACGATTTGTCCCAACTTCTGTGTGATCGCCACCGATCCTCTGTTCTCGGTTATTTTCGTCGCATCCATGTCCTTGAAGTCATCGGGCATATTGCTCTTGCTGATCAGCATATACTTGATCATATTGAGTGTGTGATAGATTTCCACGGGAGCGACTCGAAGGAACTCGTGCCAGAAACTGAAATAGATGGGTTTTCACTTCATATCAAGGGAGGGATCAACAATCGTTATACTCACTCTTTATACGAATAGGCATCGGTGGCGATTCCGACGCTCTGAAGGCAACCGACAAACTCATTGTAGTAGCTTTTCAAGCATGTCTTCAACTTTGTGTCCAGCACCTCGAGCTTCACGCTGGACAGCAGGAAGAAGATGACATCGTGCATTAGGGATTCATACATCGCTGTTTGGTAATCCACAATTCTCACATCCTGGACGGTGTTATTTTCATCTGGAATTATGGGATGGATCCATCAAGATCAAAAGGCACTCTCTCTACTCTCATTGTCTGAAACTCACCACACTTCAACATGAAGTTATTCGACCACAGATCGTTATGGATGATCGTGGTGAAGATGGTGTCGTCGGGATCCGGTGACGTCATGTAATCCTCGGAGCATTGAAACAACTCCCGCAGTCGATCCGCTGTCTGCCGATCGTTCTGTGTGCTCTTGTTCACCTCTTGTATTATGTCCTTCCGAAGGAGAGAGAGAAAAAGTTATTGTCTCGGTTATTCACCACTCTTTGGTCATTCTCACCTCAAGGAACTTCCGTCGCATCTCCGTCGGCAACGGGCTATCGATGCAGAATCGTTTGAAATGCGGTCGCACCATACGATCGAACTCCTCGGGTTTCTTCAGCCGCAACGCGATCGGCAGAGCATGATATTGCGCCATGCATCCGAGCAGCAATTGGGTGCGATCGAAGTCGAGCAACTCGAAGCGATCGGCCACTCGAAATCCGGCGATCTGTAGATTTTCCAACACTAGAACCGCATTTCGATCAACCGTCTCGCTGGCCAAATCCAAAGCCCAGCGTGATCCAAAATACTTGGGGTAGCTGTCGTAGGCACGATCGGCTGGAACGCCGGCGTCCAGCTGAATCCGACGCATCGCCGGCAGGACATCGCGATAGTAAACGCTCTCAGCGACACACGTTCGCTCCGGACAGAAGATCGACCAGTAGACCGCGTTCGTCAGCGGCGGCAACTTCGCGATCAGATGCCTCTCGACGATCCGACCATCGTCCTCCGCCTTCGCCACTCTCGCGACGATCCGCAACATGATGCTGCCGAAATTTTCACCCGGTTTGGTCAGGTAGCTGCTGGTGTAGCTCAGTAGCTTCTCGCCATCATCGTCCAGAAATGGATCCACCACACTCGCCAGATCGAGGATCTCGGGCACTTCGGCCATACTAAAAAGTAAAATGTGAAAATAAACGTTATTCAGTCCGAGTCGGAGGTAGATTTCCACCCAATGTCATCGGAGAAATGGATGGAGATGAGATGAGGTCTCCATATTAATGTGGAACCTACGCAGAATTGAAGCTTCCGCTCTTTTGTTTATGAATTGCAAAAAATCTGTAGAAATCCTCTCTTTTGATTACGATGGACCGACGACGACGATGGACGGACGGACGGAGGGAGGGACGGAGGGAGGGACGGACGGAGGGACGGACGGACGGACGGACGGACGGACGGACGGAGGGACGAACGGAGGGAGGGACGGACGAAGAATAGAAAATCGTTCTTGTGATTTGTCCGTGAATAGAAGAGAGAGAGAGAGCGATCTGAGCGCGTCCGAATAAAAAACACAACTAAATAGTCAACTTTTTAACTAGCAACATTTTAGCTTGCGATAAAACAAACAAACAAACAAACAAACAAACAAATAAAATATAATAAAACCTATTATTCATTTAGGTACGTCGTGGATTCACAACAACCTGTCGCCGGCCGCTTATCTTCTCGAATGTAACGGCGTCTCTGGGCCCCATGGCAGATTGAGTTGAGTTGGCTTACATATAATATACGAGATGTTTTACTTAACGGTCATGCATGTGTGAGTTATCCTCCTATCTTGCTATATGAGTCTAAATTAGTCGATTTGATTACTGGCAATTATTAATACAGGTGTTTTCCCCCATTTTCGCCGAAGTCGCCTCCAGCCAGTGACTTGGATAAATTGTCACGAATTTATTGTAGTATCTATTTCAACAATATTATTCTATCATGATCTATCATCGGTCATCGATGGGAATATATTTAATAAATCAATGTAATCGTTATACACGATATTTGAAGTCGTAGCATTAACACGACATGTAATGCAATTAGTTAATTATTCCAGATGTTCACTTAATTTTGCAAATTGTTGCTTGATACGAAGGAATGTTATAAATGTTATTTATGTGAAGTGTTATTTTTATGATCTCTAAATTGCTGGGTTATTAGATAATAGGGTGATTAATTTATTAAACCGGAGACATAACAAAACTAATGCCTGGCAACGCTGCAACTACTAGTCGGTTTGAAACGGAAACTACTACGTTTTTACAAAAACGACGAACTTCCGTTCAAAGCGTAGCGAAAATTCGATCAAAGTGTATATATTTTTAACACTATTTATTATTATTTGAATTAAAGTTAAATTAATTCAAAATTTAGAACAAATACTTAAGGAAATTTCACTTTAAATCAAGGTGAATGAATAACGAAATAACGAAATACCCACATCACTAATGCTATGGCATTCCACTAATTTGACATTTAGTTTGACACCGTCAGCGGATGCCATCTCTGTATCAGGGTTGGAAAAAGTGAAGTGATTTGATACACTAGTCCCGAAACTAGCTCAAACAATTTTTTGATGACTCAAACAATTTTTTGATGACTAAAAAAAAGGTTTTCACTGCCTGGATTCAGAAAACTCGACACAATTAGTTATTAATTTCCCGAAAATCTGCGTTTAGCAAAGTGAAGTGTTTTTTCTGAAAAAGTGAAGTGTCGTAGTTCGTAGTTCAAAGTGAAGTGAAACCCTTCGATTGAAGTGCATTCGACAACCCTGTATTTTCTCACCCGTTTCACCCGATTTCGCCCAAACGTTAGGAATTTTGACAATCTTTGAATACGAATTTTTTGAAGCGAATTTTTTTGTTTTTCTTTTGAATCAATCAATACATTTTCCCATTATAATAAATAAATAAATATTATTTGAATAATGTTCACTAACGAGGAGATCGATAGCTGGAATGAAATATTTCCCAATAGCAAAATCAAGCAGGCCGATTTGACAAATCCCACGGAAGCCTTCCTGACCAAGACGTTGATTTTATACTTGGAAATGTTTGGATACGACGTGAGTTCTGCGATGCAGGTACACGGTAAGGGGAAGAAGCAACAATCCAATAGTTACGATTATTGTTTCAGATGAAAAACGTCGATGGAGATGCCCGCGAACGACGCTTGTTTCTGATTAAACTGACCCAGCACATCGATCACATACTCAAGATCACGGACAAATCCTACACATTCACCTACTACGACCTCATACGTCCAAGTAAGATTTTGGGGAGTTTTAATAAGCGTTCCAAGGTTTAATTTTACCACACCCCACAGCACCGAAGAAAACCTCTCATATGCTTGGAATCTTGCTAAACTACTTGTACTATTACAATATGTACAAAACTGATGTCTTTACCAGAGCCAACGAGGTCTTGAGAACGCGAGCTGAGCTACAAACGAGCATTCGGAATACAGAACTCGAAAATCAACAGCTGAAGCAACAATCCGAAAAGGTTTGTCCATAGTGTTCCCTTTGCATTTATCATTGGCCTAACTTGTTTCTACCTTAGATCAATGAAGAGATTGAAATAATCTCCGAAAAATTACCAAAGGCGACCGCAATGTTTGAGTCTCTGAAGGAACAAAAGCTCAAGCAATTAGAGGAAATACAAAAACTCGAGGATACCTTTGTTAGAGTGAAATCAAAGCTGGACGAGCTGGATGTGGAAAAACGTAATCTTAAGAAGAAACTAGTTCCAGACAGCGAAGCTAATCGATTAAAATCGTAGGTTCTTTTCATTCAGAATTATTTGCGGAAATAATACTATTTACTTTTAATGCAGCGAACTGCAAAAGTTGCAGGAAAAAATCGCTGAACAAAATGCTCTGGAAGCATCCACAAATCTCAGCTTAAAAGAACGTACAGAAAGCATCAAAGAAATGCAAGATTTGTTAAAGGAAATCGAAGAGATGAGGGATAGGTTACCAATGCGTCAATTGGAAACTATTAAAGAAATGGAGAAAACACTCAAAAACGCTAAGAGCTCGGCAGTAGAAAAACAACACAAAAAAAATGAATTGGTGATGTTAATTGAAAAGGAAGAGAATGCTATTAAGGCAATAAAAGAAAAGCTCAACAATCAAAAAATACAATTTGAAAAGGATCGAATTAACAAACAAAAGGAAATTGGTGAATTGATGAAGTATGTTCATGTCTTATACGCTAAAATTGTTTTTAAATTTTAATCATTTGTTTACTATTTATAGAGCTCGTCATGCAAAGGAAACAGAACTGACGCATTTGCAACTCGAGGAACACACACTTAATTGTCTCTACCAGGAACAAGAGGAGATCAAGAGTTATTTAGAAGAAAACATTGCCAACCTAATGCTCCCATATATGTCAAAGCACTGGTTGTAATTACTTATACATACAATTTTAATTTATTAAATACATTTGAATTCCAAAATGAAAATCTACGCGAATTCGATTTCGTTGATAAACAACGATCTATTATGTTTCCATGGCTTGCTTTTCCAAATGGGCCTTGAGTTGCTGGTTGAAGTCGTCTTCGACGTTATCATCATCCCAGTTGTCTTCCCACACATTAACTTCGTCTTCATCCTCGTTTGCAACGTTGAAATCTGTTTCATAGAACACAAGATGCAATGAGTGAACAAATTTCTCGATGCTTCCACATTGCAATTCATTCGCTTACCTTCGGCGGGGAACTCTTCGAATTCGTCGTCTTCTTCAAGAAGACCCAAATCGCCTTTCACGTTTTTCTCCTTTTCTGTCGACATATTTCTTTTTAATTCGATAGATTTGTAAAAATTATGCCGCTATAATCTTTGCAAGAAAACCTCGCTAATTTGTTGTCTGACAGCGCTTCTGCAGGAAAACAAATGCCGAGTCATATCTGTCAAAAGCGGGAACAAACGAAATGAGACGCAATTCGATTAAGTTTGACATTACAGCATTGACATTGTGGACAACTGCACACAGACTGATTCAGATATCTAAATAAAAAAATTATTATAAGAACAAGTTGAAAAAAAAAACATTTTTTTTTTAAAACTGCTGGAAAAAATATTTCAGAAAAAAAAACTAACATTTGTTGAGGTTTTGAGTTTATAACTGTATTTAGCAATAAATCATTACATAATGTTTATCAAGTAAAATGATGTTCTTTCAAACTATTGCATTAAATATTTATTTATTTATTTGTTTATTTTGATTAAGAGTTGCTTGCAGGAATAACTATTTATTTTGCGGATATATGCAAGAGGAATCCTCTAATATAACTTTGTTGTTTCTTTCTTCACTATTATGATTGATTGCTATTCAATAACGCTATTTGTTCAAGTTTTTATTTCGGGTTTGCTATTTTGATTTTTGATCAAGTGCATTTCCAATTATTATTATTGTGGATTAATTGGTTAGACTTGAGAGATAAAGATTACTATTTCTTTTGTTAAAATAACTGTTTCGGATTGCTATGCGAATAAAATATAGTAGTATATAAAAGACACATGAACTGAAGTACAGGGTGTTATAACAGGTTATATACAATTTCTGTTTGTATACACTATTTTTGAAAACATTTCTTTTATATATTCAAAAGGTACAAAAATATAATTTTCAATTTGTCCAAATTTTCAAAATATTGGGGTTTTTTTTAGGCTTTCATTTTAAAAATGTAATTGCTTTCTTACAAAGATCCAAAAACAAGTGTGAAAACAGTAGTGTTTAAAATTTTTAAATATTTTTTTTTATAACTTTACACTTAAATCTAGAGTATAGAACTTTTTTCAACATTCAACATTTATTAATAAAATTCCAAATTTTATCATTGTAATTATAATTGATTGCTTAAAAATACTTGTACACGTTTTTAGTTAGTTTAGTTCAAATATTATTCAATATATATTTAGGTAATAAATAAAATCATTGTATTATAAAGAATAATAGCTTGTTTCCATTTTCCTCTCCTCTCTCTCTATTTTTACATATGTAGTTTATATAGTTTTCCTTCAGGGCTTGCTTTTTTCATCACAGACTTCTTTAAATTCATTTCAATTTATTATTATCATTAACAATATTATTATTATCTCATCATCATCCTTCGATCTAACTCCTTTTTCGTTCGTTCGTTTATTTGTTTGTTTGTTCTTTTACACAAGCTCCACAAGTTTGTTTGTATGTATTAATGTTTAGTTGTTACTAATATTAAAATACTAGTTCATTTATTTCTTTAAAATTATAAAAACGATTACAAATTAAGAGTGTATAAGAGCCTTAAGAAAAGAATATCACATAAAAAGGAAGTTAGTGCGAAACTGTTATTGTAGTTGTGTGTGTGTGTGTGTGTGTGTGTTGGCTATTGCGTAAACTAAATTATTTTCTTTAAATTATTAAAATCATTGAAATTATCTTCTTAAGGTGCAAATGTAATAATATTACATTCGAAAAGTTAATTAATTGAATAGTTATCAAAAACCCTTGGAATGCGGAATAAATTTATTTTTAATAATATTAAAAAGAAATTTCAACTCAGGTTTAAAGCCGGAAATCGTACAAAACAAAGAATAGGTATTATAAAAGAGAATTTAGCATCTGAATACTGTGTAATTTTGTCCACCGACAGGACATCATTCAATAGGAATAGTTTGTAATAAATAATGGTTTCATAGACAACGTTTTGCGATAAAAAAAATAAAAACTATATCAATAAAGAGCACCAATGTAAATAAAATCAACGCAACGAAACAAATAAAGAAAGAAGCATTTTGAGACGATACAACAATAAAAGTAGTATAAATTAACAGGATAAACGGATAATCGGAAAATGTTTAAGAGTAAAAGTGCTTAAATAATTGTAAATAAAATAGTTTCACTGGTATAAATTGTCATTAAATTAAAGTCGTATATATATACATAATAAACTACTAAATGCGCCTCATCATCTAAACGAAATAATTACATCTGATATTCAGATTCTAAATAAAAAAAACTTAAGGTTTCCAACTTAAACACTTGAACATCTTTAAAGAATTTTCAACGTTTTGGGATTTTTAAACGCTTTGCGTTTCTAACAAATTCTGTTCATCATTTGAAATCGCAGATGATTATCGGTTTCTGATATACATACATCTAAATGCTAACATTTATCAATGATTATGATTAAATTACTTTGATTTTCGTTTGTGTGAAAACAAAGCGGAACAAGTACAACATCAACTTACCACCAAAACAATGTCTGACGCCAACAATTATTAATTAATTTCCTCCAATCTACTCCCGCCTCATGCGTTTCGGACGTGATAATGCAATCGAATCAGCTGCTGCGGCATCTGATGCTGTGTTATGTTGCGATACCGTGGACACATTTGCCGATGCATAGGTTGAGCTTGTCGTGTGATTACCAAGTTTGTCGATGCCACGCACCTTTCGACTGGCCACCGATTGCGCTGTTACTTGCAATGAAATCGCATGTGTATTCAACTTCTCGGCCAGTAGTAAATCCTTCAGACCCTTCATTTTCTGACTGTATAGTGTTATCACTGGACGCTTCATCATAAACTCGAATGGATCATCTTCGTGTGGTGGTGCTGGTGGTATCTCTGTTGATGTCACCAAAGGTGTTGGTGTAGTTGTATCAACAGTATTGGAGGCTGGTGTTGAAGGATTCATTGGAGTTTCAGCAACTGCCGTAGGTTCAGTGGTTGATGGAGTTGATGTTGATGATGTTGTTGTGGTTGTCGCTGTATTTTGTGTGATTGTTTCATTGGTTGTACTCGAGTCTTTTTGTTGTTGTTGTTGTTGTTGTTCATTGGCCTTTTCACTGCCAATTGTAGCCTCATCAACATTATTATTATTGTTGTTATTATTAGTGTTATTATTATTCGACTTGTACTTTTGTTCCGCAAATGGCTGATCGCCACCTTGTAGCAGGAAAGCAGGATTTAAAATTTTAACGCCACATGCTGCCGTCAAATCAGCCAACGTGGTGGGAATTTCCTTAGCCTTTTTATGATTATTGCTCCCTTCAAGTGATGATTTCTAAAAAAAACGAGCACAAGTTATAAAAGTCAATTAAAATATACGTTGAAAACATTTACCTCATCTTTCTTAAGCGAGACATTATTGTTTCCCTCCATCACATTGTTTTGTGCCGAGTTGTTGGTTTCTTTCTTAGCCTCATTAGATGTTTCATGTTTCTCCGATGTGGTAGTGGTAGTTGTTGCCACGATTGTACTCGCATTCGATTCGGCCGCTGCTTGCGCCGGTGTTGATTGTTCATCCTCTGGTACTTTGATCACCACCTGCGATCGTATATCATAATCGAATTTCGTGATATTATTGACCAATGGCTTGGCCCAGCCAATGTGTAAAATTGGCGTTAGACTGTCCTCTTCCCACTGGCAAATACCATCGTAGAATCGTAACAGATTGGCAAAAACTTCCGAATCCCGGAGAATACTTCGCGCCGAATGACCTGAACTTTCAGTTTTCATAACGTACGGAATCATCTCATTGGCAATATCTAATAACTCCTTATAGATCTCATCGTCGTCGCGACAATTGTACGTGTACAAGCGTATGACGTCGGCAGCGTTGGCCCACGAGGCGAACGCCTCTCGATACTTCAGCAGGCGATTGTAGTAGTTGCCCTGATAGGTATACGGGTATACATGATGATTTTTGTAATTGTCACGAGCCGATTGAATGGCTTCACGATATAGTTGTTCACATGTGATGCGACCGCTTTGCGTTGGATTGATTTCCTCCAATTCTCCCAATGTTCCTACAAAGAAAAATTGTGTCAAAAAGTTAGAGTAATGTTTTTTATAGGATTACAATCCTTAACGTACCTAGTGCCATGGGATACTTTTTCAAATGGCCCATGTCGTAGAGCATCCAGAGTAATTTTTGCTGTAACTCCGCCACCTCAACGCAATCACTGTTCGCCGTGAGCGATATGTTAATGGCCGAAACAATTGCCGCCACTTCCATATTCCGATCACAGACAACAGCCAAGCCACTGAGGTACAACCACGAGCCCGAATCGATACCTGGCGTAATATCCTGTCCCCGCTTGTCCTCGCTTCCCTTGCCGTGCCAAGTGACTTCGATTGTTTCAATGTTCTTCTTGCCAAACACCACCCATGCATGATCCTCCGAAATGACGAGATGAACATCACGATAGCCCAGCAATTGACAACCAGCTACAACTGCTAGTGCAACACCGAAACAGTCCAACTTATTGCCTGACAAATAGCTATACAAGTTCTGCAAATGAGCTCGATCTTTGTACGAACTGCGAATCAACGAATGCCAAATGACATCTGAGACTTTTTTGATAATTTCACGTGTTGCTTGTCGGGATCCGGATGCTTTTGGCTTCTCAACGACAGAGAGAATACTTTGGAATTTTTTATACAAGCCGGACACGAGCTCATGTGTAACCGTTGGAAATGGTACACTGTTCCCCATTATAATATCCGAGTTGCATGCTGAAAGGTAAAGCCATTAGTTTGAAATACACATCACATATCGATTAGCCAAACGCACCTGCCGCCAAACCATTTCCGCTGATGCCACCGATTGCCGCCGTTGCCACACATTCGACCGCTGATGCTGCAACAGCAGCTGCCTGCGCCGCATCGCCCGTTGTCAGCGAAAGCTCAATATATCCCGCCACAATCGAGAGCAGCGTCAGATCGGGTTCTATGCCCTGGGCTGTACTTTGCTCCAGTGCACGCCGAAAGAAGCTCACCACATCACCGATTGATTTGAGGGGGAAGAGCTTGGGATCGACTGTGGAATGCAGTGACATCGATGGACTGGCGCTGGAGCTGCGCGTCACTGCTGCCATTCTTTTTTTCGCTATCTTGGCTCGTTTATCACACGAAGTTTTTGGGGAAAATTCTTCACTCACTGCACGGCTCAGCTCAGCTCAGTTCAGTTCAGTTCAGCTCAGCAACCCACTCTAGTTGGCTAGAAGCGACAACTGTTTGATTTCGAATCGGTGTAATGGAAAATAAATCGAAACGGAAGCCTCAAAAACCCTTCGCCAAGCGATGCCAAGAGTTGACAAACAACTTTTCGTCAGGCTGCTCCCGCTTCTGCTCTTAGGCAGAAAGCGTCGCTGCTGATGTCGATGGTGCTCGGCCTCTCTGTCGTCTTCCCACAATTTTTGCACCTTGTTCTATCTTGTTTTTGCAATTCTCATTCGAGGTTGGTTTGTTTTGTTTTGTTTTATTTTTTATGCAATATGCATTTTTCTGCACATCGTCGTCGTCGTCGTTGTCGCTTTATCCTGTCGTGTTGGAAAGCACACATACACGCTCGCACGCGCACCACACACACATATGGGCCACGCTCGCGGTCGCCAAAAGAATACACAGGGACACGTATGCACACAGGAGGAGAAACAGGTAATTCCTTCAGTTCCTCAGACTCTATCTGTTCCTGCAACTCCACTACTCCACACACTTTTGGCAGCTGGCTCGTTATTTTCTTTTTGTTCTTGTTATTGTTGTTGTTGTATATGTTGGCTGCCACTGGTATCCTCCTCTGGTAGTTATTGTTGTTCTTCTTGTAATTACTGCGTTGTGTGTCAACATTTGTTTGCTGCTCGTTATTATGCTGCTGTTTCTCCTTCCTACTTCTCCTTCCTCCGTATCTCTTCTTTCAAAAAGTTTTCTTCTTTCCTTTTTTAGCCACGTTTCATTGCCTCGTGCGTGCTTCTCGCAGCAAGCACCACCGACCGAGTGAGTAGAAAGTTGTGAAATTTCCACCAGAATTTTTCGTCGTCCACGATTTTCCACTACTTCAATCAAATAAATTTACGTCACACACTTTTCTCCTTCCATTCGAAGTCCTTCGTTTGATCCGAAATTAATTTGAACGCAAAAGCCGTGTCTTCTTCTAAATCTGCGTTTTAATTTTTGCCGTAATGTTTACAAACAACGCAAATGACGTCGATTCCATGTTCACTGACTGCTGTGATTGAAATGACTCAAATTCTGTTTCTCGGTAAGAGCTCAATGTCGAGTGATGTTGTTGTTTTTGCTTTCAACGTCAGAATGGAAAAATTGGGAAGTAGACATTTCTTGACAGATATCTCCGGATTTACTGACGTTTTCGTAGACATCCGAATTGATTTGTATTTTGTATTGACCCTGTTTTTTTTATTTGTAAATCGTTTTTTTTTAAATAAATATTTTCTATATTCCATTTCACAGCGATGCAGGGTTGCATTCATTGTGTGTCTTGTAGGCTTTTGTCGACAGCTGTCATCGAAATGTCGCTTCAAGCTTCGACGACGTGGCCACATTGAAGGATTCTCTTTGTGTGCGAAATTTAAAAAATAATGTAAAAATAAAATATAGATCAATTTATAGTTACTTATTCTTCATTAATTTAATAAAAATTGTAGTCAATTTCAACGACAATCATGAGTAGTGGAGTCAATAATATTGCGCAATATTTTTGACAACTGCTCAGCAATTGAATTGAATTCTGGCAACATCTGCAGCTGTAAATTTAATTTCCCCATTTGTTTACAATGTTCGAATTGCGAAATCTTTGGCCAAGATGAGCCAATTCGTGGATTTCAGATGTCGCAAAACTATTGACTGCAAACAGGGAGCCGTCCGCGCGCTGTTCGCTACAATGGTGTGAGTATTCTGAAAATGCCATGGGTTGGAATTCCGTTCATTGGTTCGCTTGCAGTTGACGGATCCTACTGCCTGAGCTGTGGCTCGGACAAGAAGATCAAATTGTGGAATCCCAAGACAGGACTCTTGCTCAAGACCTACGGCGGACACGCCGACGAAGTCACCGATGCAGCCGGCAGCTGCGACAGCTCCTACATCGTCTCCTCCAGCCTGGACAAGAGTATCATCTACTGGGATGTGATGACCGGCAGCCCTGTGCGTCGTCTGCGTGGCCATGCGGGCGGCGTTCGTTGCGTCTGCTTCAACGAGGACTCCTCGATCGCAATATCGGGTTCACGCGACAACACCGTCATGTGCTGGGACATTCGGACACGGCGCCTCGATCCGGTGCAGGTGATGCGTGAAGCTAAGGATTGCATCACGACCGTTCTGTCCAATGATCATGAAATAATCACCTCATCGCTCGACGGTTGCATCCGTCACTACGACATACGAATGGGCCAATTGATCTGTGACAAACTCGACGAATCCATCACACACATCGTCCTCACCAAGGACGAACAGTGCATGGTGGTCGCCTGCCAGGATGGCGTGGTGCGTCTGGTCGACTGCGAGGCTGGCAGCGTGCTCTCCGAGTACAAGGGTCATCGAGCGGAGGACTATCAGATCGAGTGCGGCATCATGGCCAATGATGCTCACATCATTTCGGGCACAAGCGAGGGTTGTGCCATGGTTTGGGACCTCCTAGAAGGCAAAGTGTTGCAGCGCATTGAAATAAGTGAGTTCCGCCAAACAGGTTGAGTTGAGTTTTAATGACTTATTTCCGATTTCAGGTCAAAATGGAGGTGTCATTCATTCCCTGGCCACACATCCAAACATCAGCGAGCTGCTTTTTGCCAGGCGTCGGGACATTTATGTGTATGCCCCGGGACCAAACGACGAGGAGGAAGACGTCGAGATGATGGCGTGGCCTTAGAATAAGACATTCATTATATTAAGATTTTCATTGTTCATAAGTTTTCGTATAAAATCAAAAAATCCATTCAAAATTCTACTCTGTTTTCAATGTGATCGGAATCACGTCCGCACAGAAAGAATCCTAGACAAGTTTATGCCGACTGTCGACACCACGCCCATATTGGGGGAAGAGTCGTTTGTAGCCGGTACAGTACGGGTCAAAAGTGCCGGCGACCGCAAGTGCAGCGAAAATTATTCAAATATGCAACACGACGCAAAACAGCTGAGCAAAGAGAGCGAACAGAGGGAATGGGTGTGAGAGAGAGAGCGTCGGCACTGCTGACGTCGGTTTCCCGGGAAAACTGATCACGCAACCACAGGAGCGAAAAATGCAATTGCAATTTGTGAATTTCGTCGCAAAAGAAAGCGATTTTAGTGAAAACGAATCGTCGCAATCGACGAATTTCTCATGTCTTTTTCGCCGACCATCGATCGACGCAACGCGGCTGTCCTTGTTCAAAACGTTTTTTTTTTTTTCGATTTCGGGCACCCATCGGTCGACGTCGTCATTCATTTGTACTCAGCTGTTTCCCGCCATCATTGAAAATGTGAGACGGCAAAAAAACTCAAATACAACAACAATTGAACGAACAACAAAACAACGCAAGCGAAGAACGAGTTGGAAACTGAAACGAATGGAATTTGATATCAGAGGACGCGCTCTCTCTGCCATCGCATTCGCTCGCTCTCTCTGTCTCTTTGCGAAGCGGCGTCGAATTCGGAGAACTGAGCAACGAGAGCGAGCCGACGAATCGCCACTCTTCATTACGTTTTGAGCGATTAAACGCGGCGGTTGTGTGCGCGGATGTTGAATTTCGAAAAAGAAATTGAATAAAGAAGAAATCAAAAAAATAAAGAAAAAAAGCCAACATCTCCCAAACAGCAGATCCAAATCTACATCCATAGCGAAGAGCGTGGAACGAAAACAAACAGTGAGAAGAATTTTGAACGAGTCAAAAAAGTGTCGACTTTTGATAAGAATTCTGAATAAAAATCAGTGTCGACGTGAAGAAAAAAAAAAAAAACAGAACAAAACAAATAGAAAACACACGGCACGGTGAATTGTGCAAGCAAGAAACGAAAAGGCAAAGCAGAGAAGCAAAGCAAAAACGCAAGGAAGATAGAGGGATAGATAGAGCAACTGATAGAGAAAGAGAGAGATATATGTTGAGTGTTGTGTCGATTTTCGCGTGGAGTTGAAAGCAAATCGAAAGAAAACACTTCTTTCTTTCCTCCTTTGCTTCATCCAAGTGCTTTTGTGCCGAGTTATCAAAACAACAGCAGTCAGTCGTTGTTGTTGTTATAACAAAAACAACAAGCGAGGAAAAAGAGACGTGAAAAAACCAGCTGACAAACGTACACGGCGAACGTGGTTGTTTGTGTGCGTTTTCTCGTGCGTGTGAGTGAGTGAGTGAGTGAGTGCGGCGGCGTACATTGGTGAGAATCCAAAAAAGAAGAAGAACGAACACACACATAAAACATCATCGAGAGGAAAACATCAGAATTTCCAAAATAAACGAACGCAACACGCAAAAACAAAACATTTCCTGAGCCCAACAAAGTTTTCCCCTCCTTCCTTCTCTCGTCTGTTGTGTTGTGATCGCGATAGAGCGAAATTCGCTGAAGCGCGCGCGAGAGTCCAGCAGCGGTCGCGACCAAAACACGTGGTTTTGAATTTTTGTTCCCCATATTCGTGAAATCAACGCGTCCAATCGACGACACTAAGTAAGAAAATCGTACGAATCTCGCGGTTTTCGCGAACATTTCCAAGCTGCAATTGAAATTGGTGAAATTGAAAATTCGGTGGAAACAACAGCAACAACAACAACAGCAACATGTCTTCGTCTGTACCACTTCCCATCAAGGCCGAGGAGGTTATTCTGGAGAACGCTGAGTACAACAGCGCCGAAGAACTCGACGACGAGATACAGTAAGTGTGCTTGCTGTATAATTTCCATCATCATCATCATTACAATATTTCGTCCACTCTCGAAATGATTTCGTTCACTCTCGAAATGATTTCCTAGTTTATTTTTTATTATTGATTTTTATTATTTTCTTCCTTCCCGCCCCTTCCTTCCTTCATTTCCACCGCCAATCGTTGTTGTTCTCTTCCACACTATTCGGTGTGTGCGCCCTCAAAACATCTGTGCATGCGTTAGAAGAGCGTCCGACAAGGAAACGACGAATAGAAGAGAGGGAGAGTAGTAGACAACAACAACAACAACAGAAGGTAGATTTTCCACAACGTCGTCGTTCGTTCGTTCGTTCGTCCGTCGTTGTCTGCTTCGGGTGAGTGACGAAGAGGAGAGGAGAGCGAGCACAACAAAGCAAACGCCGTACAAAAACACTATAAAAACAATTTTTCTTCTTCCCTTTCACTGTCTGTCTGTCTTTTTGGCTGTCCATCGCCACGAACAACAGCCTCGCATATGAGTTTTCTGTGTGAGTGTGTGTGTGTGTGTGTTTCCTGCTGTTTCTGTTCCGCCCTCCAGTTTGTTCCACAACTCGCGTTCATTCCAGTGGGTTCGCTTCGCTTTGCCGTCCGTTCCAAACCGCCTTCGTCGTTGTCGCTTCGTGTTGTGGCGTCAGTGGCGAAAACCGACGCTCAAATTCGCCGGGTTTTGTGTGAGCTACAGTCGCGGCGAAACCATCGAGACCCGCCAATGAATGCGATCAGATGTTTTCTGTTTGGTTCGAATTTGCAAAAAAACCCAAAACGACAAACTGATAACTCCGTCGAAATTTCCAATGTTATTTCTCAACTCGTGATTCTCCCAAGTGCTTCTTTTTTCTTATCTCCACCGCCAAGCACTTGAAAATTCTCGTGTCCTACCCTTTGTTCTATTACATAAAATTTTCATTGAGATTATTTTATATTCCTAATCAATTTGTTCGTCTGTCTGCACTTCGTTCGTCTTACGTCTGTCTGTTGCGTTTCGATTCAATTTGATAACGAGAAATTATTGGAATGCTGACTTGAAATGCGAAATTGGTTTTATCAACGTTTTTGCACACCTCTCATCCCCCCCATCCCCCCCGTTCGTCCGTATGTCAGTTCAGTTCAGTCACAATTTCTCTCGTTATCAGAGCTGAACAGCTGTACATTTCGCCGGCAAAACATGTTTTTCGCTGCCTGACTGTCGTTCGCAATCATGTGTTGCTTGTTGCTGCTGCTCCTCGTGCCTACCTCCCTCCTCTTCCTTCGTCATATCCTTCTCGATCGCAACCGTCTCATCATCGTCTCTTCCTGCCCTCGGTTCGAAACGCGTTCGGTATAATTTTTAATTGATGACGATACTTGTCTGTTGTTGTTGATAGCACGAGCAGCGACTGTTGACTGCAACCGAGCGCATCATCATCATCAACAACAACAACAACATCCTCAACAATTAGTCTGTGGTGAAAACTGATGCTTGAATTTTATTAAAATCATATGGTTTTGTGATTAAATCTCATGGACGGACACATGTGTTGTTTTTGTTGTCTGTCTTCGCCATATGATTCGCCTTCTCAATGGCAGACGACGGTGGGCGTCTTCTTCTCGCACAAGTGAGAGCTTCCACAATCGTTTTCACTTGCGATTGCCACCGAGAAAAAAAAAAAAAAAAACGAGAACTCACCAACAGCTGACAATTAAAAACAGACTTTTCCTTTGCAGATAAAAGAAATTCAGTAATATTGATAAAAAGAATAAAAACAACTTTTTGTTTGTAAATTAAATTAATCAGAAAATGTTGAATTTTTGTTACATTTAAATGATTGTCAATTTAATATTTTAGAAACCCGTCGTTACAATCTCTTTGGCCATCACTGTGTGTTCGCCTCTACTCGTTCTTTCGTTCGTTCAGTCAGCTGCGAAATTCTCCAATTTCTCTGCTCGCTCGCTCGCTCGTTCTTCGTTCGTTCCGAACGAACGTTGTCGTCGTCGGCGCCTATTTTGCAATTGTGGCGGCATTTCCGCCATATCTTCTCATCCCCACCGGCAACGCCTGCCCCGCCGCCTCCTCGTCCACCGCCGCCACCTGCTCGACGTACAGCTTTTACACCCGATGCGGCGTTCGTCGTCTGTCGTTCGTTCGTTCGTGGCCATGGAATGCGGACCTGCACTAACACAGCCGAAACATCTGATGATGTTGATGTAGATGTTGTTGCTGCTGTTGGTGTGCGAATGGGGCGCTGGCATCATCGGAACGACCCGACGGCGTCGGTTTCGCTTGGCTTTTGGCGCCCATTCAAACCGATGATGTCGTCGTCGTCGTTGTCGATACCGAAGCCGCCACCGTCGTAACCGTAGCCGAAGCTCGTTTCATTCCAACGTTTTGGGTGCTTTTACTACAAATTCATTGAAAAGAAAAAACAACAAACTCTACTCAGAGACAGAGAGAGAGAACGAGAATTGCTGCTAGGCGCAGCCGGAGAGTGAGAGATTAATTTTTGGTACAGCATCGCACAGTCGCCGCTTCATTCCATATGATGTGTGTAGAGGAGGGGGAGCAAGAGAAGGAGACGGTGGCGCAAAAGCTTTGCTCGGGCGATGGCTCGACTCGGGTCGGTTGCTTGGTGTCATTCGGCTGGGCGGTCGATCGGCTCTTGGCTTCGTGTGCTACATGCGTGAATGTGTGGAATTTTTACCTGCTCCCTTCGACCTCCCCTCTTCACATTGCTCTTCGTCTGCTGTGTTGAGCTGCGCTGCCGATGCTCGTCGTGTGCTCTCGGTGTCGTCGACGTCGTTGTTGTCGTCGTCGTCGTATTCGTGTTGCGAATCGTGGCCGTCGGTCGGTCGTCGTCGGCTGTTTATTAAAAACACATGATTTCTGTCTACACACTTGTTTATAAATATGTTGTTGTTGTTGTAGTTGGATTTCGCGTTTGCTTGTGGTGGTGGGTGAATGATGAAGAGGGGTGGAAAATTAAATGGGGTGGTGGGCTGTGGATTTTGTTATAGTTGTTGTTGTGGATGTCGACATTTAGTAGTTTTGCAAATTGCGTAGTCGATGGTTGTTGTTGTTGCACGAATGCATTGCGTCAACTCGCAACGAGATGAAGAGAAGAGAATGACAGAAAGAGTGAGAGGGAAGATGGTGGGTGGTTTCAACCCTCTCGCTCACTCTTTTTTTTTTTTGAAAATTTAACTAATTTTAAATGTTATTAAAGTTCTCGATTTTTTTGTTTAGTTTTTTGCTTTTAGTCCAAATAAAACAATGATGGAATTAAGCAATGATAGAGTTATAAAGCAATCATCATTATAAATCGATTATTTATCGATCGTATCGATGATCCCAGAGGAGAATCGTATGATTTGTGTTTGCTGAAAATTCTGTTGATTTTTATTTTTATTTACTACTGCTAGGGTTGTTTCTGTTGTTGTTGTTGTTGTTATGCAGTTGTAAACAGCAACAATAATGACAACAACTAATTACATGTTTCATATGGCGCCAAATGCCAGACGCCACCGCATTCTCTATCCTCGTCACACCTTCCTCTCTCTCTCTATCTCTCGCTCTCTTGTTTTCTCTCTCCCACCACGACACACTCCACCTTTGCTTAAATATCGTAATTATTGGAAAAACAATACAAACAAAACAAAACAATGATAATAGGAGGAAGGAAGCGAGAAGCACGAATGTGAGAGAAAGAGAGAGAGGGAGGAAGGGAGGTAGAAAAACAACAACAATTAGAGAGGGTTGCATTCGAAACTTTTGCTGTTCTCTACACTTAATACCGCTATAAACAAGAATAATAATATGAACAACAACAACAAACATCGACCGCATTATAATATGCCGTCTGTTTTTCTATCTGTCTGTCTGTCCATCTGTCTGTCCAACCGTCTGTCTGTCTGTCCGTCGGTCGGCCGCAGCATTTGTGGGCTTTCCGATTATTTATTTCCGCTCTGATCCGTGTCGTCGTGGGCGCCACTCGTCTGACGATGGGTGGGTGGGTTGTTGTTGTTGTTGGCAGGGGTGGTGAGGGGATGCAGCGAAGAACGGTGGGGATGCGTCGACGTGGGTGAAAGAGAGGAAGGGAGAGCTCTTTCTCTCTCTTTCCATGTTTAGCATTGTCGTTGATTTTGTGTTTATGTTTTCTTTTTTTTCTGCTCTTGAACAGATGCTATATTTATGATTTCATTGAAAACGGTATAAAATAGAATAGCGATTCTTCGTTTTGCTGTTGTTGTTGTTGTTGTTGTTGTTGTTGTTGTAATACGCGATATTGCGCCAACTGCATCAGCCCAAAAAAAATCAATGATGAAAAAATCAACAACAATAAATATGTAACAAAAACCGGCGACAACAACAATAACAAATAAATCAATAACAACATGAAAAAAAAAATCAACAACAACATAAAATCTGAACAACAACATAAAAACTGAACAACAAACAATAGACTTCAAACTCAACTCCAACGAAAGATCAGATGAGATTTACTTCTCTTCTCTCGCTCTCTTTCTCTCTCTCTCGCTCCCTTTCTCCTGCCCCCAATCCTCGCTCTTTGACTCCCTTTTATTCTATCGTTTTTTGGCGCGCAGTTCGCCATCTCCCTTCCATCGGTTTTCCCTCTCACCTTCCTTCCCCCTCCCCCATCTATCCATCCATCCATCATTTGTCTCCCTTCTGTCACAACAACAATAGCAGAACACTCAGAACAACAATAAATCATATTGCGTCGTCGTCGTCGTCTCTGTCGACGTCACATCTTTTGCCATTTACCAGTTTACTGTACATTTTACTGTAAATCTACGCGGCCAACAACCAACAGACTGCTGGGGTCTACCCCCCCCCCCCCCCCGAACCCTCCCCCCTTTGATTGTGCCCTACTGCTTCTTCTTCTTCTTAGTCGTCGTCGTCGTCGTTTCTACAACAACAATAGAAGTAGCCTTCTGCCCTCTCTCTCGCTCTCTCTCTCTCGCTCTCTCTCTCTTGTTTTGTTTGTTTCTCTCCTTCACTCTAACCACACTGCAATGCCAACGTCAGCTGCTCTAGCTGCTTAACACACCGACAACAACAACAAACAAAGAGAGAGAGGGATAGGGTGTGTGACAAAGAGAAAAGCTTTCTGATGTAACAGTCACACGTTACACAAGCGTCGATAGGAAGGGAATGGGTGAAACAGAGATAGACATAGAGAATGCGAGAGAGAGGGAGAGAGAGAGAGAGAAGGGTCAACTGGACGATGGCGATGGCGTGTGTGTGTGGTCGAGAGATGCAACAATATTTGCTAGTTACAACAATAACAACAACAATAACAAAATAGCAACAATGAATCTGGCAACAAAGTACATTTATTGTGGAATTGAATTATTGCTGCTGCTGCTGATGTAGTTGCTATTGTTGCCCTTGTCATTGTTGTTGTTTCTATTATGTTGTTGTTGTTGTTGTTTCTCTTATGTTGTTCTTCTATCTACTTCTGCCGCTGCTGCATTTGATTTGTGGCGCCAATTTCAACAGATCGATATACTTTTGTTGATTTTGCTTTTGTTTTTACTTTTCTCTGATTTCTTTTTTGTTCATCCTGCCCAACAAGCAACAGTTATATAACATTATCTCTCTCTCTCCCTCTTCCTCTTCCTCTCTCAATTTACAATGTTGTAATGAACGAATCTCATCTCACTTCAGGGAGAGAAAAATCTTACTACAAATTTCTTCGTACCTCACCCACCTCACAACGATGTAAACAAATCCCTCTCACGCACTTGCAAATCAGACGCTTTCTCTCTCTCTCTCTCGTTTCACTCTAATTCTCCTCGTTACTCAAGCCCACTCTCGCTTGCTATCTCGCTTACTCACTCACTCTACCAATTGGTTTGTGTCTTTGAATGTTGCTCGCAACATGCAGCCAGACATTTATTTTTAAATTACGCCAATAACAACAACGGCTACACAAAGAGAGGCGCCCAATTTAAATTCAACTAGAATTTGACACTTGCACTTTTCTCCCCTCCCTCCGTCCCTCCATCATCTCTCTCTTTCTCCCCGTTATTCCTCTATTTTTCCTACCAACCAATGTTGATGTGAAAGTGTTGCTAAAAATAATTCTAATTTGATTTTCGCTTGAATTCAATTGAAATGCTTTTCTTTTGATGACACCAACGCGTTGGGGAGCCATCGGTAGGGGTGGCCGTGGTCAAATGGGGTTGCCATGAAACCATGAAAATTGATATTTTCATTTTGCTGAACACCGATAAAAAGGTAATTCTTGGAATTTTCCACTTTTGGAGGTACACGTGTATTAGAACAAAGACATTGCATTCTAATTAATAACGATCGTCATCGATTAATTAATGTGCGTGTTGGCAGCCCTGTTCCTCTACTCGTGCTGCAACCTTTGGCGACTCGTGTCAACTCGTGTTGTTCGTTCGTTCTATTGACGCAACAACGAGCGACGAGAACAACCGAGTGGACTCCTCGACTCAAATCGAATCGATTCGTCAAAGAAGCAGCTGTTTTTGTTGTGTGTGTTCGTCCCCAACCCACCGCCCTCTCGCTCTAACATCGTTTTAGCGCAATCGACGAAGACGACGACGACAGCGAGCAGCTGTTCGGCTCGATTCGGCTTCCCCTGCGTCCCAATGAGAAAATGTCAAACGCCAGCGTCGAAGGCGACGTCGTCGTCGTCGACTTTGCTTTGAAAAATAATACTTTTCCCGTTGGCGGACGATTGTATCGAACGGACGGACGGACAGATGGCGGCAAGATTCTATTCGAATTTAAAAATAGTCGAGACGACGACGATTTATTTTTAAACATCGCAGACACAGACCGCAAGACGGACGGACAGACGAACAGCAGCCACTCTGCAGCTGCATTCGCTTGATCGCAAATGTTTTAAATTCTAATCAGATGGAAATTCTTCGCCAAAGGGGTTCGAAACGGAAGATGAGGGGGCGGAGAAGGTGGGACAGTCCGACGAATGGACGGACGTTCCTTCGTTCAATGAAAACAATTGTTCTTGATTTTTTCAATTTCTTTTCTTGATTTTCTCAATTTTTTTCTTGTTTTTCTCAATTTTTTTCCTTATTTTCTCAATGTTTTTTTTTTGATTTTCTCAATTTTTTTTTCTTGATTTTCTCTATTTTTTTTCTTGATTTTATCAATTTCTTTTCTTGAGTTTCTCAATTTTTTTTTCTTGATTTTCTCTATTTTTTCTTCTTGATTTTATCAATTTCTTTTCTTGATTTTCTCAATTTTTTTTCTTGATTTTCTCAATTTTTTCTTCTTGATTTTCTCAATTTTTTCTTGATTTTCTCAATTTTTTTCTTGATTTATTCGTTTTCTTCTTGGTTTTGTTTGCTGTTGTTTCTATTCTTGTTGTTGTTGTATAAAGAAATGCATTTTCTCTCGTTCGAATACGAAATGCACGAACGACATCGGTGTCGACGTCACTGTCGTCATCGGTGTCGGCGTCGAAATGCACGACGCAAACGGCGCAGTTCAATGGAGTTCATTTTGATGTAGGTTGTTGTTTTTGTTGTTGCTACAATTTTTGCATTTGCATTTTTTACTTTTGCAACCGACAGCATGTCGTTGTCGTAGTCGTAGTCGTCGTGTTGTGTCGTGTCGTGTCGTTCGTGTATCGTTCGTATGTTTGCATGTATGTGTGTGTTTCAGCCGGCCGGGCGGACGGTCGGTCGGTCGGTCCTTCGTTCGTTCGTTCGGTCGGTTGTTGTTCGGTCGGGTCGTCGTCGGTTGGTGGCGTGTTTAATAGGTCAATGCTTACGTCATCAATTCGGCGGCATGTGTTCGTGTCTCCGTCTGTCTGTGTTGTGTATATATTTGCTTGGGTTTTTGGGTGGCGTGTCTGTCTGTCTGTCTCTGGTTCCATGTTGTTGTTGTTGTTGTTGCTTCCATTTACCTGCCCGTCGTCACGTCATCCCGCCACCTCGTCAACCAATCCACCCACCCACGGTCCCATTCGGCACACCCTCGTTTTTTCTCTCGGCTTCTTCTTCGCTGTCCTGCCTTCGGCGATATTTTTGAATTTCGGTTGAAGGATTTGGTGAGAACTTGGTGAAGTTTTCTTTTGTTCTAGTTTTTCGCTAGAACTTTTATCCTACATTTTTTTTCTTAATAAATTTCTATATTTTTTTAGAGTTTGGAATGATTTAATTTCAATTCAAATAAATTGTTGGAATGAATAGAATTTGAATATTTTATATTCAGAAATTTCATAAAAGATAAAATAAAAATAGTGAAAAATTGTGAATTTTGTTGTTATTCTTTTTTTTTTTTGTTTGTCCTTACTCTCGAATTCTATTTCCTTTCCATTGACAAATTCATATTTGACTTTGTTTTACTTTTTTTTTTATATCTCCTATTTCTTCTCTATCTCACTCTCTCTCTATCTCTCTCTCTCACTCTCTCTCTCTCTCTCTCTCTCATCCTTTACTCTCTTTCTCCCTCCCCTCTTTTCCAACCCATCGTGCTTTTCAAAACTCCACCAGTCGAAGCTATCGTTGAATTGGATAGAATTGAATTGAATGGAATTGAATAGAGTGGAATGTGGAATCTATTGTTACTCGAAGAGTTTCCACAAGAATGGAATGCAGTTTCATTCACCTTTGCTGCGGAGCAACTTTTCTCTACCTCCCTCTCTCTCTCTCTCTCTACCTCCCTCTCTCTTTCTCTCTGTATCTCCTTCTCTCTCTCTTTCTCTCTGTATCTCCTTCTCTCTCTCTGTATCTCTGTCTCCCTCTCTCTCTCTCTCTCGCTCTCTAGCTTCATAGTTTTAATTCCATTTAATTTTCTTGGTTCGCCAACATCCGGAAAACTTTGCAAGCCATCGACGGCATCGATGTTGCTGCTGCTTCTTGTTCTTCTTTTTTTGTTTGTTGTTGGTGTTGCTATTGTTGCTGTATCTCTATCTCTCTCTCTCCCTCTCTCGCTATATATGTGTGTGTGTGTGTGTGTGTTGAGGTTGTTGTGTCTGTGTTGATGCTGCTGTGTGTGGTTGCATTGATCTTCTTCTTCTTCTTCTTGTTGTTGTTTTGTTGCACTCTCCCTCGTGCATGTTGCTGTCGGCTGAGGTTGCAGTTGGCGTTGTTGTTGTTGTTGTTGTGCTGTCTGTCTATCCAGCTGTCTGTCTGTCTGTCTGTCTATCGTTCGGGCGCAACATCCATCGCTTCGGTTCGCTCGGTTCGACTCGCTTCGACTCAACTCACGGCGAACGACCTTTGTAAGTCGTCGAAGTCTAAAAATATAAATTCCTTCCTTTATTAGGCATGGTAAGAGCATAATGGACAAGTAGATGAAGAAGATGGCGAGGGGGGGGGGGGGGGGGTGTGAAGAGTTGTGGTGATGGAGGGGAGGGGAACAGTTGTGGTGATGAGGGAGAAGGGAAGAGTGGGGGAGAGCGAGAAGGGAAGAGTGGGGGAGAGCGAGAGGGGAAGAGTGGGGGAGAGCGAGAGGAAACGGAAAACCAGCATCATCTCATCTCATCGTGTTGAGGCGAGAACGAAAACTTTTGCTTCTTCTCTAACGTGTGAGATGTTGAGATGAGAGCGATGTTTGTTGTGGTTGTTGTTTTTATTGTTATTGTTGCAGTTATGGCGGTCGCCGGTGGTTATTGTTGTTGTTGTTGTTGTTGTTGTAGTTGTTGTTGGTGGCAGCTGGAATGCAGTGCTGCCACTTTAGACAAAAATGCAGCCAGCATCAGCCGCAGCAGCAACGAACCAAAGAAGAGAAGAAGAAGGAGGAGGAGGAGGAGGAAAAAATCACCGACAACCGGTTTCACTTGAAATATTTTGGGTTTTTATTGCGAGCTTTGTTTTGGTTTTGGATTTTGTGTGAAATTCCTTTGACAGCAGCAGCAGCAGCAGCCACAAAACATCTGATCAGTCTGTCTGTCTGTTCATCTATCTATCTATCTCTATCTCTCTCTCTCTTGTATTTGTGTGCGGTCGTTTTGGTCCCTCACACATGGTCATAATTGTGCTGCTACCGTCTGTGGTATTGGGTTAACGTTTTTTTATTATTTTTATAATTTTTTTTTTTCCGAGTTTGTCTATCTGTCTGTCCGTCCATCCATCCGTCTGTCTGTCCGTACGACGATCTCTCTCACATGCACTCAATTGTTTCATTCATGATTTTCGTTTCGTTCGTTCATTTGTTGAATGAATGAGTGAATGGATGAGACTTTGTATTTGTAATTTTGTAGTTTATTGTTTTTTTTTTTTTAGCGTATTTTTTTTTCTTCTTTTTTTTTTACATATTTCCATTCGATAGTTTGGCATTTGAAATATTTTTGCGATGGATGGAATTAAAAGCCATGATTATTTTTTTTCTCATATGTGGTTGATTCTAACTTTATTTTTGATATTAATTTTATTTTTGATTTTAATTTTAGTTGTGTTTTTTTTTTCGGTTTCTCTTCATAGTGGTTTCGCTTTTGTTGGTTGGTTCAATTGCAATTTCATCATTGTATTTACTCTTTTTTTCGCTTCTCTTACTATTTTCTAATTTGTTGCTGGAATTTTTTTTTTCTTGTTTTTTTTTTTCCCTCATTCGAAATGCGAAAGGGATCTGTGGAATTTTAGTTAATTAACAGCCCACTGATTTTCCTCACTCTCTCTCTTTCGCTCTCTTTTTCTCTCTCCTCTCAACACAAGCCACTCGCTCTGTCCCTTGACATAGCTCAATATCGGTTTCCAGTATTTGACCAACTGTCGAATGTTGAAAAGGGAAAAAATTTGTGAAAAATGGTATTCTGAAAAAATAGTTTTCTATAAAAATAGTATTGTGAAAAAGTAGTAGATATTGTGAAAAAGTAGTAGATATTGTGAAAAAGTAGTAGATATTGTGAAAAAGTAGTAGATATTGTGGAAAAGTAGTATTGTGAAAAAAATAGTATATGAAAAAAAAAAAATATTATGAAAAAATAGTATTTTCATAAAAAGTATTGTGAAAAAATGGTATTGGAAGAAAAAATAGTATTGAAAAAAATAAATATTATGGAAAAATAGTATTGTGAAAAAATAGTATTTTCATAAAATAGTATTGTGAAAAAATGGTATTGGAAGAAAAAATAGTACATGAAAAAAAAATATTATGAAAAAATATTATGAAAAAATAGTATTTTCATAAAATAGTATTGTGAAAAAATAGTATTTTCATAAAATAGTATTGTGAAAAAATAGTATTTTCATAAAATAGTATTGTGAAAAAATGGTATTGGAAGAAAAAGTATAGAAATTATTTTCAAATTAAATGAATATCAAACTAAGGCGCATGGTTTGAGAATTTCCTTCGCCTCTCTGGACGTCCCTTGACTCGATTTCTTCCGCCATCCATTGAATATATTTTCACTAACCCCACCTCTCTCTCTCTCTTCTCTCTCTCTCTCTCTCTCTGCTCATTTCAGATTACAACTGGAGGACACCGGAGGCGAATCGTACCACGTGCAATACCAGGAGGATCACCCGATGTCGCATCGTCAACGTAGCGGCCAAATGAATTCCAGTGGCGTCGGTGGCAAAACTTCGGCCAACGGTGGTGGATCCGGAGGAGGCGGCGGCGGGGGAACGGCCAACAAGAGCCTGTTGGAGAATGAGAAGCGCATGAGGCGCGAAATCGCCAACAGCAATGAGCGTCGGCGCATGCAGAGCATCAATGCCGGCTTTCAGAATTTGCGCTCGTTGCTGCCGCGTCACGAGGGCGAAAAGTTGAGCAAGGTAAGGGATTCACAATATATGATAACTTTTTTTCTTCTTATTCTTCTTGTTTTTTTGTTTTTCTTGTACTCGTTTTTTTTTGTATCCTTTATTTCCTTTATTTACTCGCGTTCTCCTTTTGTCTTCTACTCGTTCTCCCTTCTTGTACTCGTTCTCATTTTTCTTGTAATTCGTTCTCCTTTTTTCTTGTTATCCTTAATCTCCTTTTTCTTCTTATCCTTTATCTCATTTTTTTCTTATCCTTAATCTCGTTTTTGTTGTATCCTTTATTTCCTTTTTCTTGTTATCCTTTATCGCCTTTTTCATGTTATCCTTAATCTCCTTTTTCTTGTTATCCTTTATCGCCTTTTTCTTCTTATCCTTAATCGGTTTTCTTGTTAATCTTTATCTCCTTTTTCTTGTTATCCTTTATATCGTTTTCCTCTTCCTCTTTTTTTTTCTCTCCGTTTCCATTTCCATCTTTGCATTGTCCTTTGGAGGGTCTCCGGTTGTTGTTGTCGTTGTTGTTGTCGTTGTTGTTGTTGTTGTTGCTCCCCTTTCCCCCAAATACCAGCAACATTAAAATTTTCAAAGCATACGATTTTTCATTCTCTGTCCTTCTGGCTGTCTGTCTATCCCCGTCTCTCTCTCTCTCTCTCTCCCTTCCTTAGACCTTTGGGGAATTTATTATTGTTGTTGTTGTTGTTGTTATTCGGAACCCACTCATTGACAACCGGCGACCGACATGCGACGAAGGTCTTTTTCGAGCATACATTTTTACCTTGAGACGACGACGTATTGCATATTGTTGATTTTGTTGTTGTTGTTGCTCTTGTTGTTGTTATTATTGTTGTTGCTCTTGTTGTTGTTGTTGTGCCTTTGTTCGTATTTGTTATTCTTGTTGTAGTTGTTGTTAATGTTGCTGTCGGACATTGCTGAATGTGGCACAGAATGCGACGAGATTTTGTTGTTTTTCTTCATTCGCGCCACATTCGCGAGGGCGTCGCAAGACAGAGACAGACAGACAGACACTAGTCATGAGAGAGAGAGAGAGAGAAGGCTAGTCTGTCGACACCCTACAGTGGGTTCTCGAGACACCTGGCAAGAGAAATCAAACCACAGAGAGAGAGAGAGAGATTCATTCCTTGATCGACCCATTCCGGAGATCAGTAAATCAACAGTTTCTTCTCTCACTTCGTCTTCTTTTCATCTTCTATTGCTCATCTTCAAATTCTACTCTTCACTCCGTTTCTCTTCATTCCCTTCTTCTCATCTCCCTCTTCTCTTCACCCTCTTCTCATCACACTCTTCTCATCTCCCTCTTCTCATCTCCCTCTTCTCATCTCCCTCTTCTCATCTCCCTCTTCTCATCTCCCTCTTCTCTTCACCCTCTTCTCATCACACTCTTCTCCTAACCAAATTCTTATTTTTTTTTCTCTTCTTCTCTCATCGACGTTTCCCCTCCCATCATCATCGTCGTCGGTGTCACCGCGAATAAATCTTCTTTCGATGCTCGCTGAAAGATTTTAACAAAATTTCCGCATAATTCAATTTCTTTCCAAACCACGTTCTCGACTTCTTCTCCTCCTTTTTCCTTCTCTCTCTTTCCCCCCCTCTCACTCCTATTCTTTCTACCCCCATCACGTCACATCAACCGCCCTCTCGATACTCGAGAGAAAAACTACCCCAGGTCAGACCTCCTCGTCTCCTCGCCTTCCTCGAAAACCACCCCCAGATCGACCCAACCCAGCTGGTGCTGATTCCGGCTCCAACCTCATACCGCCCTCCCTCCCTCCCTCCTGACTTCAACCCTCCTTCCATCTTCCATCGATCCGACGACGACTGAAACGTAGTATGTTTGCCTTTTGTTGCTGTTAGCTATTGTTGTTGTTGTTAGTTATTCTTCTTGTTGTTGTAGTATTGGTTGGTTAGACAGCTTAGTACAAGTGCACCGGATCCGGAACCCTTTCTTTCTTCCCTGCCATTGGCTTCAATTCCAAAGGATTCCATTGTTGCTGACTCTAGTTGTTGTTGTCACTCCTCCTGCTTCCATTGTTGTTGTTGCTGCTCTTGCTGCTGTTGCTACTGCAGCTTGGCGTAAAACGATTGAAGCTCCGAAATACCAGCTGCTCCAAGAACCGCTCCCATATAAAGCAACTTTTGCCGGGCCAACGAGGCCAACGCGCATGATCGGGACCGGGCCAGACGCGCGAACCACCAAGTGGAGGAGACGAAACGAAATGAAACGCTGAGAACGAACCAGGGCTGGGCAGCGATGTCCACGGGCTGAGGCAGCGACGCGTACCAGGAGCAGCCGATGGCAGCACGAGCAGGAGGTGGGTGGGTTCAGTGGAGGACAGAAAGAATGGGATGGAAGGAAGGAAGGAAGGACGACGACGACGAACGAGGTGTGGTGAGTTAGGGGATGGCAGCAATGGTGGGTCGAGGTTTCTGGGCGTCGATTATGAAATACTTCCAGTCAGTTGTCGTCGTCTTCTATTTCGTGCTCATCGTCTCCTGCTTCGGCTTCTACTTCGTTCTCGTCGTCTCCTGCTTCGGCTTCTACTTCGTTCTCGTCTTCTCCTGCTTCGGCTTCTACTTCGTTCTCGTCGTCTCCTGCTTCGGATTCTACTTCGTTCTCGTCGTCTCCTGCTTCGGCTTCTACTTCGTTCTCGTCGTCTCCTGCTTCGGCTTCTACTTCGTTCTCGTCGTCTCCTGCTTCGGCTTCTACTGTGTCGTCGTAGTATTAGGTAGTAGTATTAGTTGTTATTGTTATTGTCTTCTTCGGTGTCCTGCCAGGCGACACGGGAAAACCGATCGATATGCTCGACTTCCAGTACGACACGGAAAATTACGTCGTTCGACTCGGCGGCGGCGGCGACTTCGGGTCCTCCATGTGTCCGAAGTCCGGACCAGGCGCCAATCGACCGACCGGAGCCGAAGCTTTCCGAAGGGTGTTTGGGTGAATTGAAAACATGTGATGCCGAGAGTGGGGGCAAATGGAGGACAGAGAGAGAGAGAGAGAGAGAGCAAGTGTAGTGAGAGCTTTTAATGTAGGTTAGGTTTTTTCCACTTCCACCTCTGTGTGGAAATTTCCGTCTTTCTCTCATGCTCTCCCCCTTCCTCTCTCAGCGAGAGACCTGCATCATTTCCAATCCTGGCATTATTAAGTTTCCTGTGCTCCACGCCTTTCTCGCTCCATCTCTCTTCCTCTCTGCTTCCTTCCTTGCATTTCCTTCGTGTAATTCGCTTGCCCTAAATGACGATGCCAACAACATCAAGAACATCGGAAAGGGAGAGAGTGAGCGAGACAACATGTGTCCTGCTTTTGCTGCTGCTTCCCTTCGCTCGGCCTAGGAAAGCTTTCGTCGTCGTCGTGGTCGTTGTTGCAGAGAGAAGTTCGTTGACCTCAAAATAAATGCAAAAGTTCATTCAGCACCCCATGTTGCTGCTGCTCTTCTTCTTCTTCATCCACCTCCTGCTACTCATCGTCCTCTTTTTTTCCCTCTCTTCTTCTCTTTCGTTGTCCCACCCTCTCTTCTCCTGCTGCATTAGTGTGTGTTTTTTGTTGTTGCTGCCAGTCATTCGCTTTTGCTTTTTGTTTTTGCTATAGTGAAACGCGTAGTTTTTCCTAGTTTTATATTAATAGTTTTTCCTTCCCTTTTCCCTCCTTCACGTCCTTCACTCGCTCTATCTCTCTTTGGCGATCTCATTTGACACTCTCTCTCTCTCTCTTTCGGCTCTCGTACGCACGACTCGCTCGTGCCATCGGCTCGTTGGCAGTTTTTTTTTTTTTTTTTTTTTTGTTGTGAAGGAGGAAGGGGAATCGATAGTGAGAGAGGGTGGAATCAATGGCGGTGAACAGAGAGAGAGAGAGAGAGATCGATGGTGTCGTCGTGATTAGAGGGTGAGGGATCGATGGTGTTCGTGAGAAAGAGGATGAGGGAGAACTTGGCACCGAGGCCGATGTGGAAACGACCTGATTCCAGTTGCTCGCTCCTTCCTGCCGAAGTCGCCGCATTGACATCATCCGACTTCGTCGCGGCTGCCAGGAGCGCGCGTCATCGACTCCGAGAGAGAGAGAGGGAGAGAAACACATGCGAGATAACGTCACGCCCGGTTCCGGTCAGAAGTGGATCGGATGGGATCGAATCGATTCGGATCCCTTTGGCCTCTTGTGGTTGTAGTTCTCTTCGCCCTTGTTGTTGCTGCTGCTGTTTGCTACTCGACAACTGTTTGTAGTGCTTTTTCCATTAAGGAACTTGTCTACTATTTCCACTCCCCTTCCCTCCCTCCCTCTCTCTCTCACTCCTCTTCTGACATGTGTCACATAATGAGGAGGAGAGAATTTTGAAGAGGAGCGAAAACAACCAACGCCCTTCGCAATGGAAAATTCATTCGATCCTTTGTTGAGGGGGACAACATGAGGACGAAGCGAAGTCTTTTGTTAATGAGAGATACCGAATCGAGCACCCCGAAGGTTGCCACCTGTTCTCGTTTGGAGACCGTACTCGTGGGCGACTTCTCACCTCAACAAAAGGGGTTTCCGGGAATCCATTAAACCATCCATCCCCAAGGGTCCCATCAACAAAACAACAACATTCCCCTGACCCACTTCGAGCCACGAACGAACCGCGGCCGGTCTCTTGGTGGGGCGATCTCTTCGTCCCCCTTCCTCCTCGCCCGCTGCCCCCTCGGCTACGCCTCTGGTCGCACGGACTCGTGCCATCCCTCGGTCGTCGCCGACTCGATTCGTTCGCACTGGTTTCTCCACGATCGTCTATCTTCGTGTGTTTGACTCTTTCGCTCTCGCGCTCTCTCTCTCTCTCTCTTCACCTCTGGAAGACGACAAACAGAGAGAATGAATGTGCTGGAAAGAGATGTAAAGTGAGAGAGAGAGAGAAACATCGTTGACACACATTTTTCGCCAACTCTCACAAACCTCTTGATTGCACACATTTCTGCGATCTCTGTCCGATGATGATGACAACGACGACGACGACTCTTTGTCTATCGATGACTCTTGGTCTGTCCATCTGTCTGTCTGTCCATCTATCTGTCTGTCTGGACAACTGTATGCTGCGGTCGAAGATCAATTCATGGTCAAGTTTTTTATCCAACTCTTTCTCTTCTCTCTCTCTCTCTCTCTCTCTCTCTGTTTCTCTTCCTCTCTATCTCTCTGTCTTTCTCTCACCTGTTTCTTCCTGTTGTTTTTTCCACGGCTGCAGACATTTTCACCGGCCTCTGTCTGTCCTTTCTGTCTACCGGTCGGTCTTTATTTCTTTCTGTCTGCATGCCTTTCTTTCTTTCTGTCTTTCTTTCTTATTGTCTGTCTCCCTGGCCGCCGTCTCTGTTTGTCTGAGAAAGGCAGCCGTGAGAGAGAAAGCTGTCGCTGCCTGGATGGCTGGCGGCAGCTAAATTGCCATGGATCAATTACTTTGTGGGTTTCAAAAATAATTCGCCAGACGCGGGACTCAATGTTTCCTCGACGTCCGCCAAAGACGAAGGAGGGGGGAGGGGGGCGTGGCAACTCCCCCTTCAAGGAAGAATCATCGTTCGTCTCGCCGGATTTAATGACGTCCGATTGCTGCAGCCGACGAGACGACGACAACGACACGTTTTCTTCATTGTTGTTTGGTTTTCTCTGTTTTTACCGGCTCCCCATTAGGGGACGACAATGCTAACAAAAACAACAATAATAAAGAGAGAGCAAGAGAGCGCAACAGAAGAAATAGTTGAAATGCTTTCGCATCATAAATATTAATATTGAAGTCGTCTGGGAGCTAGAGAGAAAGGTGCAATAATTGATTGATTGACACAACAAACGGACGTTCAGAGAAAATATTGAATGATGATGAGTTTTTCACATTTTTTTTTCAAATAGATAGCAATAGCAAAAAGAAACTAAAAAAAAAAATAACTTATTTCTATACACGTGAAAGGTCTTGGTGAGAATTTCACAGCGATATCTCGATATTGTGACAAGGTCATCATCACCTTCGGACCGAATTCAATCGACGACCTCCTTCTTCTCGAAATACGATCCGTGAAGATCGACACGAAATCATCCGAACCTCTTCTTCGTCGTCGTCGCCGCGGATGATCTCACGAAACCCTCTGCCGAAGTCGACGTCGCCGCCATCGTCTCCGTTGTCTTGCACTCAAATTCAAAAACAATTGTGTGTGTGTGTTTTTTTTTTATATAAATAACTTCAATGACTCAATTGATCAGCTGATTTCGCTCATGCCGATTCAGTGGCAGAGAGTGAGAGCGAAAGAGAGAGACGACACGAACAAAGATCGGGCGGCGCCAACTTCGCTCTGTTCGGCTCACGTCAGCTGATGTAAATAATATCAGCTGCAACAACAAAAACAATACCCACAAAAGCAGGCAATAAAAATGTGTTGTTGTTGTTGTTTATTGTTCATTTTATTGTTCATTTTATTGTTTTTATTAGTGCACCAACGACAAAACAACAACTGAATCAACATCAACAACAAGAACAGTGTCGTCGTCAACTGATTAAAGTGAGCACTGAATAGAATTAAATATTCAATTTAATGTCAGCCCCCTCTGCCTTCCCTCTGGTCACCTTATCGCTGACGATATTTTGCCGGCTGGAAAGTGTGTCGTCCGCCTTCCTTCCTTCCTTCCTTCCATCCATCCATCAGCTGATGCGCGTCGGCTCGCCAACAACATCCGCTCATGCCCTCTCCCTCCCAACTCCCACTCTTGGCGTTCGCCACTCGCTAGTTCGTCGTTCATTCATTCATTGCCGAGCACAGCAGGCTTCGTTCGTTAGTTCGGTCGCTGCTGCTGTGTGTTCGTGTGTGTCGTACTCCACCTCCCCCGACCCGACCCGACCGACTGTTCGACCGACCCGCATTCGTTTCATTTCGGCTCCACTCGACTCGATTCGGATCCGATTCGATCCGATCAACACTATGAATTTCATCGGAATATTATTTTATTTTTTTATTTTTAATTAAACAGCTGATGACCATGTGGTGTTGTTGTTGTTGTGATGTTACTCGTGGCAAAAAAACACATGCGTTCATTTGTTCGTGTGTTCATTCGTTCGCTCGTCGATCGATGGATCAGCTGATACGACGGTCGGTCGGTCGGTCGGTCGGTCGGTCGGTCGGTCGGTCGGTCGGTCGCCGGCTGTCGGTTGTGGATCGATCCAATTGAACACGTTTTATCGGCGACCGACCGACCGAACGAACGAACTCCGCGCGTGCAGGTATTTTTAGACCTTGCGTCGACGTTGCCGACACCGACGCCGCCGCCGCCTTCGCCATGATGGCGTCAGAGGTGATGATCATTTTGGTTCTCTTCTTCCTCTTCTTGGAGTGAACTTTTTCTCCATGGATCGCGTACATCTTTTGCTTTTTGCAAACCCTTGAACCCCTTTCAAATTGAACGGGAACTTCATCCTTTTTTTTTAGTTCTCTTTCGATCATCACGACGTGACTCGACTCGAAACTGGGGCGGAGGCCAAGGCGTCGGCGACATAGGTGTTTTTGTTGTAATTGCGTCATCCATTGCATCAGCTCAGCTGGGCTGTGTTTGTTGTGGTCGGAGTTCCCCAACGGGTCTGGTGGACTTACGCCGGGATCATCGTCAGAGCACGATTTTTTTTGGACGGTTGGAGTTATTTTTAATCACTTCCATTGCCCAACTTCACTTTTGTCTCTCTCTCTCTCTCTCACTCCTCGCTACCCCCGACCTTTGATTCATATTTTTCATATGTTTATTCTTTGTTTTTTTTTTTTTTCACAAGTTTTTGTGACTCGTCTTGAAAAATGAAAGTTGTTCCCACAGCCATTCGTCTCATTGGCTTTTGCTCTTTGTCAGAGGGTTTCTCAACCCCTTCTCTCTCTCTCTCTCGCCCCCTCCCTCTCTCTTTTCCTATTCACCGTCTCGCGTTCATTCACACGTCGTTCAAACATTCGTCTTTCTCACACAATCGCTATCATCTTCCTCTTCTTTGTGTTTTGTCTTTTCATCATCATCATGAAAAGTTAATGAACTTTTTGTCAGTATTTTTTTTTTTCGTTTCTTTAATCGTTTTTTTTTTTTATTTCTTCTTCTTTCCACTTGTCCTCTATTTTATTGTAGTTTTTTTTTTCTGTCCTCTTTCCCAAATTTCTAACACGTGTAGCTCTCAATTTGGTGTTGTTTTTGTTTCTTCATTTTTTGTTTGTCGTTTCGCAATTCGCCGCGTCTCAGTCAACAAACAACAGCTGTTCATTCGCTCTGGCCGCCGTCAACACGACGTCGACATCGCCGCAGCCGCAGTCGACTTCGATTACAGTTCGGTCGACGTCTTCCTTCTTTGTCGCCGAGGCCGCTCCCTGTGTCGATGGTCGGCTCTCGTGGTCGTCGGCGTCGTCGGTCGGCTCTCGTGGTCGTCGTCGTCGTGACTCATGGCGATCATCGATTGCCGACCGAGTCGCTCGACTCGACAACGTGGGTGTGCGTGTGTGTGTGTGGAGGGGACGAGTGGGGGGTGGTCGAGCAGCCGGCCGGCGGCTTGGTTTGGGTTGGGCGTCGAATCGAGTCAAATCGAGTCGGTTTCTTTGGTCAGCTGATTTTGTTTCCCGTTGTTATTTTTTCATGCCACCCACCAACTCTCCCACCCTCTCTCTCTCTCTATCTCCCACACTCTCTCTCTCTCTCTTCCACACTCCTTCTCTCACTCACTCTTTGTCGTTCTCTTTGTTCTTCAATTCGTCGCTAATTCGCCCGCCTGGAATCGATTCGCAAATCGATTTCCAAGAAACATTTGCAATTTCGTACAATTTCTTTTTTTTCTATCCATTGTTCTGTCGGGGTCTGTCTGTCTATTTTGAAAAATGGTATTTGGCCATTGGCGGCGATTGATATCTCGGCTGTGTGTCGATGTGTCTGTGTGTGCTATGTTGTTGCTATTATTAGTCGCAACGCCAGCCTCCATCCCATCCCATCCCATCCCATCCCACCAGATGCAACCACATTTGCATTTATTCGCTACCGACAACGTTTCGTATTCGGTTTCCTCGCCGGTTTCCGACGCCAACGTCGACGCCAACGCAGGCAGAACGTCGTCTGGAGGCTTCTCGGGGGAAAAACATGTGTTTCTTCGTTGTCGTCGTCTCTCTCTCTCTCACTCTCTCTCTCTCGTTCTCTGCTATTTTCAGTCATCGTCTGTTCCACAAAGCCGCCCATCCGTTTGTCCGCGTCTCAACCTCCTCATTTCCTCCTTGCTTTCCACCCTCCCTCCCTCCTCCTGCAATCACTCTTTCCATCTGCCCACCAGAGACACGAGGAAAACAGCTGAAGTGTTTTTTTTTTTTTATTTCGCTGCGCAATTCCCCCCATCGTCTCCTCCTCCTCCCACGCCCCTAGGTCCGCCCCCACCTGCTGCTCAGCTCTTCCTCTGCTGCTGCTGACTTCCGTCATCATCAACACCATCATCATCATCGTCTTTGTGTGCTGATTAAATCCTCATTTCGCCTTCGTGTATCGTCGTCGTCGTCGTGGTCGTCGTAGTGTTTGCTGATGTTGTTATTTTCGTTGTTGTTGTTGTTGTTGTTGCCCAGCCCCAATCCACAAAACAGCTGCGAGCGATTGAACGCCGACAATCTTCTCTCTCTCTCTCTCGCTCTTTCTCTCTTCTATCCGAATCTCTCGCATTTCGCTCCGTTATGAACGGAATTAATTCTCTTTGGCCTCTCTACATTTATCGTTCGGCTATGTTGTTGTTTTCTTTTCCATTTGTGCAAAAATGCGAATCGACTAATCAAGTTAATCATTCATTTCTCTCCTCTCGCTCCCCCTCCCGCCGCTCTTTGTTTTTTTTTTTTTCGTTTCGCGTTTCGGGTTTTGCTTTGTCTTCTTCTTCTTCGCCTCCTCCTTTGTTTGTGTTTCCACCCGAAGACAAACACGTGCTCGTTATATCCATCCATCCATCCATCCATTCGTCCGCCTCTCTGCATAAATAATTCTTATTCAAGGCAAAAGTAATAAAATTTTCGTTCGCTTGGAAACTGGAACTATTTTGCAAAAGAAAAGAAATGCCATTGAGAAAGAACAAAAGCTTGCGAATATCACATGAAAAACCGTAGTAGAAAGCGGAGTAGTGTACATGCCAAAAAAAAAAATAGGGCGTGGTCATTGGTGTAAAATGGAAAGAAATCTTGACCTTGAAACGGAATGGAGAAAACGACAAATGATAGTGTTGACAAAGAGAAAACGTTCCACAGTAATTTACACCAATTTTTTCACAGTTTTTCCCAAGAACAATAAAAAAATCCCCCAACAAATCAACAACAACAACATGTTCGGCAAAACAGCTGCTACGAAGAATGCAGCAACGACAAATGACGACTTCCTCCGAACGTACGTACGAACGAACGAACGAGATTCGAAGTGATCCGAACCGAGCCGAAACGAACCGAATGCGAATTAAGTTCAATCGGCGTCGTCGTCATCATCGGCATTCGAGTTGAGTTGTATTTTTGCAAATTTGTTTTCAGGTTGCGAGCGGCGTCGTCGATTGTTTGTTTTGAATTTTTCCTCATTGTTATTATTGTTCTTTCGACGTACAAATACTTTGGAACATTTTTTTTACCACAGGTTATTTCCCCCCTCTTTCGCTCGCTCTCTCTCGCCACCCACCTTTGATTTGACGATTGATCACTATCTATCTATCTCTCGCTCGCTTGCTCATGTTTACAACAGTCCGATGTGTTGTTATTGTTTCTGTGTATTTGCGGCATTTTCTGAAACGTAATTTGCCGCCAAACCGTTGTAGAAGAAGAAGAACAAGCTAGAAGTAGAGAGAGATTTTTTTTCGACTAGAATAAAATGCGTCGTAAGTATTTTTACTCTCGCTCGCTCATTCGATTTTGTTCTGTTCGTTTCGGTCGGCAGCTGATGCTGCTTCTGCCAGCCATGAATCAGAATCGAAATTCAAAATTGTAACGAAATTCGAAAAACAAACAAACAAAACAAAACTCGAACCGGCCGACCCGAATTTACAACAAATGATTTTGATCACGTAGGCAAAATTTGTAAATGCGTGAGAATGCAACACTGGACGAGAGAGAGAGAGAGAGAGTGAGACAACATGAGAGGATGGATCAAGGTAAAAACATGTGATTGACGAACGGACGCTGCGTCGGCGTCTGTCGGCTTGTCGTTCGTTCGGTCGTTGTCTGATTCAAAGAATCTTCAGCTGTTGGTTGTTGTTGTTATTTTTACCTGCTGCTCCGCCGCACGCTCGCTTGGTTATTATTATTGTTGTTGTTGTTGTTGTAGTTGGTTGTAACCTGCATAGTTGACATTCTTCCCGCTTCGTTCGTCCTCAAAATAAACCCACCGTGTGTAGCATTTTTCTATTTATGTACACGCGATAGAACAGCAACAACAACAGCAATAACAACATCAGATCATAGCAGCCAGCAGCGAACATGTGTGTGTGTGTGTGTGTTACCATATGAGTTATTTATAAACTCACACACACACATACACCTTCACACTCGCCTCAGATTCATGCATCCAACCGAGTCTGCCTGCAATCAATCGGCTGTGTTCGGCACGGCGTCGTTCGTTCGTCAGCTGCTTTTCATTGGAAAAGGAAATTGGAAGCCGACTCACGTTTTTCCCCTCTCACTTCCTCTCTTTTCCCAATCTTCGTCGTCGTTTATCGATTCCACGCGGCTCTTGGGCCGCCGTGTGTTTGCGTTCCATTTTCCCGCTCGTTCTCTGGTATTTCCGTTTTGTAGCCGCTGCTCTCTTGTTCCGCTCTCGTTCATTCTTCCAACATTTCTCTCCCTCATGGCTGTCTCGCCATTTTGCTCTCTCTCTCTCGGTGTTGCGCGTCTTCCAATGACGATGCTGCTACGTTGTTGTTGTTTGTTGCGCGCGCGAAACGATTTGGAATATGGAATCGAAACCAACAACATTTTTCGAAGCGAATATTGAAAAAGTGGCAGAGGCGAAAAAAGTACAGTCACCACAAAACGACGACGACAGCGACGTTGGCGGCGACAGAACAGCGACGACAACAACAATAACAACAACAACACAACAGCCATTTGTTGTGAACTCAACACGAACTCATACAACGAATGAACGAGCGAGCGAGCCGGCCCGAGTTGATTCGAGTCGAGCCGAGCAGCATGTTGACGAAGCGATTCGTATTCGATGCGACCGACGCGACTTGGACTCGTTGTTTTTGTTGCTGTAGTTTTTAGTTTTGTTTTTGTTTACTTTTTCGCTGTTTTCTTCTCCTTTATCTTTGTTATTTTGTTTATACACACGCCTTCTGCACTCATCGCTCTCTCTCTATCTTTCTTGCTCGTTGTCTGACTTTTTGTCCGGTCGCCGACGCCGCCGCCTGTGAAAGCGCAAAATGAATTTGTGCAGCGTGTGGAGCAGCAACAGCAGCGGCGATAAATTGTTGCGACAACAACTATAATAAAAATACTCACTCACTCATACAGACATGTTGGGGGATGAGTGTTTGTTGTTGCATTTGCATATATTTCATTCGTAATTCGTGTTGTCGGCATTATTTTTGCCGGCAAATTTTGTCGCCGCCATCGCTTTGTTTTGTTGTTGCTTTGTCTTCTTCTTCTGGCTGGCTGGCTGGTTGGCGTCTGCGGTTGTGACTGCGACCGCATTAGTTCGTTGTTGTTGTTGTTGTCTGCCTGGCGTGGGATCCGCCGACGTTTGGCAACATTTCTATGCTGCTAGTGCAACACTGGCGGCGTCGTCGTCTCATTGTCGATGCAACTGCATTTGTTGCTGATGCTGCTGACGCCGTCGCCACCGCCTTAGTTTGTCTGGCGTCGCAATTTCAGATTCTTATCGGATTTTATTGCGACCGCCACCGCAGGCAACATTTCAATCAGTCGGGGGCGAACGAGTGTTGCCACCTGATGACGATTCCGGCTGCTGCATTTTAATTCATTTATAAAATTTTAATGAATGAAAACAACATATCGTGCAAAAAACGGAAGGTTGGAATTAATGTATTCTCTATAGCAATTTTCTTTCTAACCTCGAAAACCAGTCTGTAGAATACAATGGAGTTTTTTCACCCCCCCTCTCTCTCTCTCTTTCTCTCTTTGCCTCTGTCTGCGACACGCCCCCCAACGGCAAGGTTACACACAATATCGCTGTCCAGACACTCGCATAGACAACAATTATTTATTGCAGTCGAGCGACATCAACAACAGCCGCAGTGACACCTTCTCCTCATCCTCCTCTGGCTCCACCTCCTCTTGGTTCTCATCCTCCTCCTGTCTCCTCATCCACCTCTGGCATCCCTCATCCTTCTCCTCCATCGTCGTGCCCCACGTCCTCCCCAACGAGTGCAGACGAAGCCCGCGTCCCTGCCGCCGACAGACGTTAGCGTCGTCTCCGCTTCGTCCAGCTCTTGACATCGCCTCGGCATCGCACGATGTCAACCACTTGAAGCGGCCGGACCGAACTCCAGACCAGCCCCGAAGTTGCCCCGAACCCCATCGGCGTCGCCCACCTTCGTCGTCGTCGGCTTCGGCGGCTGCGTTCGGTCGGATTCGGCGGCTGCGTTCGGTGAGATTCGGCTGTTTCGGAATCCGAACCGACGGCGTTGGCGACGACAACGAGGACGACGACGACGGCGGTTTCCAGTGGGAGCAGAAGCAGAATTTCTTCAGTCTGCACGCAGCTGTTGGGGGGAGGGAGGCGTAGCCAGGGTCGACGGCGGCGGCGCCCGACGCTTGAAGTACGCGCTATTCTTCCTCTTCTTCCCGTTATTGTTGTTATTGTGTGGGGCTTGAGTTGATGCCGCCCAAACACACGCCAGCGGCAAAAATTCCAACCGACCCCACTCTTATTTTTCTTCTTAGCACTGGTGGTCGTCTGTTTTGTGTTCTCTCATTTGTTGTTTTTGTTGTTGTTGTGAATATAGTTTGCATAGAAAATATTTTTCCTTTGTTTTAAAAGAAAACAACAAATTCACCATGGAAAATTTCGATTATTTTTCATCGTCAATGGAAACTAAAGTGAATCAAAATTTTTTAGATTTTATGAAATTTTTCTTTTCTTCTTTCCTGTTTGATTTCCTTACATCGTTTTCTCCTGACCACATCCATCGTTCTCTCAGTTTTTTCCTTTTTCTCTTTTTATCCTTGAGCCTTCTGGCTGTCGGCGACAGAAGAAAGCTTGTGCTCGGCAGCTGGAGAAAAGGCGTCTCTGGAATGCCATCCGACCCCATCGTCGTTTCTTCTCCCCTCGCTCCCTTCAACCAGCATCGTTCACGATCCTCTTTCGTTCTCGTCCCTCTCTCTCTCTCTCGTTCCTTTCCAAGCGTGAGCCGAGTCGTGCCGAGTCCGGCCTCGTCTGGTTCGGGCAGATTTGCGATAAAGCGCGTGGAAAGAAAGAAAGAATTCTCTTCTTCAAAAGGTCGTTCATTCACATGAGAATTGTTTTTGCTATTGTTGTTATTTTTGTTGTTGTTGTTCTCTTTGTATCGTCAGCATCATGATGCTGTTGCTGCTTTTGTTTTTCTTGTTGTTGTTGTTGTTATTCTCTTGGTCGTCTTTGTTTTGAGGAATGCTTACAACAACAACTACAACAACAACAAGAAGAAGAATAATCATAATTGCAACAACAAGTACAACAACAACACTGTTGGATACAACAACAATCATTCATGGAATGTTTATGTTTTGAATTGGTTTTCACGATGAACTTTTTAAATGAATTTCCTTCTTCTTCTTCTTTTCATCTTCGTCTCCACCCGAAGATGCATTTTTGTGGTCGTATTTTTCCTTATCCTATCTCTGTTTATTGTCTCTGTATACCTCCCTCCCTCCCTCTCTCTATTGGCGCCTGTTCGTCCCTTTCTTTCTTCTCTTCTGTCTTGTTGTTGCGAAAAATGGATCAGCGTGGGACGAGATGCAAATTCTTTGCTCCTCGTCGTGCCACATTCATCACCGCCCACTCGTTGTCCTCCTCTTCGTCCACCTCTTCGTCCTCTTCTTCGTCGTCTCCTTCTCCTTCGTGCTCCACCACATGTAGCCCACCACCTTTCTCCACCTCGTTGAACCCGATCCACGCCTCCATCGATGGTCGATGGCGACGACGCGGTGCGCGGTTGCGCTATGGAAAAAATGTTGCCCACTCGAAATTGTGTTGGCGTCGTTGGACCCCCTCCGACGTCGTCCCCCATTTGGAAGAAATACTGTTAAATGTGGTTGAAATATGCGGTCGAACGTCGTCGTTACCTTTTGCCAAAAGCAAATCACATTGAAATGAAAATAAAAATAAAAATGAGATAAAAAAATAAAAATGAAAAATGCATTTCGCATATGTAAAGTTACAGCAACATGAGCACCTTGCCACCGACAATAACAACAACAATCATCATAACAACAACAATCATCATCAACAACAACAAATGTTTCTATGTGGGCAGCAACAGAAGCAGCAGCGCCTGAGAACCATCTGTTGGGATCCAACGACCGATCGACGACGACCAGTCGCCGGTTCGGGTTCGGATCTAGTCGTCTGTCCATTCGTCCGTCCGTCCGTCGTCGGTGACGCTGCACGGTGGGCCGACGAGCAGTGGGCGTTGCGTCGTCGATGCTGAGAGAGGGGGCGGCGCAGAGGGGGAGGAGGCAAACCGCATTCCGATGTTGGTCGACGACATTATTTCGAACTCGATGCCGCCGTCGCTCCTGCTGCGCTAGTCACTTGTCTCTGTTGTTGTCGCTGTTGTTTTTGTTGTTGCTGGTCAATTGAGCGCCGACCGAATGACGAGCGATTGGTGGACAGACAATCGGCGCTCTCTCTCTCTCTTTCTATCTCTCTCCATCGAATCAATGAATTCCGAAGGAATGCGAATGCTTCGGTCGGTTCTCGCATGATGGGAATCGGCTCGAGTCGTCTCCGAAGTTCGGACTCGGTAGCGACGGAGGCTGGGGTTCGAGCCGAGCCGAGGTGAATCGAATCAGAATCGATTGAACTCCCAACGATATATTTCGATATATCGATATATTGTCGTCCCGGTCGATGTCTCATTACATGCATCGATGACGACGTGTGTGCCTCTATCTCTCTCTATCTCCAGACAGATAGACAGACAGACAGACAGACAGACAGACAACAGACAAACGACAATAACAACAATGATATTGTCGTCCTACATATTTTTAATTTCAATGAAAACAACTTTTATCGGTTGTCGACATCGCGGAAAAATGTTATATTATTATTATTTTTTAAAATTGTTATTGTTGGATTTATTTTGTTTGCTCTGGTCTGACGATGCCGTGTTGCTTAATTTTTCGCATTGTTGCATTTTCTTCTTCTTCTCCTCCTTACCTTCCACTTCTACATAGGTTTTTCTTGTACCCTAAAATTTTTCGCTCCACTTTATCCCTTCGGAATCATCTATCTCTATCTCTCTCTCTCGCTCACTCTCTGACTCGTATCTCTGGCCCCACATCGAAAAATGAAGCAACAACCGAAACGAAGGGTTTCTCACAACAAAAACAACAACAATAACACAATCACGAAATTCTTCCACATGGATCAGCAGATAAACAAAAACAACATCTGTTGTTGTTATTATATTATTATTATTCCAATTGCAATTTCAAATTTTCCCGCCTCAATGTGGTCGCTGTTTGTTGTTGTTGTTGGTTGAAGTCAGTGCAATCCTAATTGGAGTCACACGTGATGAGCGCGGCATCGCAGCGGAAGGGTCGACCAAACCGAATCAAAACCCAACCCCCCTCGCCCTCTCTCGTCACATCAACAATACAGTCGGCTGCCGAGAGAGCGACGCGACGCGACACGAAACGGCACGACACGAAAATTGCAGCAGCAGCAAAAGTTGACGTGGTCATCGTCGTCATCATCGAAGTCGCCATCGCCGGCGATAATGTTGTCGTAGTAGTAGTAGTTACTGTTGTTGTCGTTGTTGTCGTTGTTGTTGTAGCATAGTTTATAATAAATAGTAGTCGTCGCCGAGGTGAAAGAACTCGTGTCCTTCACAGCATGAACGACACCGACGTTCGGCCGCCGATCTCTCATTCTCACTCTCACTCTCTCTGTCTCTCTCTCTGTATGTCTGCCTCGGCCTCTCTTCGGCCCCCACGGCACGTTCTCCTCCTGGGCGACCACTTAAGCTTGACAATTGAGCTCGCTGTAAATAATATGTAGTAATAATAATAATAATAATAAAGTTAGTCGCCTAGTTAGATTTTCCATTCTCCACTCACTCTCGCTCTCTCTCTTTCGCTCTCCCCACCACCATCACCTTTTGCTGTTTGTTATGAAATTGAATCAGGCTGTGGTGTATTACATATGTGTTGTTGTGATTGTTGTTGTTGATGATGATGATGTTGTTGTTGTTGTTGTTGTTGATGGTGGTGGTGATGATGAGATTTGAAGGGGTTGAGCACGACTCGCTCTCTTCTCCTCTCAATCAATGCGAATTCTTTCCGTCTCTCTCCCTCTAACTCCTTCTGTCATTTTTCCAATTGTTTATCTTGTTCTTCCCATACTCATATTCCTCTCTCTCTCTCTTTTTCAGGCGGCCATCTTGCAGCAGACCTCGCAGTACATTTGCGAGCTGGAAGACCAGAAGACTCAGCTGCTGGCTCAGAACAGTCAGCTGAAACGTCAGCTGGGCCAACATGAGGTCTCGTCAGGTGGTGGTGGCAACAACAACAACAACGGTGGAAACAACAACAATGATACGGCAACCGACAGTGGCACCACCCTCAGCGGTGTTGCCATCAAAAAGCGCAAACTCACCGATAACGTCATCAGTTTGCAGACCATCAGCGACTCCTCCGACGAAGGTCTCGGCTCGATGTCACCCGAACCGATGACGTTGCTCAGCGCCAATGCCGCAGCGAATGCGACGGGCAAACCGGCATCAGCGATCATCGCTCACAATGCCAAGGAGCTGCTCGACCTCAAGAAGCAGTTGGACAAGGAGCGACGACTGCGCAACCTGCTCGAGGAAGAGTTGCAGACGATCAAGCGTCAGCTCTACACGGTTGCGATGGCGCCGCCACAGAGTTCCGCCACCGTCGTCACCACGGCCAATTACATTCCACGCGAGGTCATCGAGCACACGGACAACATTGTGCGCGAGGAGGATCTGCCGGCGGGCACCGTGTCCTATGTGGAGATCGACGAGATGACCGGCCAACAGGTTGTCGTCTGCTCCAGCATTGAGGAGCTGGAGAATGAGACGGCCGCCGACATCATCACCGAGGATAACATTCACGAGGAGGTCATCTTGTCGTCCTCCTCGACAGAGTCTGAGCAGGAGGTGAATGCGATCGCAAAGGCGTACGCCGAGGGAAATTCACCCGCCCTGCTGCAGCCCATCCTGCAGGCGGCCATCAAGGCCACACCAAAGGTGGAGGTCGAGCGGATCAACGAGACGACGATCATGAAGGTGAAGACGGAGAAGATCGAACAGCCGAGCGGGTTGACGCGATCACGGCAGAACCTCGAAACGATTGTCGAGGCCATCAGACACCTTGAGGGTGATCATTTGTTTGGTGATGTTGCAGAGCAACAGAAGCAACAGCAGCAGCAGCAGCAACAGAAACTCCAACAGCAACAACACCTACAGCAACATCTGCAGCAGCAGCAGCAGCAGAAAGCACAAGAGGCGCCGCTGGCACTGACAACAAAGCAACAACAGTTGTCGCAACGCAACACGCTCGCCGAGTTGCGTCCGTTCCTGCAGCTCAAGAACAACGGCGGCAAACAGCAGACGATGACAATCGTCGGCGGCACCTCCATCACACTGACGCCGCAACAGAGCAGCAGCAACAGCAATAGCAATAGCAAAACCAACAGCAGCAGCAGCGCGACGACCACAACGGCGACGAGCAGCAGCAAACTTAGTCAGAAGGATAGTCAGATTGTCACGCCCACCGCCATTCTCAAAGTGCAAACCGCCAGCTCATCGTCGTCATCGTCGTCGTCGTCGTCGTCATCGGGAACGCCGCAACATATCACCATCACGACGACGTCGCTGAAACAATGTCGGCCGGGCGTCATTGTGGCCAAGCAGCTGTCTTGATTTGGTGCGCCAGTCGAAACAGCGGTTGTTACTACAGCGGCAGCAATCGGTGGTGATGTTGGTGGCGACCACCAGGAGCAGCAGCAGCAGCAACCAAAACATTCGTCTTTAGATATGGGTGGGGATGATGGGCTTGTGTGGTCGAAGGTGGTTGGCGAGGAGAAGCAGCAGCACGAGGAGGAGGAGGAGGTGGTGGTGGTGTCAGAGGAGGACCCAGAGGATACAGAGATGCAAGACTTTGAACTGATTCATTTGCAGGACTTGGAGCTTGTCGATGGCGTTGAATTCGTCGTTCCCGTCGCCACCGCCGCCGCCGCCGGCTCCTCCTGCACCCCCCCATCGCTCGCCGCCCACTCCTCGACAGCTCAGCCGACGATTGGAGGAGAGAGGTTGAATTATCGCCGCTACAACAACAACAACAACAGCTATAAGAATGATGAGAGTAACAGCAACAACAACAACAACAAGTTGATGAGCAACAACAACAGTTTTAATTCAAATGCGGAAATGCGTAAAAAACTAAGTAACAAAAATATAATTAGTAGTAATAATATTAATAATAATAATAATAATATTAATAATATTAATAATAATAATAATAATAATATTAGAAGTAATAGAAATAATGTAAATGTTAGAATTACTACGAATGCTAGTAATGCGCATGAGAATCGTAATAATAATAATAATAAAAATAGTACTACTACTATTACTACTGCTATTTCTGCTACTACTATTACTACGCCTATTTCTACAACAACTACTATTCGTAAGAGATGTTTAAAAAATATTCATAAACAGCAACAACAACCACAACAACAACAACAAGAACATAATAATATTAGTGATAAGTTAAGTCATAATAATCATAATAATAATAATAATAATAGCAACAACAACAACAACAAAAACAACAACAATAATAAAAATAATATTATTGCAAAAAAAAAGAAGCAGACAAATTTGAAATTTACTCCCATTCCCCACTCAGAAACGACTACCACGACAACACTGACTACGAACACTACTACTACGCCTACTACTAATTCTACTCCTCCTGATACGACTGCGACTGTTGCTAGCAAGAAAATGAATTTTAATAAAAATGCAAGAATTCCACAGAAATTCAAAAAGAAACACGTCAAGAACTGAGGTGGAGTCGAAAGTTTTGGTAGTGAAAAGCTAAAGAACTGAATCAACTGATAACGATTTCAGCCAGCAGCGGCGTAGTTTTCAAAAAAATCTCGAATATTTTAAATTGAAAAAAAAAAAAAAAACATTGCGCAGCAGGCTCAAATCGTTGTCTCCTCGTTTTGGGCGAAACTCTGAACCCCAATTTAGAAAAAAAAAAAAAAAACATTGTTAAACACCGCAAAACAACATATAGCAATAATTTTAGTCAATCTTTGTGAAGCATTCAAAATGCTTTTGTTTAACAAATATTTGCAAAAAAGCGAAAAATTGCAAAAAAGAGAAAAACTGCAAAATAGAGAAAAATTGCAAAAAAGAGAAAAACAGCAAAAAATGAAAAACTGCAAAAAAAAAATAATTGAAAAGGCAAGAAATTGAAAATCATTGTGGCAACGTTTGAAAGTGAGAAAAGGAAGATGATGATCATTAGCGAAATCTTGCACTTGTCTCTGTCGTCACGTGTAGCGCGCGTCCCTCAACCCCCCAACAACCCACCCCCTCTCCCCCAAATCCCTACAATCTTCTCCTGCATTGAATCCTGAAACACAGAGTTTTTGCTTTGCTTTCCACATACATAAATTAAGTGCATAAAAATCGAGATATATTGAAACTTAAACGAAAAAACGAAAGAAAAAAATAAAGTACAAAAATAGACATAAACACATTTATATTTTATTTACGTTACAACGCTAATAACAATAACCAACGATTCAACAATACATACATACAAACAAACAAACACACACATACACTGATAATGATTTGTCCTGTTTTCCAGAATATGTATTGTGTATTTAATTTGTAATTGAGATAATTCCTTTAGTTTTAGTTGAGAACTCAAAACCATCGCATTAGTTGTTTAGCAATATCCTTTCGGGAGAATCCACACAGAGAATAAAAAAACCCTTCAGTCGTTTTCAAATACACCGAATTCTGTTTTTACACGGTCTTTTTTTAAACGGTTTTTATTTAACACGGTTTTTATTTAACACGGTTTGAAAATCAAAAATTTAAAATTTTTTTTACACAACACAAATAAATGATGATTACACGGTTTTTTCTGGAACCAATCAATCTACCGTGTAAAAACAGAATTAGGTGCAAACGAAGAACCAACAGTCAAAATTTCCGAAAATCAAAAACAAATAAAACAAACGAAAACAATGCGCTGTCTGCTGTCGTGAAGAAGTGGACTTTTATTGCCTAGATTTAAGTCTTATGTTAAATAGAAGAAAGAAAAGAAAAAAAAAAAAATACACAAGATATTCTCGTATTTAATAGTTTTTAATGTAATCTGTAATGTTATGTTTTTTCCATTATGTTTCCTATCTCAAAATTATGTTTTCGAATGAAGAATATGCGAAAATGAATAATAAGCAATGTTTTAATTAATTGAAGAAAATTAAAAATCAAAGATAGTTCAGAATTTAAAACCGAAAATAAAATTGTAAAATTTTGTTTCGAAAACTACCAACAAAATTAACTTGAACTTTTAGCTAATATTTGCTAATATTTTCGATTTAATTTTATTGATATTTTGAATAAATTTGTTTACGAACGTTTTTTTCGCATTTTTAGTTAAGTTTCGTTTTTTGTGAAGAAACCTTCTGAAAACTTGCCGAAAAATAATATTTTTTCACCTTTATTTTTGATTATTGTTAAATTCTAATTTCTATGAAATTGTGTCTGAGTAAAAAGTTAATTTTGAACTGTTCTTTGATTGATTTTTTTTGCTTTGGTTTTCTTACATTTTCGCATTTTTCATAAAGAAAAAAAAAATTGATCATTAACTGTAAATAATTAAAAATAAATCTTAAAATTATTTATAAAACTAAATAGAGGAAAAAACAAACGATTTAATCGCGCGATCTAGTTTTATACATTTGGTGTATTTTCCTTTTTTAATAACACAAAATTTCATTTCGTTTCGCTGAGGAGGAAAAAATAATTTCCACACATTGAATACAACATTTATTGGATAATTAAATTAAGCATATATTTAATTATAATTACACTAATGAGTAAATGACTACATTTAATGCTGTATTTATTTCCACATAGTTTCTTCTTTCCTACCTTATCCTATATTCTTTTTTGTATCTTCTTCTTCTCCTAGCCTAAAACTTAAACGTAATTTTATTAACAAAAAAATTCTATATACAATAAAAACACACACATATATATATATATATTTAGTATATACAAACATACATATATTTTAAAATCCTCGTTGAGATCTATATATTATTTTTAGTAGATTTAATATGGAAAAAACAAAAAATTGAAAAAATACTGCAAATAATAAATAACAAAAAGTAATTCAAATAAAACTTATTTAAAACGTAAATTGTATTCATTAAAATAAAATAAAATAAATAAATATATATATATATATTACATGATAAATATACAATAAAATATATATATCCAATTATATGCTACATAAATATTAATTAAATCATACTACAAAGCGACAACAAAATCAAATATGGTAAATAAAATAAATGTTTTCTTTTTCGTTTACAAAATATAATTTTCCTGTGTTTTCATTTGGTTTTTTCGTTCCTCGCACAATTTGGGTTTTTTTAATGATTTCGTTTTTTTTTTCAGTTCGAGTCAAGAGTTTCGGCCGTTTTTAAATGCGTCGAATTGAATTTGTAAATGACTTGAAATGGTTTTTGAATGAATGTGCATTCGATTCAAAGTCTGCGTTCGTCGTTTTCAACTCTAGATCGAAGGTCAGGGGAATAATTTTGGTTTTCGGTATATTGAACTTGGACGAAAAAAGAATTCTTTTTATATTTATTTTTGTTTTGTTTTTGGATTAAATTAAATGAGTTCCCTTTTTGTGTACTCCTAATTCTGATTCTACAGTCTTTTTTACACGGTATTGATTTAACACGGTTTGAAAATCAAAAGTTTCTTAGTTTTTTACACGATTTTATTCCATTTAGCACGATTTACGAAATATCACAACATAAATAGTAAATAAAAACACTACGAAAACAAGTATTTTTTTGTACACGGTGTTTTCTGGAACCACTCTATCGTGTAAAAACAGAATAAGGTGTACACCTATGAAAAAAAATCGTGTAAAAAAATATAAAAGTTTTTTATTTTCAAACCGTGTAAAAACAGAATTACGTGTATTTACATTTTTTATTGCTGATTGTTTATTTGGTATATTTTTTAGTTTCAAGTTAAAAAATATTAAATTTTTTTTTTTACCTTGCTGCTGTGTGTTTTGAAAACATGAGTCGAAATTTTATCTTTTCTCTGTATTTTTTTTGCAAACAACTGTATACGTACATACATAATATGATATATTTAGTATATATGAATATATATATATATTTCCAATTCAGTGGGAAAAGAAAATTTATAGCAAAATCTTGTTCACGAAAACGAAAAAACAAAAACTGTAAATTACATACATACATACTTCTATTTACATTTACATACATACATAGTTAAAAAAGCATAGCGGAAAATCTTGAAATGTGAAATATTTATTATTGAAATCGATTTTATGCATTTTATTATGAAAAATCGATTCATCGATTGAAAGTGTTTTACAAAGGAATTCTCTACAAATATTATAAATGTTTTATGAAAAAAAAAAAAACCAAATTAAAACCAAACCGGAAACGGAAACCTAAAGTCGTGTATTAAACTCTAAGAAATACAGTTAATTTCAAAATACATACATATATAAAGCGTCATACATACATTCTCATGAACTAATATACATACATACATAAAATAAATTACTTACTACATTTTACGAAATAAAAGCTAAACTTAAACGTAATGAAATGAAATTAAATGAAAATGAAAACCACTCGATAAAGAAAGACCCAACTTGAATTAGCTAGAAATATATTTAGAAAATAGCCATAATACTAGAAAGTAATTTAAAAAAAAAAACATTCAATGAACGACGCTTGAAAGCTTCTCAACGTAAATACTAAAATAAAAATACTTAAATCCATACACGAAATATCTATTGTATCCTAACAAGATTATGTATATGAAAATACGAGACTTTTGTGGGGCAAATAATTATGAATATACATATATATATAGTATAATATATATTAAACAAAACATAAGCAACTAACACGATGTAATCCACGGAGAATTAAAACTGTAAACCATAAACCCGGAAATATAAAATATATTCATATACTTGCCTCAAATGTTATAAAATATAAGAAAAAAAGTTGCTTAAGTAATTTAATGGTACACATACATACACACACACACATACAGACACTCAAAAACAAACCGAGAATAAGAAAAAATATGAACAACAACAACAACAACAAGAAATGAACAACAAAAAGACTGCAACGCAGAATTGAATAACCGTAAAGTTCGATAATAAATCGATAGATCAATCGATCGTTTGTCCTTCGATCCATTTTATCGATATTTTTCTTTAGTTTTAGATTCGGTTTCCGTTGCCACAAACCACAAAATGCAATATCTTAAATAGTTTTCGGTTTATGTCCACGCTAACATAACAACAAGTCTTTTTTTTGAAAAATGAAATTTCAAATGAAAATCGCTGAACTAAAAAAAAAAATAATTAAAATATGAAATGGTTGATCAAGCATTAAATTAAATGAAATCAAGATGAATTAAATTGAATTTAATGCAATCAAGACGAATTAAATTGAATTTAATGAAGTTATTCATTATACAAATGTAGTGTTAATTACGTTTATTTGAAAAACTGACAAACTGATAATTGCATGAATGCAAGAAACAAAAAGCAACCAGATGAAAGCGTATTGAAAGTAATTATACATACAAAAATATACATACAAACTTAAATAAAATGTTTATTTAATAAATTGTTTATTAATAAAATATATTGATTTAAGATAAAGCAGAACTCACGTCTTTTAATCACACAAATGGATTATTTCGAGTCCGTAAGTAGTTTTTGTCCATTACAATCGCTATAAACATCAGAAAACGCGTCTAAAAATTTGAAGGGAAAAATAAAAAAAAACAAAATTTTCAAATAAAAAAAAAAATAAAAAAAATCCGAATAACCAAAAATTTCATATTACGGATTCAGTTGAGATCAGCTTCGGGAAGGGAGGTTTAGTTAAGCCAGAAAACGCGTCTAAAGTTTTGAAGGGAAAAATAAAAAAAAACACCAAAATTTTAATTTTTCTAAAAAAAACCCGAAAAACCAAAAATTTCATATTTTCCAAGTGATCATGAATTGAGATCGGATTTTCGATTGGACGCTTAGTTTAGCCGGAAAACGCGTCTAAAGTTTTGAAGGGAAAAATAAAAAAAAAACGTTTCAAATTTAAAAAAAAAAAATTAAATTTTCAAAAAAATCCGGAAAACCAAAAATTTCAAATTTTCCTATTGATCACGGATTCAGCTCAAATTTTCGATTAGACGCTTAGTTTAGCCAGAAAATTAGTCTTAAGTTTTGAAGAGAAAAATAAAAAAAAAACGCAAAAATTTTAAATTTTCTAAAAAAAATCGAAAATCCGAAAACCTGAAAATTTCATATTTTCCAGGTGATCATGAATTCAGTTCGGATTTTCGATTAGACGTTTAGTTTAGCTAGAAATTCAACTATATTCAACAAGTATTTTTGTTATTTACGCTTTACCGAGTTATCCTTCGGTTGATCTCTCAACATTGTTGGGGTTCTTTTAGTTTGAGTTTTAGTAGACGTAGTAACCAAATTAAAACATTGTGTAGTATGAAATATCGTACTGTCGATTGTGGCTTTGTAATCCACGAACAGGTAGTTTTTTCACATCCGCAAGTCGTCGTTTTATTTACTCGCTCGCTCACTCGCTTGCTCTCACAGCCAGCCAAGCCACCAACTATTGTGAGTGTGACAGCACTCGTTGCAAGCAACTTTGCTGTCATTCGCTTGCTGTCACTTGCGCCGCCTGTTTGTTGTTGGTCAGTTTAGTTGTTGCTGTGAAATCGAGATGAGGGATTGGACTGCGGAAGAAACATTCCTGTTGATAAAGGAATATGAATCGAAGCGGTGTTTGTGGGATAAGAACCACGCCAATTACAAGACGTCGGCTAAACGAACCATTGAGTTTCGTAAGATTGCGACCAAATTTGAAAACTGCACCGAGATCGATGTCCGAGAGAAGGTGCGGAGTCTCAGGAATATCTTCATGGAGAAGATGAGAGCCATCCGGAAGGCCGGCGGCTCACGTCGTTTACAACCGAAGTGGCGTTTTTTCCCCGCCCTCAGATTTCTCGAAGGCAAACAACCTTCAAAGATCGAACCACTCGAAGTTCGAAGCGTGAGTTGTTTTGTATTATACTAAAGTTCATTTTTCTATGCGTATGTCTTTTGAATAGGGAGAAGACGTTGTGGAGGAAGAATTATTAGAAGAATTGATGCTTCGAGAAACCCCGTCACCGACAACGACACGTCCATCTTCGCCGAAGAAGATGAGCGTCGATTATGTATTGGAAGATAAGCGAGATGTGGTGAAAACTGGAAATCCGGCGAATTCGGAGGAACTAAAAAAATATAAATTCAACAAATTCGGCAGTTTTGTTGTGTCGTCACTCGAGCAATTGGGTGATCAAGACTTGCAAGAACTCGCTCAGATTCGCATACGAATGGTGCTGTCCGAAGTAAGTCAGGAAGCTTGCAATCGTCAGCTACTGAGACTTTCAGAAACAAAGTGAATTAAAGCCATTTCTGACTCACTACCGCCGACATTGTATTAATCCTTATGTTATATAGAATAGAATAAGGAAATCAAACACAGTTTTAAATATTAATATAACGTGTATATTTTTTAATTATTCTTTCTCATATCACATACATATATCATATTCAAATACATTGGTACGAATGATTCTATGAGTTTTGAGCCAATTGTTTCCTTTTCTTCGATTCCTTTTGTCCTTTCATATTTTTGACCGCTTGTTTTAGATTTCGTACCGATGACTCGATAGTTTTGTTTGTAATTAACTTACGCATAAAATTATTTTGTTTAGATGTTAATTTATTATTTTCGAAACTCTCAAGAATTTCTTCTCCAATATCGCGTTTGAGTTTCTCTGGATTTTTCGAATTATTTTGTTTTGTTTTTTTCTGGTTTTGCTTTTGTTTTTTTATTGTTTTTAGATTCGGTCCCTTAGTTTTCTTCTCATCGAAGTCTTCCCATTGTGTTGGCTCTTGTTGTTTCTGTAGAATCAAATTCTTACGATAGTTTTCTTCACGGTTTTTCCGGAATGCTTTGGCTTCAGCACTGTTCACATCTACTTTATTGCTGTGTTCCTCCTCTTGATTCTTCTGAATAATTTCATTTTTGAACTTCTTCCATGGCGTGGCTGGTTCTACTCTGGCTGATGGAGCCACTGGATTGAACTTAACTTTTCCCCACTCCTGTTCCTTTTTTGTTAAATCATTTGCAGGATATTTAGTATTGGATTCTACATTGTTTTCATCTATGGATTGTTCATGGTGTCCACCTCTGAATCCTCCACGGTTTCCACCTCTAAAACCTCCTCCTCCCCGCTGTCCACCTCTGAATCCACCACGCTGTCCACCTCTGGATCCTCCACGCTGTCCACCTCGGAATCCTCCACGTTGTCCACCTCTGAATCCTCCGCGGTTTCCACCTCGGAATCCTCCACGCTGTCCACCTCTGGATCCTCGACGGTTGCCACTGCTGAATCCTTCATTACCAGCATCTCCTCCACCGCCACCAAAGACGTTTTGTTTCCGAAACGGATTATTATCGGACATGCTTTCTTTCAGATTACAAATTTAAATAATATTTAATATTTTAAAAAATACACGTGAAACGAACTGTCATGTTATCGTATGAAAATCTTGAAAAGCAGGGAAGGAAACCCAAAAAACATAAACAAAACACCCAAGAAATAGGGAAGGCTTAAAAAAAACGTAAACACACGATTTTCAGCGATTTTTTTTTCGTTCGGCAATCGAGTTTTTTTGTTGGGTTTGTGTGTGTGAGCGAGAGGATACATTTTCAAATGTCACTTGGAGTCGTTCACAATAGTACTTTTCTGAACACTTCCTGAGTAGACCACCACGTGAATTTTGACAACTCTTGCGGGGATTTGTTTTCATTTGTTTTTTTTTTGTTAGATGGTTGAAATTCCAACATAAAATCTTAAATATTTAAAGAAAAATGAGTAAAAACAAAGGAAACAAACAAACAAACGCACCTCAAGTTAAAAAATTCCGTGGAAATGGTGGAGGAGGAGTAGGCGGCGGTGGAGGATATGGAGGTGGTGGCGGTAGGAATGCTGGCGGTGGTGGTAGAGGAAGAAATAGTGGAGGAGGTGGTGGAGGCGGCGGAGGCAATAGAAACAGCGGAGGAGGTGGAGGCAATAGAAACAGTGGAGGAGGTGGCGTCAATAGAAACGGAGGAGGTGGCGGCAATAGAGGTAGAGGCGACAATAGAAGAGACGGCAGTTACAGAGGTCGTCGAGGAAGAGACCAATGGGGCAATGAAGGCGGAAGAAATGATTGGCAAGGAAATAACTGTGGACCCAATTGGGCGCCACAAGATAACATGGGAGAGTACCAATCGAACGAAAAAGGTGGCTATCATAACCAAAACGATAATGAGGAGACTGGCTTTTTAAAGTTCCGAGATTCCAAGCAACCAGACCACCAAATATTCGATCAAACTGGACGTCATTCGTGGAACCGAAATACGAGGATGCCGAATGATATGTGGTATCACGATGCAGGCGATCAATATAATGGCCAACGACATTATAGAGAAATGAACACTGATAATGTGAACTCAGGCGGGAATTTAGAAATAAATCAGCTACCAGAATCAGCCAATCCAGTGAATCCACCTATCGTACCAGTTGCCAATCAACATGTGGCAGAACAACCAACAATCAGCCAGAATACAATAGGACAACCAACTACCAACGCAAATAGCGTAGAGGTCCCAGTCGCAACGACGAAACAAACCGAAGATAAGCCTATATTGCTTCAAAACATTAAAGTGGAGAAAACTGAAAAGGATATTAAACCAATTGTCAAGACCGCACCTCCATCCAGTTCAAGTAGCAGCTCAAGTAGCAGCGAGGAGGACGACGACGAAGAAGAAGAAAAGCAAAAGAAACCAGTCGAAACAACGAAAACTCCAACCAAGAAAAACACACCAGCATCAAGCACACCAGCCGCAGTAGAGAGTAAAAAGCCCGCGAAGCCTACTGCCACAGTTTCGAAATCAAAACCAGCAGCATCTTCTTCATCAGAGGAAAGTAGTTCGGAAGATGAATCCTCTAGTGAGGAAGAAGAAGTTGCAAAACCAACTATAACAAAGGAAACAGCAACTAACAAAAATAAAAAGAAGTCGAAAACGAAGCCAACACTTTCATCTGAAGAAGATGTTGTCTGTTTGGGCAAAATTAAAAATAAGTTCCTTGTTGAAGACGACGATGAAGATGAGGAGGAGGACGGTACCAATGAAGAAGTGCAAAGCAAAGAAACTAAGAAAAGTACAAACTCAGAGATTTGTGTACTCTGCGATAAGCGGGTAAATATTTATTCATTCATTGATACCAATAACCATTTTAACTCTTCTCTATCGTTTAAAGGGTCACACATCGTTCGAGTGTTTAATGATTTGCAAGAACTGTTCAGAACCATATCATAGTCTCAAAAAATGTCCCCATCCAGCGAATCTCTCGCTGATGATGCAAAGTTTCATGGAATTTTGTATGCAACAATTAGCCCAGTATAATCCCGAGAAAAAGTATCCATTTGCTCAGCATTTTAATGTGTTTCCGATGCAACAGGTACCAGAAACGGCGTCGGTGACAAGTTCTCATGGTAAAAAGAGATCTCATGTGAACAAATCAAATCAGAAAGAGGTAGCCAAAAGGCGTTCGAAAAAGCGTAGGAAGACTACTGATCATGATGATGATGATGATGATGACAGCGATGATTCCTCCGCATCAGAGTCTGCAAGTGAGAGTAGCTCAGATATGACATCGGCGAAGAAGAAGCGGAAACGCAACAAACAGACTGTGTCTGAGCAGTCCTTTTCCAGGCCGTTCACTCCAAACAGCAGTGCTGCCCCATATTCAGGGATACCTGGATTCGGCAACCCATCGGCCGCAGTCTACAATCCTATGATCCCTCTTATTGGACAAATGCTGCAGGGTGGATTCCCGGCTCATTCACTCAATTTTAAGTGATAGTCTCCTTAAAATGTGCACCGACAATAGCTTTAAGTCTATATTATATTGTAGAGTTACAATTATAAGGCGTATTTTTAAGTGAAGAATTCGCTCTATATTTACAATTGTAATTTCAAAAGAAATGGAGATTTTTAAAAATGTACAATATTGAATATGAAGTGAAGTGCTTTGTCTTTTAGAAATAATCAAACTTATATGAAAAGCAATTGAGTGTATCATTGGCCACTCAGGCCTTCGACACTTATCGTTAATTGCTCTAGCGCCTGCTTTGCCACCTGCCCCAAGACACCCTCCTGCGATGCCGGATCCTCATACTGTAGTATATCCACGCACTCCTTCAGAATCTCAATTGTCTCTAGTAATTTACTCTTAAGAGCTTCACTCGTCAGCTCGCCAGCAATGAAAGCACTCTTGGCGAGCAACACCAGTGGCACATGTTGTTCGTACAACATCATGGCTCTCGTACGACTCAGCCCGGGCTCGAATACATTCAGAACTCGCAGCACCTGTCGACAGAGCTCCTCCTTGCGCTCCAGTAGCACATCGGGCAGTTCGACCATTTCGTATCCCTCGACTCGGCCGTACATCTCAATCAGGCTTTGCCGCAATCCGGTCAGGATGAAATGAAGTGGATGCAGGACAGAACGATATTTGCGCATCAGTTTCTCTGTTTCCTGGAGACGTTCGGCGCCGCTCTCAATAGCCTGAATCTCGGCCACTTCGCCCTGCATCACCTCGACGGCTTTGCGTATGGCATCGCTGGACGTCTTGAACTCACAAATATTGCACTTCCATTGGGCAGACGGATCTACAACGATGCGATGAGAAAAGCATTAAAAAAAAAACTCCGTGAACAATGCAATAAACTCTTACCTAGTGGATCCTGCGGCAAGATCCAGCCATCTTCGCACTTGCTGCACTTGAATGTGCTGAAGTTCGTGCCCAACTCGGTGGGATCCTTGCAGCGCTGACACTGGCACGTGAAGAACTTGCCGGTCTTGATGTGCTCCTGGCGCTGTGCCGTGCCATTGAGGGTGAAGGTGTACGAGTGATGCAGCTGTTGGTTGGCCTCCAGGTCGCACATGGCGCGCAATCGGATTCTGTTCAATAACTTTATCATAAACCCATTTCGTAGATGAGATCGTTTGCCATACTCACCGATATCCTTCGCTGGGATAAATACTTCGCGCCGTATTCGGGACACAATTGTGTGCCAACACGCCAGTGATGGGATAGAGACCTCTCAGTGGATAGCCTTCGACTGTGCGCGCCTCGAAAGCGTTGACCTCCAAGATGCCGACCACCTGCATGATCAGCTCCTCCGAGAAGCGCTCCAGCTTGCAGGGACCACGCAAATACTGAGCTATATTCACACGATCCGCATTCCAAACCTCGGCCATTTGTCGTCGGGACTCGTCGTGGTATTCCATCGGTGCGATCTCCTTCTCCCATCGCTCGGGATCGGCCTCTTTGGCCAATAGAACTCTGTGTGAAAAAAACAAAAAGCTACCTTTAGTTTAATGAATGAATACTGTAGGTTGTTTCCTAAATTTTGTTGCAGTTAATCGATCGTACTAGAATTTAGTCTCGACTAATATTGATATTATTGGTATTGGGGGTTTCTCCGAATCTAATTGCTAAATAAACCTCAATTACTCAGAGCTGGCGAATAAAATTCTGAATTGTTTACAATTGTAAAAATGGGAAATTATTATAAACATTATTAAGATTTCCATACTTTGTGGTATGAACTGAATATTTTCCTGAACTATGCCAAAATCACGGACGCCGAGTCGTATGAGTGACGAATTGTGTTTTATTTTTAAATCGCGTTGGGGCGGAATTCCACCATAGCATATGTGTAGATGTGGAATTGAATACCTCAGCGGCGTAATACAGTCCAATTGTGGACACTCCTTGGTGCTGTCCTTCACAGCGAAAAACTTCGCTCTGGCCTCTTGGAAGACCGCACACTCGCCGCTATGGTGGGAGGCGCCCAGACCCGAGTCACCGCTCTCAACTTCTTTCGCACAGTTCGCACACAACGGCCACTTGCAGAACGGACACCGATCTCGCGTACCATCCTCGCACTTCACCGGCGCATAGCAGCCGAGACACACGACTCGGCTGTTGCACTTCGGACCCAGAGCGAATGGCAACTCCTCGATCAGCAGCTCGCCGCCCTCGACCCGCTCGTCCGGTGCTGTTGTCAGGTACCGACCGAGTTCGGGACTCTCGCGAACGCATGTCCGATTGATTATGACATGTTGTGGCGGAAACGGCGTCATCTTCTCAACTGCTCGAGCTGCGATCACTCACTAAGGTGGGCGCCTGGCAAAGAATCTAAAAGTGTTCTGGCTGTGGATGATGTTCTTGAATGAGTGGTGGAGAAGAATTTTCCCGAAATTCATATTGAAAAGATGAGCTCTTTTTGTTCGTGTTCATCACACACGCATTCTCACATCACATTCTCACATCTTGTTGAAAACGTTCTCTCAAGAAACGATCGCGATGTTGTCAACAAATATTGTGTAGGAAACATAGACATAAAGATTTTGTTAAACCCTAAAGTATTTGATCATTAATGATGTTATTAAACAAATCACGATCATGCTAACTAGGTCTAGATCTAGTTTGTGAGATCTAGTCTTTGAGTACCTTTCATAATGACGTTCAGCCTATTATCATAATCAGTTTTATTATTGCGAATTGTCATTGGTGAATTTTAATAGTAGAATTTTACAGATCTACGAGAAAATAGGGAGCATTTTCTTATATTGAGGTCAGTCGAGTTAATTATGATAATTATAATATATTAATTAAGTTAAAAAGTAAACAAAAATTATTGATAATTTAACATACAGTTAAGGTTAACAAGTTCTTCTTTAAAAAAAAGGATTAAACTTTCTCTGCGAATATGGTGAAAGAGATTGGCGAGAACTTTCGACATGTTTAGTGAAAGGAAACGCAATGCGAACAAATCGATGATTGCAATTGATCTTCTTCCTCTTCTTCTTCTTACCCCACTTTCCCACTGTACTAACCTCAAAGGTGTTATGCAATCCAATTGAGTGCAAACTCCATCTTCGCCCACGTTTCCGGCGAACGTCACTTTCGCCTTGGAGAAAACATCGCATTCGCCGCGATGATCGTTGGCGTCGATGCAGGCGCTGCACAGTGGCCAATCGCATCGTTCGCAACGATCCATGGAGTCGCCGTCTTCGCCGAAAGCCAAATACCTGTAGCAGCCGAGGCAGACGATGCCGCTGTTCTGCTTCGGGCCGATGGCGAAGGGCAACTCCTCGACCACGACGTCGCCCCTCTTCACCGGCTCGGCGGTGACCAGGCTACGACCGAGAAGCGGATCAATTTCGAGGCGTGACTTGAACATGGTCGTCGGCATCGTCATCATTGGTGGCGTTTGAATTTCACGTGTGTAACTGCGACGAGCAGGAAAGATTTCTTTTAACTCGATAATGTTCTCGTGGATTTGATTGAACAAAATGGAATTGTGTTGATCTAGTTGATCTCTATTGGAAATCAATATTTTCTAGAGAGAGAATCTTTAGTAGTGAGAAACGTCTGATCGGTCTCGCGATTTTTCCGAAAACTGTTGAACTTTTGTTTGATTGACTTTTGTCTGTTTGAATTGCAGCGGTTCGCTTATTTTATACTCTTTCTTCATTATGTGGCTATTTTTACAATTAATTTCATCGTTTGTTCTCGTATTTTTCTGCTTTCTGCTTTTCACGTGCGCTCTCTCAGTTTGTTTTGTTTTCATCGAACAAATTCGTTGTTTCACGAACTTTCGCCCAAATACATAATATCCACTGTAAACAAAAATAAAATAAACAAGACATTGATTTTGTTAGATTTCCTATTATCAAAGATTCGAGTAAAAATAAAAATAGTTGACCATTTTCGTTAGCAATGCATTGATCCTATTGAAGGACAATGTATATTTTATTTTTGTCGTGAAAAACTGTTGGACGCAACGGTTCGGCTTCGCCGTTAGACTATAGGGCTCTTTCATTCGTGTATTATCATTTCAAAGGTATAATACCAATGATTACGAGGAGCTATGCCAATAGGACCAACCAATTATATTGCTATTATATTTATATTACAATTATATTATTATTATTAATCTTATTTATAGATTGTATTTATTTATTTATAGATTGTTTTCAAATATTTTAAATTCTTTTTCCCGCCCTGCGTTAATTGTTTATTAAATCACACCATAAATGTAATGCATACTTTTAGGCAGCTTTGAGCCTCGATAATGCAGTTCGGTCGACTAATGTCTACGATATTCACGTATACAAGAAAGAGATAACTGCACGAAATAGTCTGTTTTTCATACCGGCAAGTGCTGTGTGTAAAAGAGAGAAACTATAGGTAGGGGCTGCTGTCAGCCGAAAAATCCGGATTTGTGCCTTTTCGAAAAACACGAAGAATCGCCAAAATGCAGGGGTGCAGCGCCAAAATTTTCGATCGAAGTAGTAGTATGTGAAATAGTAGTGAACTTTAGGACTTAGTACCCATAGGTATTAACAAACCCAATATGCTGATGTTAATGAGAAAAAACTAAGAAAAACACGTTTCCATTGCCTAATTTAATAAAAAAGTCGAAAATTCGCATAAAAATGGACAAAAATCTGCCCTTAACAAAGTGAAATGTTTTCCGAAAAAGTGGAGTGACGTGTAGAAAGTGAAGTGAAAGGCACAGAAAGGCATCGATTGAAGTGGATACGGCAACTCTACTTCGTCGCCGCTCGGTTTTTTGCAGTTCGCAAATTTAATTTTGTGCCGTTCGAGTTCGTTCGTGTTCGTGTTCCTTTTCGCTCATAAAAAAATCAAATAAAAGTAAGTAGATTTATACAATTTTGCACTAAAAATATTTTACAAATTTACACTACATTAACAAGTAGTAATCAAAGTATTTTGTGAATGCATATATTCTATAAAAATCACTAGAAAATGTCAAGTGAAGTTCATGGATTAGCCGAGCTCTGTTTCATAACCTCGAAAAAGCGTGAAGAAAAATTAGAAATTTTCATTAAATTTTTTCTTTTCCCTGGTTGGTGTTTTTGTGAACTATGGCCGTCGCACTGTCAACACGGTTTCCTCTACACGGGAACCTCTTTCCCATGACTTCCATATAGTTCAACTAGACGTAATGAGCTCTCGATAGCGGTCAACTCTTAATTATCAATTTCTATTACTTATCGGCATTGAAAATATAAATAAGTTCCCAAAAAATACGGAAGAGACGAACCAGCTGCCGGCTTTCTTTCGGGAACAGAGAGTAATAGAACAGAGGAAGGAAATGGAGAAAATTTCTCTGCGAGTGGTTACGTAACATGTTCTGGGGCCAAATAGTTCGGTTTCTACGTTGATTGAGAGATTTTCATATACTTAGGGACTGACTATATGTTGATAGATTTCCAAACTAATCTCAGAATTGATACCTATCTCAAACCTGTAAAAATCTTACCTAGGATCTAGACATTGTCTGACGCTCGTTATCATGTGAATCGCACAAATTCTACCGAAAGTCACAATCACGATACGACGGAGACTACACCTTGTGATAGCAACTTTTCTCTACTTCTTCTTCGTTTTGCAGCCCATTCGTCGTTTTGCTCTAAATACAGGTTAACATCATTCGTGGAATACACACATTAGAAATCGCGCGCGATGATTGTGTAATAATATGAAAGTAGGAGGAAATGCATTAAAATTTTAGAGATATGACATTATGTAAATTATGGACGATGATGTAGGTGTTGTAGGTTTTTGTAAAGCACTTGCCGGGTGGGGTTAAATTTGGGTAAAGTGTTTATATAGAGCAATGTTCATTAACAAATATCTGAGAGTAATTCAAATCTTTCCAAAATAGAATTGATTTACTTATCAATAGTACTTTCACAGGAATTGAGGATACACATAAAAAAACGGGCATGACTGAAGTTTGATTGCATGTTTGATCGTAATTCATTTGTGGGTCACATACAATTGTTGTTTGCAGCTGAGCATTCAACTGACGTCATTAAAATCAATACTACGAGCACTTTTCATGGGTACTGGTACTGAGTGCCACTTTTAGTAGGGGTGAATAAAACTACGGGTCAGTTGCATGTGCGCATTATATGGGTTTGTCTCGACTTTTGTGAATGATCTAATTAAATTCAAAGCAAGAGCAGACAAGACAGGTTGTGTGTCCGGTGAGCTATAGATTTTTAAAATTTCACAACTATACATTAAATTTTTTAGCAAAACCTTATAGAATTATTGATCGACTTATGGAGAATAACTGTGTATACTGAATGCAATGTCTACTTCAACTGTATTCAGCAGGGCTAAACCACCCTTGCGTGTAGCCGCTCATTTTGACTTTCCCCAAGTGGTCTCCGAAAATCGGGTCAGGGTTAAATCTGCGCTTGTCAACGAAAGTAAAAGTCAGGAAAGTGTGGGGTGTTGTATGATGGTGTCAAAGGGATGGAATATTTGCCTAACATTCAATTCTATGTTCATGCAATTGGCAAAGTTTACAATCTATGAGTTGATATATTTCTATATAAAAATTGTTATTACATCATCATCATTATCGCTCTTTGCCGGTCGGTTTCCCTTCCATTATGTTCTATTTTTTTTTCCCACCTCTTGATGTTCTTCAATGTTTGTTCTCTATATTCAGAACTATATTTACACAAGCTCATCCATCTTCTTTCAATCGAACAATAGGTGCAAAAATATATTTTCATATTTATTATTTTACATAATTCCACACATTCAACCAGACAGACGATTCTCGTATGTTCTTTCGTATATCTATTCGTCGTTCATCACGTGCTCCTCGCCCTGTGCTTTAATATAACCTCAAAGCGAAAGAGACGTTCAAATAGAACTCTCGGAATGATTTCGCGAACCAAGTGAACGAATGAAGTGTCGGGAATCGTCTAAACGTTGTTGCTGTTGCTCGCGCCTCTACTCTTTGTATAGAATTGTTTTTAATTTATTTGTTGTTGAAATGTTGACAAAACTTATTTTCGTGTGGATGACGTAAACTCGGCTGGTTGATCAGAGCATAAGTATGTGCGACCAAGTTTAGGTTTTTCATCAGGATTCGATCATACTTAATAGTGAATAAATGATCTATATCACAAGCTATTTCCCTCCCGGTTTTCACAAGCAAAAGATACGATTAAAACTGCATTTCAATTTATCCTAATCAAAAAATACTTAACGCTGTTCTTCCACTCTTCCCAATGTCAATGATCTCTCTCTATCTCCTTTTCTCCTTTGGATGATTTTAGTTTTTTTTTTAGCTTTCACATAACGGATACTTGTTTAGATATATATATACTTTTTCGTTCGCTCTGCTAGTTCCATCCGTTCATCTCTGGTATTGCTCGCAATGCATCGCTAGAACATTTGCTGTACAGTGAGTGCCACGTTCATTGACCCTCTCTCGATCGCTCGCTTATTCATATGCCGGCAACGTCCACCTCTATTTCAGACAATGTTTCTCACGTCTTTTTTTACTATTACGTATGGTGGCTCTCTCATACAGACCCCCACAATGGTTGGGAATGTGAACTGTGATTGTTTTTTCCTCATTTATTTCATTGATCTATCAGCATGAGCCTTGAACCTGATGCTAAATTTAACGATGCTGTTGTTACAAAATTGTATCAATACATACTTGATTTTAAATATTGGTCTACGATGCTTTTCCCTAGCAAAATTTACGATTTTTTTTATTAATAAGAGAAATTTTTAATGATAGATTAATTTCCTATGCTGATTCGATATGGATGAATTATTTTTTTAATAATAATAATTTTAATGAATTATTTTATTCAATTTTGTCGGTGTTATCATCAAGCTACAAGTATTAATAATGGTATGACTTAATCGTTTTGCGAATGCAATGATTAGATAATTTGAATTATGTTCGCCCGCGTTATCTTACTTCTTCATTTCGATTATTTTCTGTGTGTGACTTGCTCGGAATACGTCATTCAGCTGGAGTTAAATAAACAAACCATGAAAGGGTTACTGATATTCTGATTTCTTGTCCTATTCCTGTATAATTCCCTAACACCTTTGTAGACACCTTCACATTCTATATATGCTGTGATTTTTGTTTTATGTCAATTGACAACATATACTTTATTTTATTCATGCTGTACAAATTTCCAAAAACTTTTACATTATTATAGCAGCAATTTGTATATTTTTTCCCCCTATTAATCTGTTGTTTGTAATTGTGTATTTAGATGGCCCCTCCATCATACAATGATCTTGGCAAACAGGCCCGCGATATCTTCGGCAAGGGATATCACTTTGGATTGTGGAAATTGGACTGCAAGACCAAGACTGCTTCGGGCATTGAATTCAACACAGCTGGACACTCCAACCAGGAGTCCGGCAAGGTGTTCGGCTCCTTGGAGACCAAATACAAGGTCAGCGACTATGGCCTGACTTTGACTGAAAAGTGGAACACAGACAACACTCTGTTCACTGAAGTCGCTGTCCAAGATCAACTTCTCGAGGGTCTCAAGTTGGCCTTTGAGGGATCTTTCGCACCACAATCTGGGTAGGTTTTCGCCATTCTTTATATTTGGATATTTGTTGTACATAAATAAGTATTTATTTTATTTTGTTACAATTTGGATTTGTTTAAATTTACAGCGACAAGAGGGGCAAGTTCAAGGTCGCCTACGGCCATGAGAATGTCAAAGTCGACTCTGATGTCAACGTCGACCTGGCTGGTCCATTGATCAACGCTTCAGCTGTGTTGGGCTACCAAGGTTGGTTGGCCGGTTATCAGACTGCTTTCGATACCCAGAAGTCGAAGCTCACCACCAACAACTTTGCCTTGGGCTACACAACCAAGGACTTTGTCCTGCATACAGCTGTGTAAGTATTTCCCCGAAATATACGATGATATTGAACACTTGAATCAACAACAATTTCTGAATTTAATCAATAGCAATGACGGCCAAGAATTCAGTGGCTCCATCTTCCAACGTTGCTCCGATAAATTGGATTGCGGCGTTCAATTGTCGTGGACATCGGGCTCGAACAACACTCAATTCGGCATTGGAGCCAAATTCCAGTTGGATGATGATGCTAGCGTTCGCGCTAAGGTCAACAATGCCAGCCAAATTGGCTTGGGCTACCAACAGAAGTTGCGCGATGGCATCACACTCAGTCTTTCCACCTTGATCGATGGAAAGAACTTCAATGCCGGCGGTCACAAGATCGGTGTTGCTCTTGAATTGGAGGCCTAAATAAATCCCAATAACATCAACAACACATAAAAATTAAAATATTATAAATAACAAAATAAAATGAGAAAATTATTTCACTGTGTATGATGATGAAAAGCGGATGCCCTTGAATGGAAGGAAGCTCTAGAAGAAAGATCTACTTAAAATGGAATGGTTAGAAAAGTAACAAGTTCAAAGTTGAGATATTAGTTATTTTAGTTTTACTTGTTTAAGTTCAAAAGACATCAAGATGAAATTCTTTCACACAAACTAAACTGCCTGATAGAAGAATTTTAACAAAAATACAAAGCAAGCGGATCGTGTTTTAATGCATTTAATAATATTTTGTTTTAATTGACGAGTTAGATTTGAATATTGCTTGTATATGTTGGGGAGGAACAGGAATTATGTTTCGTGTTTAGGTAGTGGTCTAACAGTCTTGGAGAATTAGTATTTTATTTTTTAGTAATTAATAAATTTAAATAAATCAAATATTAGCAATTCAATGTTCAGGGAAGGTAAAGAAAGAAAAATATATACAAGTGAAAGAAAAATCGCCGTTTTTTCCATGTCAAAATTTCGATTTTAGTTGAAATTACAGGGTTGTTCCAAATTATAAAAATGTACGTGCCATGCATTTACCCTACTCACCGCTAGATGGAGCCAATATCACTTTTTAGGGCTCCACTGTTTGTTCAAAAAATCTCCTGCTCGATTTTATGGCGCTGTTGAATTTTTTTAAGAACTTGGCATCACTATATATTTTGACGTTTGGATTCATTTTGAAAATTTGAGCGGTTTGGACGCGAAAAAAAGTTTTTATTTAATTTAAAACAACTTAAAAATCAAACAAATAGCAAAAATCTTATATATGTTTGTTTAAATTCTTAGAAGCAAACAGATCAAGTTTAAAGTCACCAAGAATACTCCTTGATAAAACATGCAAAAACATCTTAAGAAACCTCCAACTCGTCGAGATTTGCCGGAGCTTCTGAAAAAAGTGCCCGAGGATTATAAGGAAAATATCCAGCAAATGTCGTTGAAGATGATGTCTCATCCCGCATATGGACAACCGTATGTTTCTCTTTGTCACAACATATGAATTTATAAACAAACTTCTATCAACATCCTTTAGTTACGAATGGTCTACAAACGACTTCGAAATGGGAGCTCCTTTGGGTCGCGGGAAGTTCGGACGCGTTTACTTGGCTCGCGAGAAACACTCTCACTACATTGTGGCCATGAAGGTGATGTTCAAAACCGAGCTACAAAATGGAGGTGTCCAGCGCCAAGTTTTGCGTGAAATTGAGATTCAGTCTCGTCTGAAGTAGGTGATTTTAACTCGTTTTCTCTGAATATATGGCATTAAGTCTCTCTCTTCGTAGGCATCCAAATATTTTACGTCTATTCACTTGGTTTCACGATGACTCTCGAATTTACCTGGCTTTGGAAATAGCTTCGGAGGGTGAATTGTATAAATCCTTGCGTGCCTCGAAACGATTTGATGAGCCTCGCGCTGCCAAATACACATACCAAGTGGCAGATGCCCTCAACTATTGTCATATGAATAATGTAATACATCGTGATCTCAAGCCCGAAAATATATTATTGACTTCCACAGATGATGTTAAGCTGGCTGATTTTGGATGGTCAGCTCACACTCTCTCCAATAAGTGAGTATAGAATATTATCTCGTCGATCTTGTCAATCATATCAATATATTTTTCTTAATACAGACGTAAAACATTGTGTGGAACATTAGACTATTTGCCGCCAGAAATGGTCGATGGTCGTTCATATGACGACTCTGTGGATCAATGGTGTTTGGGAATTTTGTGCTATGAATTTCTCGTTGGCAGTCCACCATTTGAATCTAATGACAATGAGACTACTTACCAGAAAATTCGACGTTTGCAGATTTATTATCCTCCTTATTTGAGTCCCGGTGCGAAAGATCTGATTTCAAAGGTAGAGGATTATATTCAATGTTTAATGTTTTTGGTTTTTTAAATCATATTTCCATTCTACAGCTCTTATGCATACCGAGTACTTCGCGTATCACTCTTGTCGAAGTGATGAAACATTTGTGGGTTAAGGAAAATATGGAAAAACGAAATACTCAACTGAAGCTCTTGAGTGAAAAGCAAAAGAATTAGCCCTAAACTTGTTTTATTGTATTTCGTTTATCTTTCTTTATAATTACTAATAACTGTTTCCTATATATTAAAACGAATTGTTTATTATAATTTTTAAATATATTTCAATACTTCTATTTCATAAAATTTATAAAATTGCAATTTTTGGTTCTTAGTCATAGCATTTTTAAGTTTTTCTCAATACCTATACTATTTACCATATTCGTATTCTAATGAGAACCTACCGAATATTTGAAATTTTTTAGCGGCCAAAATCATACACATCTAACAACGAAAACAATTAATTTAAATCATCCAAATAATTAAGATTTTAAAAATTATCATATCGTGGCCAATTATCCTATAAGACATTATCACAACGTACATTTCATCAGGTGACATGTGAATTGCCAAGGCTATTGTAGTATCTTGTAGCCATTTCGTATTTAGCAATAGACTAGTTTAAATACAATTATAATTCGAATATGCAACGCACAGTCTCTAACAACAATACAGTACTTCGTCTTCACACTGAATTTAACTGAAGAAATAAACTGATTTCAAAACATTGCGCAGGTCGAAATCACCCTTCTGGGGCAATTGACGCAATGTTCTATTTAGATTCCGTTTCGAAAGATCTTCAGCTGAACCGTCGTTCGTGAAATCACTGAAAACAAATGGTCAAATGAGATCTAGGTGGTTATGTATGCAAAAGATGAGAACTTACGATTCTTTAAAACTGAACTGTTGACGAAGAAATTGTGACAAGTCTTCCAGAATTGGCTGTGAATGTAATGCAACGAATTGTTCACGACATATCTGTGAAAAGAAATGTTAGAAATTTGTATAAAATTAACGAATAATGGACTCACTTTATTCATGTCCGGCACCGTGCACGCATGTGTCCAGAAGCAATCGTGCACCGAAACAAAAGTCAGTCCTTTGCGCTCGCAGTGTAAGGACGTCAGCATCATGTGTGACGAATCCAGCGAATGTATAAAGTTTGGTGGAAACGCATTTTTCTGTTTCATTACATTTGGCCGTTCATACATATCCATGGACATGGCCTCCGAAACTCTCGAACTCGAGTTGCGATTGAAGCTTTTTAGTTCTGTGCGATTATATGGTTGCACCACAGGCAAACCCAATGGCGTTATCCATTCAACATTCTGACCACAGATGCCCGAAATAAGACGCGCACACTCGGTAAACCAGTCCTGAATCTCTCTCGTGGATGTGAACATTTCCCGAAGGCTCTCGAATGTTTTCGTTGTGAGGTATGTGGAAGCTGGCCAGACCCAATCCTTGGGGAATTCATCGATGTCCTTCAGTTGACGGGCGATCTGTAGTCGGGCCCCGTAACGTGTCACTCCGTACACTGTGGTCATTACTGTTTGCTTGATGACTTTGCGTCGTACAAAACCATCCAATGCCTGAGCAACGTGGAGTCCATTTCCAGCATCTTGTTGCCGTGACTTTTCAACGAGCGCTGCCACAGCGCTGTACACATCCTGCGGCACCATCGATGGTGATAAGTTCACACTATTGGCACCGGCCTTATCTCGACCGAGGGCAGCATAATGTTGAAGTCCATTACAAGAACCATCCTGGTGAATGGGGAATCGACTGAGATACTCTAAAGAAATGATTGATGTGAACGATTTGGTTTCTGGGCGAAAAAAAAAAAAAACATTTCAATGTACCTTCTGGGTTTGGAGAACGATGCACTTTGGCTATCTCTATGCAACAGGCGAGTGTTTGCCACGGCTCATCGGACTTTGCCCACCACATGCGACCGGTTAGAGGATTATCGGCAGAATCAAGAATTTCATCCATTATTTCCTCGGCATAGAACAAGCGCTCGCGCACCGAGTCGCGTTTCTTGAGACCAGTCAGATTGATGCAGTGCAGTTTGAGCCAACTGAAACCATCTGGACCCAAGGGTTGTGGTTGATCGAAGATGAGCATCGAACGAGCCAAATCGGAGCCCAAATGATTCAAGTGTGGTGGCACCGGATATACTCGTCCACGGAAGTCCATATTGTGTGGGAGCCAAAATACTTTGTCACGATACTAAATCGAATATATGGTTATAAGAAGGTTTAATTATTTACACTCTGGTTGGATAGATCGATATGATATTACGTGATTAGCTAGCGAGAGTCTGTAGAGTGTATCGCACCACATGCTGTACATCTCGGCTTGTTTGCGTCGATGACCCAATTTCTCTTTGAACAGCTTTGAACGCTCGGCATTGGAAATCAAAGTACTCTGGTCAGGAATAGTAGGCAATGGCGGTAACGAACTAGGCGGTTGAGGTACATCGAGTTTGTGATTGCCTCCGTTTTGAAAAACGTGAATGATAATATCCAAAATCTATACAAGATATACATAGTTTAGCAATATAATAAATATATAATAGTTTGGGTCTTACATCGGAATTGACACGCCAAGGTATACTAGCGAGCTGGTTAAGAGAATCTAGGGCAGGATAAACATTTTGTGGATTCGACGAATTTATACGTTCCCACTGCTGAATGGCCTATTAATAATATATAACATATATTATATGACAACATAATAATTTGAAAGAGTGAAATTTACTTGATGAGGCAAACGAATCAAGTCCGATTTGTTTAGGAGATAACCACCCGTGTGGGGCGTGCTCCATGGTTGTGGCGGACAAAGCATCGGTACCAGATTAGAATCAAATGTCAGTGTTTCCTGGCGGGAAGCGCGCAAAAGTCTATAATGGGGAGATATGGTTAATCATGTATATCATTGGTATCTTCTTCTGATCTTTTACCTTGCAAGTATTGGATGTGGTTTTACTTCTTCCTTAACCAAGCGTGCCTGATTACGGAAGAGTGTGTAAAAGGCAGGTAATAAATTTTGAGTTTTTGCTTTCGATTTCTGTCGCATGATATTCGAATCGATCTTAATGTCACGCATTAGAATGTTGTACAGAAACCTGCCTACACCAATCAGGACGTTGGAGGGCCATGAGACCTCTCTGATATCCATACTTGGTCCTGTCGTACGTTGTTCATGGACCAAACGTTGCCAAATTTGTCTTGTATTATCACTAACGCAACCGTCGTCCCATTGTTCACAATAAGAGCTATAAATCTCACCAACTTTTTCCAAAATACCATTTTTCTTTTTCTGCTCAATTTGATATCTAACAAAGAACAAAATATATTAATTAGTTAACCTTGCTCTATTTAATAATTATGTGACGAACCTCTGCTGCACTTTCTGGCCCAATTCTTTGTACAATTGACCCACGGTGGGACTGAATGTCTCCGAGCCTTCGGCCATTTTATACACCTCCTTCAGTAAAATATCAATATATTGCGAAGTATCAAGGGCTCTCAAGTAGGTATAGTAATTCATGTAGCCCTGCGGTTTAAAACGTATCTGAGCTTTAAGTGTGTTGATATCGCGTATAATGGCAGCGGAAATTTGCTGTTTCCAACTAACTTCTAATTCTTTGAGTTTTTGGCGCTGTTAGAAATTTAATTATTAGTTTATCTTTGAGAAATTATGATATATTGAATGGATACGCACACAAAATTCAGCATTTGCAAATTCTTTCGACTTCTCAATAGACTTGATCGTTATGCAACCATCCAGTTCAATTTTCAACTGTTCGCGTGCCATGTCCTCCAGCATCTCTTTAGAATAGCCACGTTTGGAGTTCATTATTTCACTGCCAGGCACGTTATCCGGGTTTATTTCCTCAGCCTCACAGAAGCTCATCACGTTTTCATTTAATTTATTTAACAACGGGTTATTGTAAAGTAATTCCGGCGGCGAATATATCGGGACAAAGTCTGGTATTATACGTCGAATAGCATCCAGTGCTATATCACGTTGATCCGCTACAAATTGTGATCTATCCATAACTTGATGCAATGTGAAACCCTACAATCAAATGATAAAACATTAAAATATTGAAGTTTTTAGTGTGTGAGAAATATACCATTTCATTGGCCTTGTCAATGTATTCTTGAATTGTATTGCTATTCTCTTCTGATGGTTCCAAGCGTCCTAGACATTCGAATATAGCAGCAAATGTTTGTTCATTCATGGCGATTCCATCTTCTTCGAGCATAGAGAATATTTCGGTGAAACGTTCAAATGTGCCTTTCTCAGCGAAGCCATGCAACAGTATATTATAAAGGTCAATAGTGATCAAATGATTACTAGGTATTGAGCTCTTCTTTGCACGCTCGCGGTAGGTTAAAACCGTGGACAAGCCGCGGCTTAACATTCCAACCGAAACGCAAACATTTAAGTATGTTGACAAATTGATACGTATTGCACGCTCTTTAGCGAGACGTTCTTGCTCCATACTATTGTGTACTTTTGATTTGTACCTGCAAATTATACGTTTTATTATGAAGTATAGTTATCTAATTTTCTAATATTGATTATTTACCTCAATTTTGCTGCAGCTACCTCTGGAAGAGGCCGTTTTTTCATCGCCGAGTCTATAGTATCTGGGGATACATATTGCTCTAATGATTCCAAGGATTCTGAAGCTGCTTCAACCTCTTCAACATCAATATTCTTTGAAGCTGAGACGCTGAAATTCAGATAGAATAAAATAAATATTGTTCACAAATATAGTGTTTACGACATATACCTAAACGTATCCAATGGCTCATCGGCTTCATTTTCTATGGTCTCAATTATATCGCGAAAGTTATTGAAACTCTTTAAGATTCTATTAATCTCCTCCGGGTTTTCGATGACCTTCTCAGTGTGTATGTCCTTTCCAAAGAAAATTAATGGCTTGTCGTCGTAGAGTCCAGATGCGATGATGGAACTATCCACTGACTCCATGTCTATTCGCTGATACTCGATGGGTTGTTGTGTGCGAGTTGATTTTGGCTTGGCTTTGGCTTTTGGCTGCTTCATTGCTCGCTTCTCTTTGGCTTCTTCTTTAGCCCGTTTCTCCAAAATACTTTGTTGTGTCTTCAAGATGAAAGCCTGCAACTTCTTTGCATTCAAACGTTTCACACGCGACTTACGTTCATTCGCAGCCAATTCAGTTACTGCAAAACAAATGTATTATAAGATATCAGCAAAAGTATGTATGTTAGTGTGAATAACTGACCTTCTAATAGTTCGACATATTTAGAATATCGCGGTTTCCGGGTGCGTTTTTTCTTCTTTGCCTCCTTGGTTTCGGCGTTGGTCGGGGTGGTCGATTGATGCCGGGCCGATAGCAATCCACATGTACCACATGCTGAAGACGGCTGTGACAGCGCCGCCGATGACAATATTATCGGCTGATTTGAAGCTGAAATATACGCAATGGGTAAAACGCAATTTCACAAACATGACGCAATTTCGCCGGCTCACCTTCGCGATTAGCCGCGGAGAGCGGGGATCGACAAAGCAAGCGCTCTGAGTGGGCCAGCCCAAGACACCTTCTGACGATGACACCCTTGTGTTGGTGGCATCCGACGAGTTTCTGACCGGCGGGCAGAGCATGCTGATTGTGGCCGCTGCCGAAGGCTAACTTGATATTCTGGTAGGTGGCATTCTTAATTGTCAGCAAACGATACATTTTCACATTTGTTGCACTGTTCACACTACGTTTATTTACAACGAACGCGATTCTAAATTAGATTTTTTACTAATTTCACGCTTGCATAATCGTGCATCCGACCGAATTTCCACTATTTTCTCGCGTAAATGAACAAAAACATTGCCTGACGTTTAGGGGAGAGCAGCCAAACACATGGCACGCACCAGGGCTGTCCAAGTCACTTTAATCCAAGTGTTTCACTCATTTTTCATCAAAACAAAAAAAGTGGAGTGGCGTTCCACTTTTTTCAAAAACACTTCTTTTTGCTGGGGCAGATACGAAATTTGGTCCCTTTTTATGGAATTAGATTGTAAACCATTTTTTTTTTTACTCAACAAAAATTTAAAATTAACAAATTTCATTGAAAATAATTTCATCAAATCAAAATAAATCATAAAAAATTCAAAATTTGATAATTTTCATAAAAAAATCTAAATTTGATAATTTTCATAAAAAACTCAAAATTTGATAATTTTTATGGAAAATTCAAAATTTCATAATTTTTATGAAAAATTCAAAATTTCATAATTTTTATGGAAAATTCAAAATTTCATAATTTTTATGAAAAATTCATAATTTCATAATTTTCATAAAAAAATTAAAATTTCATAATTTTCATAAAAAAAAAAAATAAATTTGATCCTCTTTTTTCCATTATATAATATTCGGAATACAAACACACACAAAATATAAAATATTATATACAAAAACCAACCAAAATTTTAATTTTTATTAATTTTAATAAAAATTGCAAGTTCAAATTCAAAAACAGGGATGGTAAAGAAAAATGTAAACGAAAGTCAAAAAATGTTGGTTCAATAAATAATTTTCCACAAACCACCTGAATTGAAATTAAAAAAATATCCAATAAACTCACCAACTGGCCAACGGAAGGTTGTTGTCTTCGCAATAGACAAAATGTAACTTGGCATCGCTGATGTCACACATCATTTGGCAACGCGGCAGACATTTTTTGGCGGAAATGAAATGGAGTCTGTCAAATTTTAGCGCCATTATTAAATTTTGGCACGGTTTTAATAAAGCGGAAGAGACAAACAGGAAACAGATAAATTATACTTTCTTCCAACAATTGAAATCTCAGTATTTACATATTTAAACATCAAATATAATCTGCCAAAAAACAGGTATTATTTTTTTTTTAACATTTTCAAATACATCATATGAAATTCAACCACTTTCAGCCATGGGAAGAGGCACGAACTCGAATCTGTGGTTCCAATCCGATCCAACTTTGAAAACTCCGCAGTCGACGACACAGGAAAGTCTTCAAATGGGCCGCAGGATGCAGTCGAAAATAAGGATCATAGGGAAGAAGCAGTTGAATTTCCAATCCTACCCGATGAATGAGTGAGTGAGAGACAGATGGCCAAAGGCAAGGGCTACACATGAATTTTGATGTCTTTCTTTCAGCTTTCGATTTGATCTGATGGTTTTCGAGGCGCCCCCAATTGACGAACTGATCACCAGCTACACCCGCGATTATGCTCCGCCGAATCCGAGCGTCTGCAAAAACAAACCATCGGTGGAAGATTCTCCAAATGAACATTTCAATTGCATACCCGTTAATGATTTCGAGCTGTTGCCGTGGAGTCGGCACAAATTCATGGACGACCACCTGATGAACATCACCGAGGAGCGTAGGAAAATCAACTTCTTCAGACAATTGCGGTGAGTTTTTTCCTATTGCCACTCAGTTATGTCAAGGGGTTTATTTTGCAGAAGTCGCTCCTTCCAATTTTGAAATCATCTGTTCCTCTTATCGTTTTATATGCATTCAAATATGTGACTAAATTCTTTGTGAAGAGTTTTTGTCATGATCCGAATATTGAAATTGAAATGAATATATAAAAAGAAATTCAATCCATTCAACCACATGTCTTTCCATTATGCAAAGAAATAGTTTCAAAATCAATATTTAGTTTTCATCCTCCTTAATATATTTTATTCAGTTTTCATAAGTCGTAAAAGGGCAGCATAGTATTTTTTATATATTTTTTTATTTTTTCTCATTTTGTTACAATAACATATTTGGTTTTTATTCAAGGCAAAACAAGCGGGGGAAACTCAACAAACATAACAATGAAATTTGATAAACTATCACCTATCAGAAATGATGGAAACAAAAATCTCTAAGTATTTCATAAAAATAACCGTCTTTCCAAGAAAATTAAACAAATTGTCTAACATATGCATACAAATTTTAAGAGAAAATGAGAGTCCAGAAAATATTGAGCTCTCGGCAAAAGTTTGAAATTTCAAGGGGTTTTTATGAATCTTTTAACAGTCGATTCAAAAATGTTTTTATTTCTCTTTAATTATAATATCTTTGTTTGAAGTTGTCGCGTGCCTATTTTTGTTCATTTTGTTGTTGCTTTGTTTGCAATAATATTAAAAAAATAATTGCAATTATGAAAATAGCTGGAAAAAGAATTTGTTTTTTTATTTGATTTTTTTTGTTTTCGTTTTTGTAATTTGTTTATTTTGCTAAATTTGTTTGTTGAATTAATTTATTTAGTTTTGTTGTTGTTGTTGTTGCTATTTTTAGTTTTTTTTTTTGTATTTATCAAAATGGGGAAATATTTTGACTACTTAAAATGTTATGAAGAATTTAAGACTGCGATTTGTTTAGTTATAGTATTCTGTTATACTTAAATTTGCAATTTTCTCAATGCATTTCATGGTTGAATGTTTGTTTCATTTGTATCATTATTAAATTATTTCGTAAGTTTGCGGCATTTTTGAGTTTAAAATATTTTACAATCAACGTGTATTCACTTTTTTACAATAGTTTTTTTTTCATCGGGTTTTATGCAATGTAGTAGTTGTTTTATATTTAAAAAAGGGGTTTTGCATTTACGTTAAATTTGTGTTTTATTGGTATTATATATATATATATGTATTTATAGTTTATTTTATGAACTGTTTTTATTCTCGAATTGTATCTAAACTTATTTAAAAAGTAATTTATTAAATTACGAAATTTATCTAATTTAAATGTAAGTTACTTTTAATTATTTATAATTAAATCATTTGTTCATTTTTACAATAATAATATTAATATTTGCTTTCCTCCACATTTCCCTTAAAATGAAAATCTTTAAACGATCTTTACTTTTTTACAACAAATATCTAGCGCTCAGAGCAAGTTCTGAAGTCTCTCATGCATAAAAATATTCACTTTTTCTTTTCATCAAAGTAAAAACGAAAATCAAAATTTTCTCAAGCATTTCTTTCAAAAAATTGGCTAAATTTCGGGTATATCTTTTGCTTTTCGGAAAATTTGGAATTTTGCTTCGCAGTGAATAAATTTTCCATGTAATTAAAACAAAAATGCATTTTCTTATAATGATAAATTTTTCATGTTTTTTGCAAAAATTTTTGGACCAAACATATTTTGTAGTGCATTGAAAATGGGTTTTCTCTAATTTTCATATACAACATATTTTAGTTTTCTCTTTTTCCGAATTCAATTAACGCGAAATTTATTATTGAAATAATAAAAAATATCTCTGTCCGATTTACGTTTCGACGATTTTCTTTTATAAATATTCTCTTAATTTTTCGGCTCTTGCGTCCATTATCAATATCAGGGTTTTTTTTTCATAGGAGTGCAGTGATCATTCGATTATATAGCCTCAACATGATTGTTCAAATTTTGTGGTTTCGCAAATTTTTGTTTTTGTTTTTTATGAAATATTCAATGATTTAAAAAGCAGAAACCAAATCACAAATAAAACTCGCCAATAGACAATTAAAGTGTGTCTGCGATCCGAATACAGTTCGATCCAATGTGGGATAAATAATTTAAAGCTGGTTGGAATTGTAAGACGAGCACCCGGAAGCGTATCAGATCTGATCTCAGAAATCATGAGAAAAGTAAAGAAAAAACCAAAAAAAAGCTTCAGCAGAATTGAAGCATGTGATCGATCATCAATCCTTCAAGGACACAAACCCCAGATCAAACACTTTTGAGTGGATGATTTTCGGGATTTGTGTCTCTGAATATGAAACTGATTCAACAATTGGCTAAGAAAACTAATCAAAACCTAAAAAGTTTCTAATGTTTTGATTTTTATGCATTTATGGAGCGATACGCAGTATTCATCTAATGATATACTAAACAATTGGTATAGAATTTTATACACATATGTTTAAAAAAAAAAGAAGAAAACAACACAATATCATATTAACAAAACACTCTCGATGCCAACTTAAACTAAAGTCCGATTTTCGATATCAATATCTATAGAAATATATATACGAGCATACATATATATAGTTTTATGCGATGCTAGGGAAGTGTAGCGTTTGTGTGGAAATCATTTGAGACGAAAAATTAATAGTCAATAATTAATATAATAAAAAATATACATTTATATAATAGAGATATATGTATATATTATAGGAGAAAATAGTAAATATGATTTTGTATACGAATCCAGTAGATTTCAAAACAATTGCGCCTAATTTATATTAAAGAGATTTCTTGCAAAATTCCATGTCTGATTCTGTTGCTGACTCTGCCGTTAGTTCTTGTTTGACTTTAGTCTAGAAAACCTTTTAATTTTCGTCATATATATTGTGCAATAATATCAAATTCAACTCGATTTCGTAGTTGCATTTCATGAACACGAAATAATAAACTTTTCATACAATTTTTCTTTTTTCAATTTTCATTAATTACTTATTTACAAATATGTTTTTATTCAAATGATAAACGATTTGTTTTATTTCGCTTTGGTTTTTCTTGTTGTGTTTATTTTAATTAGTTCATCAATTAATTAGTTAATTATTAAAGCTGACACTTAGAAATATACGTATTTTTGCATTACTTTGTTGTTAGTTAATTAGTTTGCTAATTATTATTAGTCGATCTCAACTAATGGCTTGTAATTGTTACAATTTTCAACTGCCTCCCAAATAAAACTCATTAAATATTATCGTAGTAGTTATATACTTGCATGTAGCTATAGAATTTAAGACACATTAGGCTTCTCTTAGCGTTTGTTTTAATATAAATTTCAATTATTTTACTCATATATAATATTTGCGCAAATCTTTAGCTATTCATTTGTTTTGTTTCTTCAATCATTCTTTTAGTTTTAGTTTCACTTTTAATTTATACGATTGTAAACGTCGTCGAACTGAGAAAGTGGAAAGTCGCTGAACATGGAAATACCTTTACTTTAGTTTGGCACTTGCAGATGTATGGGCTTTTATGATCTAACACAATGAGTAGTTTGCAGTTAAACGAGTAGAAGACATAAGAGCAAGAAAGGAAAGCTACGGGTGCTTGAACTGAACTGAAAACCTCCCCGGCTTTAGGACCTCCTCCGGATGATCGGATCGGAACACCGGAAGACAAGTGGCAGAGGGTCCAGAGGTTCTACGAAACTCACTCACTACGAGAAAGTCTTAGATTTTGATTTAGAAATTAAGCTGCTAATGCTAAGGAACTAAACGAATCATAACTTTTACAATCGCTTAAGGCTTAAGGGACTTAACTTATAGGTCGGCTCTATGCTCGTCGCTCTCTTTTACTGGATCGTGTTTCCACTTTTTTGAGATATATATATTTTTTTTGGGTTTTGATTTTTTCTTTTGTTTTGTTTTGTTTTTGTTAATGCTTCTCTAAAAGACTCTCGACAGAATTTGCTTGAAATCTCTTTAATAAAACCTATCGACGCTCTGGATGTCCTCCTCGTCCTCCTCAACGATCACCTTGTTGCGTATTTCGCTTGCAATGGCATCCCTGGCAGAGGGCGCAGCAGCGGCTCCAGCTTCCGTTGGGCCAACGACGAAATCCAGTGGATCATTTTTTGAACAACTGATGCGATATTGATTGTGGTGATGTGTCTGATGCGATTGATTGTTGGATTGATGACGATGCGTTGGATGCTGATACTGATGCTGATACTGATGCTGATTCTGATGATGGGGATGCGAATGTCGGCGATGTGACTCCTCCTGACGTGGTGGGGTCACATGTCGTTGATGCGACGAGTGTTGTCGCTGTAGGGGATGCTCACGTTGTTGTTGCTGTTGCTGATGGTGAGCTTGTTGATGGTGAGCTTGTTGATGGTGAGCTTGTTGATGGTGAGCTTGTTGATGGTGAGCTTGTTGATGCTGATGGTGGCTGTGTGGTGTCTGATGAATTTGAACAATATCATGATCAGTATGGGAATCTCTCTTGCGCGTGGCTGTTTTCTTATAATCGATCTGATCCCACCCCTATATCCACGATTCCTACATGGCATTCAGTGCTCTCCTACTACTCCCACCGCCTCTGTGCGGACTGTATTCGTCGCGATCGACCACGGGTGCGCCGCGCCTCTGTGTCGGCGCCGATGTCGGCATGTCGCGCGGATCGATCCGTCCGCCCGGCGTCGCATACCGACCGCCGGAGCCCAGCAGACGCGGATCCTCGCGCTCCTGCAGCAGGTCCAGATCGTCCACGAGGCGCCCGCCACGCGCCAGGTGGCCGTGGTGGGCGGAGGCGGTGCCAGGGATGCCGCCTCCGCGCGTCGCTTGCGGCGGGTAGTCGGCCGCGTAGCTGCGATCTTCGAGAAGATCATCGCTATTCAGATCGTAGTGCATGAGATCGCGCTCTCGCTGATGAAGTCGCTCGCGCTCTCTGTCACGATCACGATCACGATCGTAACGCTCGCGTTCTCTTTCGCGATCGATTCGCTCGCGCTCCCTTTCGCGATCGTAGCGATCTCGGTCGTGGTGTCTGGCGGAAGTCTGACGTCGATTGTGGTGATAAGAGGCTCCGCCTGCGAAAGTTATTAATTGTGTCGACAGCAGCAGCAGCAGCAGCGTTTATAAAAGAGAAATAAGAACATTCATTAGTGATCTTTGTGGGAGCTGGGTGGAGTCAATAAAAACCAAAAGCCAATAAAACGCAGAAACTCGGAAAGTTTTTCAAACTCAAACAAGTAACGAACGTAAAAAACAGTTCAAGTTAACTCAAACTTCTTACAAATGGGGTTAAGGAAAACAAACAAAAAACAGCCAAAATACTTACAAAAAATTCAAATTCAAAACAAACTCGTGGGAGCGGGGCAAACGAATGATTACTGAGGAGGAACAGCTCATGGTGTACGTTTTCGAGCTTCTCCATAACGAAATCATGCAGAGTCGAAACGCAACATAAACCAATTTTGCTAGGGATGTGGAAAACTCGATGTTAAACAGTGAAAACCTCTGGAGAGGTTATTTAGACATCGATTGGACATACAGAGAAACATTTATTAGGCTTCATTCTACATGAAATATCCCTAGGAAGGAAATATTTATGATAATCTATTCCCATAGATTCTCAGAACTAACCTAGACCAAAGCATCGTTTTATACTAAAACCACTTCCAATGACTAAAGGGATTAAAGCATTGAACAAACAGAACTTTGGACTTAACAATTGGGGGAATTGTACAATTATTGAAGGATAAAACCAAATGATCAATATGGAAAAAGAAACGCAACCAGGATAACGGGGGCTGGGCGTGTGATCATCCAATCATCACAATACTTACAAAATACTAAGCTACTAACTTCAACGATGAAAAGTATGTGAAAATAATACTAAAAGAACATGGAGCAAAACGAAAATTATATGAAAACACATCGGATGGGCAATCGGAAGTCGAGACATGAGACCACAGAGAACAAAAGTGGGCGCCGTTAGACACGTACGATCCCAGGAGTAACTGGAAGGATTTTCAACATAAAATACATTTGTCATTTCGATATACTAGACATATACATATATGGAGGCAACAAGAAGTTTGGAAAAGTGATGTTTGATCGGAGATGGTGATGTTGACTAGAGTTGTTGTTAGTGTTTTAGTAGCAGGCGAACGAGGAGGGCGACCAGGTTCAAGCTCAGGACGATTGGTCGCAACACTTTAGTACAGTATTGTATTGTATTGTTAGCATTGAAGAACTATATGTTACGGATTGTTATTAGAGGTCGTAGAACTCAACGGCACCTGCATGAGAGTCGTAGAAGGTTTTTGATCGGATCTTGGAAGTTGATGAGGTTGGCAGTATTTACGCAAGGACTAGTTTTTTTGTTTTTACGGAGACTTGATTAGAGTATACAGTAGTATTATGATTGAGATAATTGTTTGGGTAAACGTTCAAGAATTGATAGAATTATTTTCATAGCATTGTCGCAAAGGAACCGGGGAAGTCACGTGATGTAAAAGCTGTAAAATGTTCGATAGAGTAAAAACGAATACATAAGTAAAGGAAGGTAAATAAATATCGAAGTAATGTGAGGTGGAAAGAGGATAAGATGTGGTATCTGTATATATCTATATACAATTATTTCGCTACTGAGTACCTACAGAGTCTTTTTTGGCAAACCTAACAAATGGTAGTTCATAAGTGTAAACATTTAATCGAAACAATCACTACATGACTGACTATAAAAATGAAGTTTGAGAGTAACTAAGCTTTTTATGAAAGCTCGATTTAAATAATTCCATTAAAGAAAACAAAATTGAAATTTTCGAGTGAAATCAAAATAATAAAAAGTATTGAATAATATATTTTATATAGTATCTAGAACGAAAAATGTAGAGTAGTTGGAATTATCTTTACCTCGATCCCAATCAAATTCTCTATCCCAATCTCTTTCTCTCTCTCTTTCCCATTCTCTGGCTCTTTCTCGCTCCCATTCAACGTCCTTCTCGCGACTCTGCGGATCGCGATCTCTATCCCTCTCCCTATTGAATTCCCGATCCCAATAGTCTCTGGTGTCCCTCTCTCTGCTGCTCTCTCTCTCGCGACTACTCTCGCGCTCCCCACTTCCCTCTCGCCGCTCCCTACTCTCGAACTCCTCGCCATCGACTGTGGTGAATGTTTGTGTTTGCGGCGATCGATCGCACGAGCGAGAAAGAGCATTGATCGAGTGAGTAGAAGGTATAAAGTAGGGTTCAGTCATGGGAGGTGTGAAAAGAAAAAATTGTATAGTTATATATTCTTGGGAAATATATAGAGTTTATTTATGGATGTTAATATTGGTGAGTGGATAGATCGATAGATATATATTGATTGAGTGATTGTGTTTTTGTAAGTTTCTCATGAGTATTTTTTTTTTTGTGTGTTACGGATCTCTTTTCTCAACCAATTATTTTGCTATTCTCTTGATTTTGCTTTTGTTCAAAGGATATATTGACAAAATTATCGAGGAATCAAACGATAGGTATTTTATAGATAATCAAATCGAAGTGAAAATGAATATCAAATCAATGAAATTAAATGATTTCATATGTCTAATGATAGTGGATTCAAGGATTGGGGCGGATTTGGGCTAAATTACCTGGCGGCGTTGGACCCATGCGACCTTGTTCCGCCGATGGCGATGCTTCCTGAGATGGTAGAGGTCTTGGAATTGAAGGAGCTGTCCGTATATCGGGATGCGTTGCTTTCCAGTAGGTCTACAAAAATATCCATTAATAAGTTTTCAATTGGAAGGAACATTTAAATGATGATGATCTCGATTTTTCCAGAAAGAATTTCTTCAACTCACTTCTAGGTATTCGGCAATGTGTTCGCAAGCGTCTTCCAATTGGTTTTCATCTAAAATTACATCGAACATTTCCGGTGGACATTGGGCTAATTTTTCAGCGGCAACCATTTGTACGGATAGATTTTTCGCCTGTGATTTACCACGTGATTTGATTAAGCGCTGTAAAACCTAAAACACAGAAATAATTCGTCAGTATAGGATAGAATGGTATATAGAAAAAAATACTCACCTTACTACTACTAATTTTTAAATAAACTATTGTTGGCGCTAGTGAAGTTTTTGCTAATTGTGACGGATGATTGATTGTATCACAATCGAGTACAACTAATTGCAAGGTTCGTGCCAATTCGAATATACGCTCGATCTCCTCCTGAACCTTGCTGAGGCTATCGGAACGGCTGCTCGATCGTTCCATGATGGCACGTTTCGACGGATTGTTCATGATCGAACGTTTCGCCAGTGAGATGTCGGCCATGACGCGTGTTATTATGATTTTGCCCTCGAAGCGATGTTTCAAAAAATCAAATAGCGCCTTCTGCATCATATCGGTGACCTCGTAACCCTTAAGGCTTGGACCCACTAAAACGACTGGACGCATCGATGGCACAACATCGTATGGTGAGGCGGTCTCTTGTTTCTTGAAGAATGGTTTGCGTTTCTCTTTGGTCGGCGGTGTGGCCAGCGGTGCTTTGCCATGACGTCCTGGTCCCATGGAATCTGATTCGTCACCTAATAGTTAGTATCACCAGAATAGCCAGAGAGAGAAAGAGATAATGGTTGCTTGATGAGCGAGTTTATGAGTACTACAAACAAACAATACGATATTGACGATACGATACGATACGATACGACTAACGACGAACGATCATATGACGACGTCGAAGGCGACAGACAAGAGATTTTCATTGACTGACTGATCGATCGATTGATTGGTTGATTTATATTCTGTTTAGGATTAGATTCTACTGTTTCTTGTTTTCTTTGAGTGTAATTGCGTGAAATGTTCGTTTAATGTGAATGAAGTGATCTTGATCTTGTGGATTATATACTGACCATTACATTGACTGTGGTATTATCAATTCTCTAACGATGCCTTCTTATGGGGGATGTGCTCTGATTGCGCGAACAATTGGTTTTGTGAATTCTTTGCAAATTGATCGACATTGAAATCTACATGTGATTGGTTTGCGTGATCGGACTGTATGTAGGAAATTTATTCTAAAAATGGGATATTATATCGAGGAAACTACTGTGATTATACGATCAAAATAACAGATCGTTCTCGTGGTTCAGACGAATTCAATTTCAGAAAGGACATTTGACAAATTTCCTATGATGATCCTTACTATGACGAGTGCAACTAATCTAAGAGATGATATGAAATTTGCAGTGTTCTGTGAACTGTATTTGTATAATGTGATATAATTCTGTTCTGATAGACGATCAATACATGTTGATCCGATTGTCAATGATCTGATAGACGAACTCAACTACAATCAAAATGTCAAGACGCACTACAGAAAACAGAGCATGAAGAAATGGTTGGGTCGAGCGTGAGAAGAAAAAACCCTTAAAAATAACTTAGACCTAAGGTGATTGCTGTTTGTTTTTCATTTTGTCGAGCAATACAATTTCATTAAAATAACCAAGCAAATATTTGTTTTTTGATTTTCGTTTTTTTTTTTGTTTCAAGCAAAATAAATCATAATACGAATTTCCTTTACAAATCGGTTGCAACTCAAATGACTGAAGATAAATTGTAGAATGAACGAACAAGAAGTGAAACGAACACAAACCTGGTTTCTTACGAGGTGTTGTACTATATGGATCTTTTTAATAATTGTCGTTGTTGTTGTGTCGTAGGTTAGTTGTTGCATTTATTTTTTTTATTTTCAATAACGTGTCGAACGAAAGAGAATTGAGTGCAGAGTTAATAAGTGTTCAACAGAGGTTACGATTGGACGAGGTTGGATTTATTATTGTTTTAGGCTTTAGCAGAAGTCAAAGACAAAACAAGTCGTGCAAATTCTTTACATTTCTCTAATAATTTTGTAATCTTTCTAATGCAAACGAAGAGCAACTCATAAAATATTCAACAATCACGGAAATCATAATAATTGGAATTTCGTTAAAAGCATGCTAACTGCACTATGTAGAGTTTAGTACTCAATCGTTATTGTAGTATATTGTCCTAGAAGCCTATGTGTCTATCTAGCACAGTTTGTGGCTTTCTTATACTTGTTCAATTATTGATTGGGGGACTGTGTACGAAATGCCAGATGAGTTAAAAAATAATAATAAAAATCACAAACTTAACAAAATCAAAGTTAAAAGAAAATAAAAAAATTAAACCAGGAATTATTGTATTTTTCCAGATTTATATCGATTTGCTAATGTTATTGTTATTTTCTACGAAATACAATTTTAGTAATCACAATTGGAGAAACCAACTTGAATAATAAAACAATTATTATTATTTCTACCCAAATTATTACTTTGGTTTATCTGATATATTCTTGATTAACTCGCATTTTTAATATAGTCTGCTAAACTTTTACTTGTAATTAATATTAAGCACTATACTATATTCGAAAGAGACTCAACAAAAGGAATCCCATACAGAAATTTCAAATTCAACAACAACTTTTATGTATTTTCCCTAAATCGGAATCCAACTAATCTCAACCATTTAACGTTTATGTATAAATTAATAAACAAATGTCAAAAAATACGACGATAAAAGGAATCAAATTTCAAAAATAAAAACCTTTTTGGTAGTAGAAAAGAAATAATTTTACGAACCATTACATCGTTAACTTATCATATACCATCAACAAAGGACTCTAGGAGATCCCAGAAAATCACCATCAAGATAAATCTACTAATCTCAACGCAAGGAATCGGAATATTTGCAACCTCTTTAAAGTTTTACTTCAAAAATACATATTTCACTTCAAGGAGCAATTTCTCGCCGAAATATTTAAAAGGAATTCATTGAAGTTCTTCAAGTAATCGAGAACGTCTCAAAGAAACGCAAAATCCAAACGGAATCCAAATCAAAAATCATAAAATATAAATCGAAAAACAAATTTCTTCCAAAAAAAAAAAAAAAACAAAAAGGAAACGAAAAATGAAATAAAGAAGTAAATAAATAAATAAATAAATAAAATAACAAGGAATATGAAATGTGTGTCATACCAGGTGTAGGGGGTGTGCTACCTCGTGAGGGCTCCGCACCTGCTTGTCCCGCACCTAAATTCCCGCTCGATGAACCTTTTGTGCCATACAGTCTTGAGGGTCTTGTTTGATTCTGTGGAAATTCGATTTTATTAATTAAATGTATGAATGATATGGATGGATAGAGGGAGATAGACGGTTAGAGAGAGAGAGAGAGAGAGAGAGATAGTTGGAGTACCGACCTGCATGCGTATGTGTTCTAGCTTAACGGGGCTGGGTATGAATCCCACATCACAGCCTTCTTTGACCAATCTGCCAATCCACCAGTTATTGTCGTACTTCTCCTTGATGTGCAGAAATTCCCTAACGTCGAATGAGACCGCGCTGCCCTGGACGGGCGAATCGTCGTCGATTGTGCCATCGTATGATACGTTTGTTCGCACAGCGAACGCAACGGGTTTGCTCTACAAATAAATAAATACAAATGGTTTTGTTTTTCATAAATTTTCCTGTCATAAAGCACTCAAGATAAGACAAGTGGACACGAACCCTTGCTTTATCCAACTGGCTTAAGGCCTGACGTTCCTTTTCTCGCCGAAGCGATTCCTTTTCCTCGTCTAGCGACAGATCGGATGACGGTTGTGAGTAATTGGAGTCGGCAGAACCCTGAAATAATCATACAAATACATTAATTAATGATGTTGTTTTTTTGTTTTTTTTTTTGTTTTTTTTTTTTTGTTTTTATGTTGTGGATTTTTTTCTGTGTTTTTATTTTAAAAGTTATTTGCAATGTTTGAATGGTTATTATTTGCGATTATTGCTGGCAATGGGCCAGGGAAGAGCCGAAGACGTGCAGACATTTATAAACAACGTTTCCTGCTATTGTTTATAACTTGGCTAAAAGTGCACCACGAACAACATCGACAATAAAAATAAAAACGGACACATGTTTATGAAGAGTTTCTTTCTGTGCGGCTCTCCTCATACGTTCATGGTTATTTCAAAATATTAATATCAATTTTTATTTATTTCAGATTTCGCAAAAACATACATTCAATCCGCAATGAAGGACAGACAAACCATGAACTCCCACAGTTAATGGTGCGAGTGACGTCATCTATCTTTATGAGCTTCAATTTTTCTTTTTCATTTCAACTAAGGATCAATAGGAAGAATATTGTATATGATAATGGTGAGTACTATTGTTTCAATATATATTTTCTGTTTATACATAGACTGAGCAATTGAAGAGCGAACTTCATTCAAACAATATCATTCCCAATTATAATTTATATTCTACCAAAAGACTTTCCAATCAGGATTTCTATGTATTAAGAAATTCTATTGAAAATCCTCTTCAATTTCCTCAATTCTCATGCAATTGTTCTCCAGATGCAACCTGTCTCCATGGTACTCCTCCAACCCCTACCAATAACAAACATCTGCCTCGAGATAAATGTATGTCAGTAAACGAACAGACAGACGGACGACGAAAGGACAGACGGACAGACGGTTGGTAGGACAGATATGTGCATTCACTTGATTAATTCATTAGCGGGTCGATGTTCGTTTCTGAACCCTTCAATGCTATTTATGGTTTCTCCTCCTCCCTCGCTTCTGTGGCATTCGATGTAGACACAATATTCGATACGAATTCCAAAGGGTCGACGACGAGGGGGGGCTTCATGCAAAATATATCGAAGGACAACTGTTTGTGCATCTTTAGAGAGTTTCTATTACAGTATCGTTGAATAGTGATATTGTGTAGAAATCGTTCAATAGATTGTTCCCTGTGAAGTTGACATTTATCGAACCTGTGTGAAGAGTTTGTTGTAACCACTTTGGTAGGTTGTGTATCCGAGGCCAAATCGAGATTCTCGATGGCCCCCCGATATCGATGGGGCATCTGATGATGATGCTCTCTGCACCATGGGCCGATCAGCCCGATAGTCTTCTTCGAACGATGATATTTTGATGGAATTTTCGACGACACTTTCGAAGGAATTTCAAACTCGGTCGATGGCGTTCGAATCGATCCTCGCAATGGCGACAACGTGGCAAATTGTGTCGTTGTCGTCGTCGTCGTCGTTGTCACCACCGCCAAATCGACGAAGTTCAGAGTCGCCAGAACAACAGCGACAATAGCAATTAATTATGATGATGATGATGTTGATGACGATGAGCAACAGTCGTTTCGCTCAGCTGGATTTGGCAATAAAACTCGAGGCGAATGTGAAAATGTCCTGATGTTTTGATATCCTGTGGATGACCACTGGTCACTGCCAACAACAACAACAACAACAACAACAACAACAACAGCAACAACAGCTGATGCAGTGAAAACAATAATCAACATTAACTATAACGAAAAACACTAGAACAACACGCGCATCGAACACAAACAACAAAATCGAAAACTGCGGCGATTTTCAATAAAAACGACGACTTCTGACTGTTTTCTAAATTGTTTCTCCCGGTCCGTTCCTCGTAGTAGTTGGCAACGCATGAAGTATTTTTATGAACTTGTTTTCATCCTGCTTCAGATGAACTGCGACGACGAACTGCAAGAAGATTTTTTCGATGTGAAGTTTTGCGAAAATTCAGACACGTTTCGAAAACAAATTTTAATGTGTTTCACTTGCGGGCAATCGAGAGAAAACGAAGGATGGATGGATGGATGGATGGATGGATGGATGGATGGATGGATGGGGTGGATGGCGAGTAGAAGGACATTTAGACGGATGTCAGTTTTCTCTCTGTCAAAGGACTGAAGGACGACAAATGTCTGACAGCTGCGGAGTACAGAGAAATGACAAAGACTCCGACTGCGACTGTTGGAAGCCGCGGGCACGTTTGGAAAGGAAAGGCTACACGATTTTTGAATCCCAAGGCGAGTGAGTGAGAGAGAGGGAGGGAGGGAGTGAGAGAGAGAGGGTGATGTAGGTGGGAGTGAAAACGAGAAAGCATTGAGGAACTTCACGAGCGACGGATGGCGTGAAAGGTTACGGGTGTGACCTTTAACCCCAGAATCGAACTTTAAAAATTCGGCAACTTTTGCCACACCGATGTGGTTTCACCTCCCTCGCATCATTCGCCTTCACTCCTCTCCCGCCCCCCCTTCGACATCAACTTCTCATTTGCATAAACAACGGATAGGACCAGGTGTGTGTGTGTGTGAGAGAGGGAGATAGAGGGAATGAAGGAAGGAGATCCAGGCTCCAGACCGAGAGCGAGGAGTCGAAGGAAGTGGAAGTGGTTCGTTCGATGCACGAAAATGGCGCTGGATATGTTTTAAAAATAGGACTTTATGTCAGCGGCCGATCCGACGACCGAGAGAGGCAGGAAATCGACGTGGAGAACGGCGTGAAAAATTGCGTAGAAAACTCCGCGACGACGAGGGCCCAGAGGGGGGATCGATGGGTGGGGGTCGGTTTTGGGGGGTTAGCCACAACTTTCGCACAACTCAACCCGCAAGTGAAACACGTTTCCACCTCCGTAGCACGTCTCACTTTTTCTTTCTTCTCTCTCTCTCTCTCTCTCTCGTTTTTTTTGGTTTCTTCTCACAATCACATTCACATTCGCGATGCGATTTATTTCAACATTCTTTTTGGTAAATTCGATTTTCATCTATTCATCACTATTTTCTGATTAATTTCACACTATTCCTCTTTCATGGATATATTTTTTGGTCGATTCTCAATTAATTTCACGGCTCGATTTTCGTTTCGTATGTTTCGTTCATCGCCTTTGCCCACTTTCATTCACTCGCAAACTGAATTTTCATTCTTTTCTGTATTTGGAAAATGTAATTTTTCTCACAGTCGTCGGGAAAGTCGTGTAGACTGCGGCGGAGAGTTTTCTTTGCGTTTCTTCCTTCCTTCCTTCCTTGTTCCCGCGGGTATCGTTCGCTATTGATGTTCTGCCCATTGTTGTTGTTGTTGTTGTTGTTGTTCGCCATCATCTGTGCTCCATCGCCTTCCAGTCTCCAACGCCTTCCAATCCAACAAACATTTTGTTTACAAATTCCTTTTGCTTCAATAAACAATTCCATTTCAAACTAAATCCATATGTATTTTTTTTTCTTAAATTTCAACCTAATGATTTGTTTAAGAATTGATTTTTTGTGGCATTTTTTTAAGGGCATTTCGTCAGGTTGGTGAACGAACTCATGAGCTGGAGAGAATATTTGAAAGTTTCCTCCTCCCCAGTCGTGGTTTGAGTTTCTCCGTCTCCTTTGCTGCGTGAATTTCCAGTCGAATGGAAATTCATTGATGGCATTCGACTGTCAAACTTTGTTCCAGCGTCGAGTACAGTGGGGCGAAGGACACGAAGTGGGGGCCGGAAAGGCGCGCAATTAAATTTTGACATGTGATTCATTAGGAAAATATTTACGAGAAAGCATTTTAGGTAAATTGTAAGGTAAAAATAAATGTATGTATAAAATGTATAATTGTAAATGAAGTCTCAAATTTTTTATAACACGGAATTATATCTGATATGTGAAACGAAGATATAATACGTGATACGAATAATTTTAAATTACTAATATTTGCTTATTAATCTTTGGATTAAATGCTATAATTTAGCATTTAGTTATTAAATGCTATAATTTAGCATTTAGTTATTAAATGCTATAATTTTAAGTATTTAGTTTAAAGGAAATTTCACAACTGTTCAAAATATGGGTTGAAGCATGAAGGCTTATAAGTTCTTTCCAATATCCAGTATTTTAACCCTCATCTGTATTTTGAGAAAATACAAATTGTATTTACTTTATAGTTTACGTAAAGAATTTTAATTTGGCATTTTTATAATGAAATGCATTGTAGAAAATTTAAATTTCGTACTTTTTGTTCCTTCATGTTGAGGTTAATATGCATATATAATATTTAAAAATAAATTGAAATTGAAAATAATACATATTCATCAACCTCAACCGAGTTGAAAAAATGTTTATTAACCCGTTCCGCCCCACTGTGCGAACAGATACGAATACGCCGAGAATAAACGTAAACAAGTTCACCATAAAGCTGCCATAATTTGCTGGAATACTCGCTGCCAGCCAGCAGCGTCAAAATACATTTTATAGCGAATACGACACGAAATTCATGAATTTCCTGCGCATGCCCCACGAAACAAACCGAGTAAAGACCAACTGACTGATTCTCGGTCATGACTTGTCAAACGCATTCCATTCCACGCGATTTCCACCATTTCAATTCACGACAGCGCGGACGACTGGAAAACGAGCGGACGCATTTCCACATTTCGATGATGCGTGGACGTTGGACGATGGACGACGACAACGTCTCATGGCGATGAACGGAATGCGATGCGAATGGTGGACAAAGGAAGATGGAAGTGGGAGGGAGGAAGATGGCGGCAACGGACGGACCGGTGGACAGACGGATGGATGGACAGACGGATGGATGGACAGACGGACGGATGGACGGACGGACGGATGGACGGACGGACGGACGGACAGATGGACAGACGAACAGATGGACGGACAAACAGATGGACGGACAAACACGCGAACGATGGACGACGATGAACGGTGGAGGTCGTGCGAAGTGCTTTGTTTATTTGAATTTGGAGCGCCGCTCCGACCTCCGCCTCCTTCCTCTTTCCTCTTCGCTGTTTTTTTTTTTTTTTCATATCGTTTTAGCCACGCGATGTGGGTGAAGTGGATGAAGGGGGGTCTGACTTGGCAACAACAAGAGGAGGTGGGCGATGGATCGAGGGGGGTTCTTTTTTTTTTTTATTTGACAGCGGCGGCGACAGTTTTTCGTTGGCTGAAACATTAGTTTTTCACCTCCTCCTACTTTTTTCTCATTGAGCTTCCAATGGAACGCAATTGTTGTTTCGTTAGTTGTTGTTGTTGTTTTTGTTGTTGTTATTGTTTTTGTTGTTGTTCTTTTTATTGTTGTTGTTATTTTTATTGTTGTTGTTCTTTTTATTGTTGTTGTTGTTGTTATTTTATTGTTGTTGTTGCTATTTTTGTTGTTGTCATTATTTTTTATTGTTGTTATTTTTTTATTGTTGTTTTTTTTTTTATTGTTGTTGCCTGTGACAATGGGTCAAATTGTGCCAATGGCAGCAATTTCAACAATTTGGCCATTGCTGATGGCAAAATTTGTTGTTGTTGGTTCTGCTGCATGTTGTTGTTTTTGTTGGTTCTACTGCATTTTTGTTTCTGTTTCTATTGCATGTTGTTGTTGCTTTTACTAAATTTTTGTTGTTGCCTCTACTAATTTGTTTTGTTGCGAGTTCTACTGTATTTTTGTTTCCTGCTTCTATTGCTAGTTGTTGTTGTTGCTATTGTTCGAGTTTTCATTGCTTCAATTGCAACAGCTTGTTGTTATCAATATTTTCGAAGTTGTTGCAACAGTCGTTGTTGTAGTCGTCGGTGTTTTTTTCGTTGTTGTTTTTGTTGATGTTGTTCTTGTTGATGTTGTTCTTATTGATGTTTTTGTTGTTGATGTTGTTATTGCCATGTTGGCATTTGAAGTTGCGGAGGTGTGTCTGTTTGTTTCTGTTTTTTTTTCACGTTTGTTTACTTCGTCTCAGACCCCTTTGGGCCCCCCCCCCCCCCCCCCTAATCCAATCGACGTCTGGGTCGCCAGTGTTTCCGCTCCAAAGGTGTTGCAAACGATGCAAGTTTTTTGCCCTCTTTTCGTTTGTTCTCAATCGGTTGTGAATTAATTGGGGTGATCAACCTGCCCTTCTTCCATCCATCTTCTTCTTCATAATTAATATATCAAAATGAACAATTGACAGTTTCCAAAGAAAGATTTTCGAAATAGATTTTCGAATGCAATTTCAAATTATTCTAGCAAAAAACAATTGAGCAATAGAAGGAAAGAGAAAAGGCAGAGGCAACAAAGATAAAATTAGATGTATATTAAAAATAATATAAAATAATAAAAAAAATAAAATAAAATTTAAATAATTTAAGAAAATTAAAATAATTTAATAAAATTAAATAAATTAATAAAATTAGAATACATAATATAATAAAATTAAATAAAAATATTATAATAAACAAAAATGAATATACTAAAATCAAAATAATATAATAAAATAAATAAAACTAATATAAATAATAATATAGCAAAATAAAAATAATATACCTAATGAAATAAAGATAATAAATAAGGGAAAGAAAAATGAAAAGAAAAGCATTTAGAAGACAATTAAAATAAACTTCACTAAAAGCGAAAGAATGAAAAAAAAAAAATGTAGGAAGAAAATATTTTTCCTTCAAGTATTGTTTTTCAGGAAAAATATTTCTTCTTTATATCGTTGTGAAAATACTCGGGATCTTTCCCCCTCCCCCCATCTGTTCCATTTGCTCATTCCCTACGTCAGTCACTCCCTCTCCCCATACGAAACGATAAACAAAAACCAATCCCTGGGACGGCAGTTAATAAATTTCGATCGAATAAGAAACAACATTATTGAAAACTCATTCTGGCCATAAGTATGACAAGAGCCAGAAACAATGACAACAACAACAACATACATACATACATATGTCCATGTAAATACATATATGAATACGAGTATGTATGTATGTGTGAATGTATATGTGCATATATAAATAAAAACAATCGAGCGGATAAAAATATCACACACCACTCATACAGGCCGCAGAGCGAGTGGCCGCCGCAGATCATCATTAGTGGCGAGCGACCGATGTGGCAACCACTCGAGAGTAACAACAACAACAACAACAACAACAAGAACAAGAACAACAACAACAAGAACAAGAACAACAATACTAGCAACAATCCCCGAGAGACTGACACAGAAGCTCACATACACGAGACGCATGGGCATGCGAATAGACAACAATAATTGGTGAGGGAAATAGCAACAGGGACAAGACATGAGACAACAACAACAATAACAGAGAAAGAGACCAACAACAACAATAACAGAGAAAGAGACCAACAACAACAATAACAGAGAAAGAGACCAACAACAATAACAGAGAAAGAGATCAACAACAAGAGACGAGAGATCAACAAAAAGAGACAGGAGACCAACAACAAGAGATGATAGACAACAACATGAGACGAAAGACCAATAACAAGAGACAGCAAAAAGAGACAGGAGACCAACAACAATAGAAAAGAAACCAACAACAAGAGAAAAAGAGATCAACAACAATAGAAAATAGACCAACAACAAGAGACAAGCGACAACAACATCGACGTAGCCTACGAGAGTGACAACAACAAGAGGAACCTGGCCGCGACAAAAGGCTCCCGACCTCAAAAAATGTGCGTACTGTGCCGAAATTGACGAAATTGCCGAAATTCCACAAGACCCAGACGATGATGTCGTCTGATCCATCGCTTGGAACGAAAAAAAAAAAAACAAAAAAAAACTCACCCGACGATTCTTGTTCTTGAAGGGTTTGTAGGTCTTCGCCTTGTTCTTGACGCCCAGATGCAGCTTCTTCATCGTGTACTATAAAAAATTCTCTCTCTCTCTCTCTCCACAAACGGCCGACAGACTTTTGCGAAACCGATACGAAATTCGATTATGAATTGAGTTTTCCCGAGTTGTTTTTTTGTAATATTTCGTGGCAAACGGCGCGGGGAAAAAGCACGAATAAAAACAAAATAAATTATGCAATATCACTGATGCGAGGGTGGATGATGGTGGATACCAGAGATGATGGTATCAACTGAGACGAACTGAAAAAACACTTTACAAAACTGGCCAAAATCTGTGTTGGCCAGCATAAAAGACGATGTATTGTTGACTCGATTCGGCATCATGCGAATTGGGGTCAGACGCGCAGGGGAAGTTGGTCGAAATGCACTTCATGTTTGTTGTTGTAGTTGTTGTTGTTGTATCATTACTATTTGATGGGGTTGTTTTTTGTTATTTGGAATTCTTCGAACACTTGCGGTGGAATTTTCAGCCGATGGATTCGGTGAAGAAAACAATTGCCTTCGATCGCATTCAATCGATCATTTCAATTTAAATTTTTATTATCAATTCAATTCAAATTTTTTCCTTATTTCAAATTCAAACTTTTAGTGGAAATTCAATTTCCGTTTTATTTTCATTCACACATGGATTCGATAGCGATTTTCTACGCGAATATTTCACCAGAATTTAGAATTTTCTTTGGGAGGAAAATTCGATTTTTTTTTTTTATTAAATGTCACTTGGAATTCTCTCACTTTTTCGTCTGCGGCGGAAAATTCGACGAGCGAACGCGAACTCGGGGTGGAAAAACGTCTAAAAACCCAAAGCTAAACACGTCGACTGATCTGCGTTGCGCGGCAGGCGACAGAGACAACAACAAATAATAGATGCAATGGATTGTCTGCTCTTCCCCTCCCACAACAACAACAACAACAACAAACAATAGCAACAACAACAACAAACAATAGCAACAACAAATTAGAGTCAAGTTAGAAAGAACAGAAGAAGAAGAAGAACAAGAACAACCACACGGCAATCATTCACCGAACGACGGCGAAGACGGAAACGACGACGACGACGAACATCAGGGCGCAAAGCAAAATATTTTGCATCGCGACGATTGACGGCGACAACGAGACGTGGACGAAGACGAAGACGAAAACGATCGACCACGACGACATGGACGAAGACAACGACGACGACGTCGGTGTCTCTCGTGATTAGAAAACTTTTGGGTATTTCCAACAATCCCTCTCTCTCTCACTCACTCACTCACTCACTCACTCATTCGGTTGCTCTCTGTCCCTTCCGCTCACGATCGGAAACGATCGGCTTCTCTCGCTGAGAGAGACAGAGGCCAGAAGCTACTCGGAGGCTGCACAGAGTGAAGGAAAATGTTTTATTGACCGACCGATCGATCGATCGATCGATCTATCGATTGAATGATCAAACACACGATCGATGTGGATTTTATGGCCATAGGAGATGAAGGATTGAAGTGAATGAGGAAATCGAAAAAGCGCTACGATCACGAGATCTATCGACAAATATTATTGGATCGGATATTTTTTTTAAGTTTCCGGTTCGAAATTGAAATTTCCGGTTCAATTGAATTGGGGTTGAAGGGACTCCTCGGTGAATCCATCAGAGAACAAACGATTATGCAAGCAACACCTTTCGAAACCATCGTCGACTCTGTCTGCGATGACGAAAATGCTGACTGAGTGTCCGATGGTTGTTGTTGTTATTGTTGTTATTGTTGCCAATGTCATCGATTTGCATTTTCTTTATGAACCCCATGAAAGTTCTTGACTGCTGTTTTTTTTTTTGTTTACCAAACAATTATTGCCGACAAATCGGAAAATCAACTATAAAATCCCTCGCCATCGACGATGAAACCATCAGTTCTCGAGTTTCACTCCATTCGACACCTTCGATTCAATCAAGTCCGAAATCGTCCAGATCCAATCCATCAAGATGAAATTCTTCGCCGCCATCGCCGTTGTCCTGTGCGCCGCCGTCGCCATCGCCGAAGCCTCCGCCTCCTACGGCGCCTCCTCGATCCCGTCGCCGCCCTGCCCACGCAACTACCTGTTCAGCTGCCAGCCCAGCCTCCAGCCCGCACCCTGCTCCCAGGCCGCCCCCAGCTACGGATCGGCCGGCGCCTACTCCGAGAACGTGCCCAACTACATCGCCGCCCCCTACACCGGACTCCAGGGCGGAGACTGGCTCAACGGCGGCTACCAGCAGGGCATCCAGGGAGTTCAGGGAGTCCAGGGCATTCACTACCAATAGATAGATAGCACCACTACTGTAGGGATCTAATTATAATGGCACGAATATGAGAAGACTTTGATTTTGTATTAATAAACTAAAATTTTTTAATCATTCATTCGAATTTGCAATGTTTTCATTTTCTCCTTCCTCCCTCCCTCCCTCGAACGAACGCTGATCAACGAGGTGAGTTGAAGCGATTTCCCTCATTTCAATTTCACCATAAATGGTAAATAACCATATGTAAGAACCAATAGGGTGCGTGATAAGTTAGAAATTATTTTATAACAACTAACTTTTGTATTCACAATGACAATGACGCTTGATGCTGACCGTGTTCTGGTTGGTGTCTTCGCTAGAACGTGTTTGACTTGAATTTTTCAACTCAACGTGTCTCTACTAGAAGGTAGATGGCGCCACGAATAAATTTCCATAGAATTTCCCAAATTCGCTTTCGCCGAAAGATGAGACCTGGAAATTTTTTCAAATTTCTCTAAAATTTCTCAAATTTCCGAAAAATCGTTAACATTGTTTTGTTATTGTTTTTTGATTTTTCTTTGAAAAATTTTTTATAATTTGCATTTTGTTTGATAAGAAAATTTTTATGAAAAATCAAAATTCCAAACTATAAAAAATTTTACGAAAATCTCTTCTCTTCCTCTCTCGAAGTTATTTTTTTGTTGTTAGTTGTCTTTTGTCATGGATTTAAAATTTGTTTCCTTCCTTCGGTGTTTTTGGAACCTTGAAAAGAAGCTTTTCCAAGGCCTCCAGGAATAATTCAATCACCTTGTTTTTCTCTCGTCTTAAGAAAATAATCCGCTTTTTGATGCACACACACACACACACACACACACACACATCCTCCCACCACTACCTTTATACTAGAGTAAAAATAGATGAATGGAAATTTATGGCTACTTAAAGGCATTTAATGATCCCACTTCCAGAGAAACCAAACGCCGCCAAGATCCGACCATGGAAATTTATGCCGAACTTTCGAAGAGACAAACGGAAGAGGAACAAGAAGAAGAAGAAGAGCGAACGTGTGTGTATGTGTGTTTTTTTTTTTTTTATAGACACGGGGAAGAGGAAATGCAGCCAGTCGAAGAAGCTTTGATGTCTGTGACAACTGCATCCGAACGCCGACGACGACGTGATCCGCAGTAACCTCACCTCGCCCCACACCTTCGGGATCGACGAAAATAGATCATGGAATGCGAGAGGAGCGAGGAGAATTTATTGAAAAATTGATATTGAAGCTTAAGAGGGAGAATCTGAAGGGGAGTGGTGGGATGGTGTATGGCGAGGTTTAAGGTTCTGTAACAACGGAAGGAGGCAATGAAGGGAAGATCGGAAAAAAACTTCCAAATCAAACTCTTTCCTTCATTTTTGGAACCTCCCAGGCAGACGACGATGGAGGTTGCTACAGGAAGCTCCTCGGGGACAAACTTGGGGTCCATCAAGAAGACCAATTAGCCCGTTGGACAAACGCAGAATAATTGGCCAACAAAAATGATGGAAGGTCACCGGGTGGAAATTCATAAAATTTGATGATGAAATTTTGCATTTCGATCGGATGAATGTATAATCGAATGATCCATTGATCCATTGATCGATTCGGTCCAAGAGAGAACCTTCCAAATGCAAAATAATCGAAAGAATCGACCACCAAAGAAAAGAAAGAGAGAGAGATAGGGAGATATATTTAGAGCTGGCGAGAGATATAAAGCGATAGAGAAAAAGGTTTAAAGGAAGCAAATTGCGATGAGAGGAAGTAAATGGAATGGAATATGAGAACCCAAAAAAACGCATCCATTTGTCAGTCATAACTCAGGCCACCCTAATTTGATTCAAATCCCTCGTCCATCGATCGAAGAACGGAACAAGCAGAAAATCACGAATTGAAAATATTCAAATGCACGGAGAGGAAGTCGATCGAGCAGCTGAATGAAGGAAGCTTCTGAAGAAACGAGGTGGAGTTTGTTATAAAAAGGCTTTTTGGACGGATCCCTCCTTCATTATTTTCGGTAGGTAGAGAGAGACGGCAGTGTTGACCATGGCATGACGAAACGGCACCTTCCAACGAAATCTAGGTTTGCTAACAACAACAACAACAACAACATGGTACCTTCCATCTACCGTCTTTTAACGCGATGCTAATTACAAGCATGCGATGGAGGTTCCGATGGCGATCCGAGGCGTTCGATCTAATTCTTTTGTTTTTAAATAGGACCTTTGTTCTTGTTATTGGTAAACCTTTGTTGTTGTTCTTGATACACATTTGTTGTTGTTCTTGATACACCTTTGTTGTTGTTCTTGATACACATTTGTTGTTGTTCTTGATACACATTTGTTGTTGTTATTGGTAAACCTTTGTTGTTGTTCTTGATACACATTTGTTGTTTTATTAACTCCTTGATTCTTGTTGTTGCTCCTTTGTTTTTGTTGTTGCTCCTTTTGGTTTTGTTGCTACTCTTTTTGGTTTTCTTGGTAAACTTTTGTTGTCGTTTCTAAATCTTTGTTATTGTTTTAGTTCCATTGTTATTGTATTAGCTCCATTGTTTTTGTTATTGTATTAGTTCCATTGTTATTGTATTAACTTCTTTGTTACTGTTATTGTGTGGTATTATTGCGGTTGTTGTTGTTGTTGTTGTAGTTGTTGTTGTTCTAGTTGTAGTTATTGTTGTTGCCATTGTTCGTTCGTTTCTTGTGTTTTCATAATTTAATGATAGGTTCTCGATTGATCAGGCAAACGCCACCGAAAGAAATAAAACGAGGAGGAACAATCGAGAAATTCTTCGTGTTAGACGTCGCCTCTTCTTCGTCTCTGTCGTTTCTTCTTCTTCTTTGAGTGATCTTCTTCTTTCAGTGATCTTCTTCTTTTAGTGATCTTCTGATCTTCTTCTTCGACTACTTCTAGTGATTGCGTTTTTTCACCGTAGGTCATCATCACATAACGGTACCACGAATAATATAATTTCTGCCCTCCGATTAGACATTTAGACATCGCCTTCAGCCAATCACTGCCGACCTTTTTTTCCCTCCCCTCTTTGGTCTTGAGTTGTGTGAAAGAAAGAAAGAAAGAAAAGCCCTTTGAACCAACATTTGGACTTGGGATCAAAATACACTTCAAATCAAAATCGAATACTTTTCAAAAATATCAATAATTACAGCGTTTATGAGAAGCTTACATATAATTCAACCAACAACAAACGCCTAATTGCGGTCAGACAGAGATGGCAGATGGTAGAGAGAGAGAGAGAGAGACAGAGATAGTGATATAAGGAGGTATCGAAAACGAATAAATAATTGGAGAAACTAGTTGCGTGCCACAGCGGGGTCTTTCAATTAAAACGAACAAGAAGAAATTTTAGAAACTCGAAAAAAGCAATAAAAAAAAAAATAACAATAACAACAACAATGAAATGCTGAAGAAGGTGCTCAATTTTAGTTGAACATTTAATTTCGAATTTAAAGTCGAATTCGGAGCCTCTGTCAGTCGAATAAAATCTGACGTTAGGTTATTATTTTATGTCTACGTCGAAGTCCGTTGATAACCAAATATCTTGTTGTTGTGATCATCTCCGTGCATTTGATGGATGATGAGGATGGAAATGGGGTCCAAAAAAAAAAGCTCCACCGAATGATATTTTTTGTTTGATAATGCCATGCCATAGTGTGACAAGGGATCATTTTCAAGAGATTATCCGACAAACGATATAGAAAAATGTGAAAAAAAATCACGTGAAATTAATGTGAAATATTTGTGAAATTAATGGGAAATATTTCTAAAATTATAGCAATCAAATATTGTTATAAAATTCATATTGAAAATTAGTAGATGAACTCGAAATAAATACGTAGAATAATTATGAAATTATTTGGAATCTGAGAATGGAATCGCTGAGAATGTTTCCATTTTTATATTCTTACTGGTTAGGCTCCATATCAGAATAGGACATAGGCTATATAAATTCAACATTAACCATTGAGGGATTTAATTAAAATTAAAAGAGAGTTTTCCATAGAAAATTCTCTCTCTCACATTTCATTGTCATGGTTTTTAGTTGTTATTTTTTTTTTTTGGGAAAAAATTCCATATTTCATGTTCTCTCTCGGTCAAATTCAATGTCAACTTTTTCATGAAAATCTTAAATGCTTCATATCTCCGTAAATACGCGTTATTTCGCGAAAAGGACGTTTATTCGTGACGACCTCAGAATTTTCGAAAATTTCATAATTCAGGCAATTTTTCATGAAAATCTTAAATGCTTCATATCTCCGAAAATACGCGTTATTTCGCGAAAAGGACGATAATTCGTGACGACCTCAGAATTTTCAAAAATTTCATAATTCAGGCAATTTTTCATGAAAATCTTAAATGCTTCATATCTCTGTAAATACGCGTAATTTCGCGAAAAGGACGTTAATTCGTGACGACCTCAGAATTTTCGAAAATTTCAGAATTCAGGCAATTTTTCATAAAAATCTTAAATGCTTCATATCTCCGTAAATACGCGTTATTTCGCGAAAAGGACGATAATTCGTGACGACCTCAGAATTTTCGAAAATTTCAGAATTCAGGCAATTTTTCATGAAAATCTTAAATGCTTCATATCTCCGTAAATACGCGTTATTTCGCGAAAAGGACGTTTATTCGTGACGACCTCTAAATTTTCGAAATTTTCAGAAATCAGGCAATTTTTCATGAAAATCTTAAATGCTTCATATCTCCGTAAATACGTGTTATTTCGCGAAAAGGACGTTAATTCGTGACGACCTCAGAATTTTCGAAAATTTAATAATTCAGGCAATTTTTCATGAAAATCTTAAATGCTTCATATCTCCGTAAATACGCGTTATTTCGCGAAAAGGACGTTAATTCGTGACGACCTCAGAATTTTCGAAAATTTCAGAATTCAGGCAATTTTTCATGAAAATCTTAAATGCTTCATATCTCCGTAAATACGCGTTATTTCGCGAAAAGGACGTTAATTCGTGACGACCTCAGAATTTTCGAAAATTTAATAATTCAGGCAATTTTTCATGAAAATCTTAAATGCTTCATATCTCCGTAAATACGCGTTATTTCGCGAAAAGGACGTTAATTCGTGACGACCTCAGAATTTTCGAAAATTTCATAATTCAGGCAATTTTTCATGAAAATCTTAAATGCTTCATATCTCCGTAAATACGCGTTATTTCGCAAAAAGGACGTTAATTCGTGACGACCTCAGAATTTTCGAAAATTTCATAATTCAGGCAATTTTTCATGAAAATCTTAAATGCTTCATATCTCCGTAAAAACGCGTTATTTCGTGAAAAGGACGTTAATTCGTGACGACCTCAGAATTTTCGAAAATTTCAGAATTCAGGCAATTTTTCATGAATATCTTAAATGCTTCATATCTCCGTAAATACGCGTTATTTCGCGAAAAGGACGTTAATTCGTGACGACCTCAGAATTTTCGAAAATTTCAGAATTCAGGCAATTTTTCATGAATATCTTAAATGCTTCATATCTCCGTAAATACGCGTTATTTCGCGAAAAGGACGTTAATTCGTGACGACCTCAGAATTTTCGAAAATTTCAGAATTCAGGCAATTTTTCATGAAAATCTTAAATGCTTCATATCTCCGTAAAAACGCGTTATTTCGTGAAAAGGACGTTAATTCGTGACGACCTCAGAATTTTCGAAAATTTCAGAATTCAGGCAATTTTTCATGAAAATCTTAAATGCTTCATATCTCCGTAAAAACGCGTTATTTCGTGAAAAGGACGTTAATTCGTGACGACCTCAGAATTTTCGAAAATTTCAGAATTCAGGCAATTTTTCATGAATATCTTAAATGCTTCATATCTCCGTAAATACGCGTTATTTCGCGAAAAGGACGTTAATTCGTGACGACCTCAGAATTTTCGAAAATTTCAGAATTCAGGCAATTTTTCATGAATATCTTAAATGCTTCATATCTCCGTAAATACGCGTTATTTCGCGAAAAGGACGTTAATTCGTGACGACCTCAGAATTTTCGAAAATTTCAGAATTCAGGCAATTTTTCATGAAAATCTTAAATGCTTCATATCTCCGTAAAAACGCGTTATTTCGTGAAAAGGACGTTAATTCGTGACGACCTCAGAATTTTCGAAAATTTCAGAATTCAGGCAATTTTTCATGAAAATCTTAAATGCTTCATATCTCCGTAAATACGCGTTATTTCGCGAAAAGGACGTTAATTCGTGACGACCTCAGAATTTTCGAAAATTTCAGAATTCAGGAAATTTTTCATGAATATCTTAAATGCTTCATATCTCCGTAAATACGCGTAATTTCGAGAAAAGGACGTTAATTCGTGACGACCTCAGAATTTTCGAAAATTTCATAATTCAGGCAATTTTCATGAAATCTTAATGCTTCATATCTCACGTAAAAACGCGTTATTTCGCGAAAAGGACGTAATTCGTGACGACCTCAGAATTTTCGAAAATTTCAATTCAGACATTTTATGTCGATGAACCATATCTGATGTATCACTAAGAATCCTAAAAAGAGAAATTCGGACGATGAATTTCGAAATTTCATATTCAGGCAATTTTCATGAAAATCTTGAGAGACGTTAAGTTTCCATTGTATCGCTGAACCAATCCCATGAACAATCAGCTAAGAACTAAAAAAGAGAAAAATAAATAAATGCTGTTTCATTTGTCATATTGCGAGTGTTGTTCTAGTATTAACTATCCATGCCTAAACCTGCTGCTAAACTCTAACTAAATTTATCAATATTATATATCATATTATAATATCCATGTTATTCTATTTAATATGATTTTAAGGAAATGTATTGATTTGAAAGTAATTTTATTTGCACGGGCTTTATCATACCGGGGGAAATAGCCGCTGCGAAGCTGTGATAATCTTTCATGAAATTATTCCTAATAATAGAAGCTAAGTGAGAATGGGATATTATCTCAATGATTTCAAAATAAAAACTTTATATAGCTTCTTTTCACAATTTTTAAATACTCATGATCATGAACTATTTAGTTGAAAAATTTTAAAAATAAATCTTAACCAAGCAGAAATAGATAATATCTTCTGGAGAACAATTTAACTTTATATATATTAGTCGACTATCGTAATCGAGACAACAAATTCCCTAAAGACATCCGGAGGAAGGAATCATGATCGGATCGGATATCTCTCTCTCTCTACAAGTGTATCCTTGTTCCGGGAAGAGGATCCTCCCAATTACGCTAAACAATGTGTGATGAATATGTTGTAGTTGTTGTTGTTGTTGTTGTCGGCCACGGAAGAATCGTCGTGTCGGCTCGTGGCTATGTTGCCAACACATTGCGTTGCCAAATTAGAGACAATAAATGTTCTAAGACAGCAGCGGCTCCAAAACATGTGCAAACTTTAAAACGACAGACAGACAGATGGACGGACGGACGGACGGACGGACGGACGATTGGAGTGAGCGACGACCACCTTTTGGCCTTTGGGACCCGAACCCCCTCGAGCTTTGAACGAGTTAACGTTGGTGTTGTTGTTTCGCTTGTTGTTGTTGTTGTTAGTTCAAGTTGTAGCGAATCAGATTTTTTGTCTGTTGCTAGTCATCGGCAGCCGGCGCAATTTTCTAGAGCCAAAGGGCGCAGCAAGCAAGACTTGTAGAGACTTGAAAAACAGTTGAAGGTCCTTGTGATGATGGATCAAAGGAAACAACAATAACAAAAACAACAACTACTACCATAACAACATAACAACAACAACAATAGCAACAACAACCATAACAACAACAACAACCATAACAACTACAATAATAATAGGAACAGCAGCAACTGAGGAGAAAAAACAACAACCAGGAGGTATAATAACAACAATAACATACACATAATAACAACAATAACATACACATAATAACAACAACAACATACACATAATAACAACAACAACATACACATAATAACAACAACCAACGGACATAATAACAACAACCAACAGACATAATAACAACAACCAACAGACATAATAACAACAACTAAACACCAAAATGTTTAGCATAAAGCATGGTGAAGCCGCCTAATGCAATCGCGTCGTCTGACGTCTGACGGCAGATAGATAGACAGACAGACATACCGATGGACAGTTTAGTTGGTCAGATAGGTAGAGAGACAGACAGGCGGATGGACAGACAGATAGGCGGACAGACAGACCGATAGACGGGGCAGCGGTACCTGGCGGCCGCCTGCGCAGACCTCGATCGTCTGCTCGGCAGGTGGTGACCGATCGCCGAAACGTTAGACTCGCGACTTTTCGAAGGCGCAGCCGCCCAAGAGCAAAAACTTTGTTGTGTCTGCCATTTATTTTTCTGATTATTTTTGTTCTTGTGGACTTTTGGCCACGTACCAATGCATGCAGAAGAATAGCAACACAATGAGCAACAACTATCGAGCCACAAGAAAAGTGCAAAATTATCAGCTTCGCAAAAGAAGCGTAACGTTAATGAGTTAACCGTGTATCATTTAAACACTGAGAGAAAACTATTTGAGGATACAATCAATAGGAATTTATCCAACGAGAAATAAATAAATCAATACAGAATTAACTTTTGAAAAATGAAATTTAAACTTACAAAATTTTAAAATTAATTATTTTTTGATAAAAAATGCAAGAAAAAAAAAATAATCACAAAAAAAAAAATAAAAATGTTTCATTATTGAAAATTTGATTAAATCGCTCTAAGCTCAGAAAAAAAATCTATACCAAAATTATATCAAAAATTCCTCTACCCCAACTTCTTATCATCAAATATTTGTTTGAGTTCAAGAAAACGATTTATAATCAAACATCATCACACATCCTCCAATGAAATAAATAAATCGATTCCAGGTGTCCACAAGTGAAGTTTTCAATTTCCGAAATTCCACCTCGAAAATTTCGTCCTTCTCTCCATTCCACGTGATCATCCGTGGGGAGATTCGCCAAAAATTCCTTTCTTCTCCCTCACTACCGCAAAGATATTATTTTTGTTGACAACTGACGACGTTTTCTCCGTGTACCACACACACGTTCTGTCTATTCGACTTTTTCTCCTCGCTCCTCCTCCTTCTCACCTTGATGTCATGTTAAATTTAAGTGCTGTTTTTGTTGCTCATAAATGTGGTCAAGAGCACAAAAACAACAACTGCCAGGATATGCGGACAATTGTCGCAACCTTGGCTTTGGACAAAGTGTAGGAAGAGGCAGAAGAAGAGGAGCAGAAGTGGTGAAGAAGAGGAGAGAAAGAGGAGCAGAAGAGGATGAGAAGAGGACGAGAAGAGAGGGAGAAGTAGAGGAAAAAATGCAATACATGTGCAAAATACTGATCTGCACGGAGGCGCACAATTTGGCCGAGGCTTCTGTTGTAGCTCGTGTCTCGGTTTCGATGGTGCGTGCGATTCTCAGGTGCCTTCTGGTTTTCCTTTCTTTGTTGGCCCGGTTTTTGCTGGTCCTACCTTATTCTTAGTTTTGTTTTTGTTTTCGCTTATTCTCTAAAGCTTTTTGTTTTTTTCTCTCTTCAATTTGATTGGATCGAAGTTGTTCGATCATCAATTTAAGCAGATATCCGCTATCTTTATTTGGTCTGAACTGTATTTTCACATTTTGTTTTTCGTGGTCAATATTTTCTCCCCTCATCCAACCCCCGCAGAAAAATTCACAAATTTCTATTATCCAACGCGAAACGACAGAGAAGAGCTTGGAAGGAAGTAAAAGGGATCATGACATGAAGGAACTTCACATCGAAGGAGGTATTTTGAGAATATTTACAGAGTTCTCAAGATTGATGGGGATATTTCATGAAGAAAAATTCATTTGAATGTAATACCAACATAATATTCCTCTATTGCTTTTGTGATATTTTAAAATATTCTTCATAATTTACCATAGTTTTAATCATAGTTATATTTCTTACATATAAATAATCCATTAAATATCCATTACCACTTTTTCCTATATTGACTTTACATCATATTCTTGAATATGATGATAATATTCATATTATATGATGGAGTATCATGGTCATAATCGTATCATAGAATTCATTGAAAAACTCTAATTAAATAGTCTAAGCGGAAACTTATAAAATCTCTACATCAATTTATCTATTGATCTACTCTAAAGCATTATTATTATTATTATAGGCAATTATAATTAGTAGGCAATTGAATTTGAAATGTGTACCTGTTGGTTCCGCAAAATCTCTCAGCTGAATTTTTCTTTCAACTTTTAATTTCTGTACAACTATTTTAAGCCTTTAACGTTTCATTTCATTAGCTTTGAACTTTTTTGTTATATTAGATTTTTCTGAACATTTTTTTTTTTGAAATTACGTAAAATTATTGATACTATTAGTAAGTAAGTTATTTTATTGGTAGTGTTTAGTATAGCATTTAAAAATAAGGCAAGATCCAGTTCACATCTGAAATGGTAACAGAGAAAAAATTAAAACCAGGTTAGTTTTAATATCGTTTGTCGTACGAGTTTTTCGAGATCATGGATGTAGTAGTGTGTGGCGAGGACAGCTACGAATAGTCGACTGAATGCTACAGAGATGAGATAGATGTACGCTAACTAGTGATGGCTCTGATTGACTGATGTATAATCATTCTATGATGTGTTACTGTAGATAAATATTTGCTAACTCTAATAAGTTTATCTATTAAAAGCATTTGCTATACTTTTAAAGAGAATTATCGTCATGAAGAATAAGTAGTAGGATAGTATCAGAGTTGATGAAAATCAATTAAGAAATCAATTAACCACAAAAACCTTCCAAATGTAAGAATATGAAATTCCTTGCAAAGTGAATCATACAATGTATATCTTTTATATAGATAGTATTTCATAATCGACTCCTACGGGTTTATAAGAGGAAATGAAATATTGCATTTGTTGTTGTTGTTATTATTTCTGTTGTTGTTGCTGTTCCTGCTGCTTAAGTCGATGATGAAGATCGCTGATGACGATCGCAGTTGATCGTTGAAATGAAAAACACTCCTTACTTCAAGCCTTCCTTTCAACATTCCTGCTACTTCTTTCATTCCTTCCTTCCCTCCTGCGACAACTTCTTCTCTCTTCTTCTTCTTCTTGATTGCCTCCCCCAACCCTCTGCGGCCACGCTTCCTGTCGTCCCTCGTCCCGACCTCGATCAAACGTCAGCAAAACACCAAACGAAGTGCGCACAACAATTTCAAAGTCAAGGTTAAATGAAACATTTCTGCGTTTGTTTATGTTTTTTTGTCTGGTTGTTGTTTTGTTTTCATCTTCCTCTTCTTCTTCTCGTAGTGGTTGTATAGAGCAGTAGTCTTCGGTTGTTGTCGATATTGTTGTTGCTGTTATTGTTTTGTTTGCAATTTTTTGCACTCTTCAATTTTATTCCTCATGGCTTTCAATCCAAATGCAAAACGCAGACATGCGACCCCGAAGTACGTGTCTCACCGACATCCAGACAGACTTTTCGTCCGACCAACCGTGCGACACACAGACAGACAGACCGACAGACAGATAGACCGACAGACAGATAGACAGGGAGTCCACCCGATCGAAAGCGAAAGGAAAAGGGCGTACTTCATGCCATGAGAATGGATAGATCGAGACAGAAACGGAGGGGGGATCATTTTGATATCACGATCGGTGCGAGACTTGAGCCACAAGGAGGAGACGAGAAGGAGTCGCCGAGAAGATGAGCAAAGGACGTGGAGTGATCGAAGGTAGGGAGGAAGGATGGATGGAGAAAGGAGTGCGACTTGACTCGACTTCCACCAGACATCGTCGCACGAAGGTACTTCGGGCATTAGACAATTTTTTTTGAGTGCCCGGTTTTGGTTTCGTCTCCCCTCGGGACACAAACTTGAAGCTTGTCATGTGTTGCCCGTCTGCTGGAACTCCTTTTATTGCTGCTTTTCGCGTTCGTTGTTGTTGTTGTTTTCGGTGTTGCACGATCACTTGCGATTCGTTGTTTAGTTGTTGTTCTTCTTGTTAGTGTTGTTATGTTGTGCCTTTTTACCCTATTTCAGCGCAGACATTTGTCTGGAACCTCAACGCGATTCGATTCGATCCGATTCGATTGGCCGCCGCCGCTCGTGGCCGTTGTTGCAAAGAACATTTGACAAAAATACTTCGCCAGGGACTCAAATTAAAGTTGGTGTCGTCCCAGTTGTTGTAGTTGGTATCGTCGTCTACGTTGTTGTTGTTGTTTTTATTGTCGATTGCTCGATGCCTCCTTATTGCGAGTCATATTTGGGACATACTTTTATGTATATCCAGACGACTTATATACATAGTATATATGTGGGATCTACCAACGAGTCGTTTTTTTTTTTTTGTATTAATTTAGATTGAATTTGTGCGGAATAATTCTTTGGACAATCGCTTAAATCCCATGGAAAAACTTAGTCAAGTGTGAGAATTGCTTGTTGTCTGGCTGAGGAAATGCCTCATTTACCTTGGGCGAAGGATTCCGAGAACGAGGATTTAAAATTGCTTTGAGGGGGATTTCATATTCTCAGATTGAGATCGAAATCGAAATATTCCACTTGAAGTATAATAAAGCAAATCTCTTTTAGAGTGACTTTTTAAACTTATCATTGTCCAATTTGATTATATTTGATTATTTTACAGAGAAGAATATTTAATTAAATTATTTTTTCATTTATTAATTTTTAATTTTTTACTTTTTCATTTATTAATTATTAATTAATTTTTCAGATTAATTTTTAAAGAACCGATTTGGGTTGTGAATTTGCCAAGAAGATCTCAATAACTTCGGTAAGTTTCTTAAATTCTTATATGAATTATATATACATAAATATATGCATACATTCTCTATCAAGCCCCTAAAATGTGAAGTTGACTAAAATCTATTCATTAAAAAATTTTAACTTCAAGATAAACCTCATCATAATATGTGGTATTAAATAATAATCAGGTATTAAATAATAATCTGGTATAAAATAATAATGAATAAATATGTTGAAAATGACAAAAGTTCCCATATTCAATGAGATTCATATCATTTTAACTTGATGACTCTGAAGTCGTCTCCATAGAACGTAATTAATTAAAATTCCGCAAAGAGACGGAAATGAATTCGCCAACAACTTGTTCAATTAATGTCTATACACACACAAACAACAGCAACTATAACATCAACCACCTTAATAATAATAAGAGTATTAAAACAAAAAAATAAAATTAAAAAAAAACAAATAAATTAATAAAAAAAAAAAAAATTTATAAAAAAATAAAAATAAAATAAAAACACTTCAAGCTAATTTCAGTATTTTACAATCAATAAAAACTCATAAATTGTGCTGGGGGACGCATCAAAAATTCACATCTTGTGCGACTCGGGATATTGTTGAAATGCTCATGGAACGAACCTATGGTTATTTTATTCTTTCACTGCTTCTCTCAATCTTCTTTCATTCCCCATCGCCAAACTATGATGGTATTGCTGTTGTTGTCATGTATTCATTGTTGTTGTCACATCCGCTGCACGCGCAATTTTTGTCAAATTTATAAAAATTGTTATTTTTTTTGTTTTGTTTTGTTTCTTGCACGAGTGGTTCGTCAATCAATCGTCAAACAGGAACAATGACTACGACGACATGATACAGGGATGCAACATCGTCAGCAAAGACAATAGATAGATGGCATAAAAGAATAGAAGATAAAAAGGGGAAAAAAATCGTAAAGACAATACCAACAAAGACAATACCAACAACAACGGGGAGTCGATGAAGGAAGAAGTACTTTAATTGAATAATAATTTCCTGTGATTTTTGTTGATGACGATGTTTTATGAGGTTTTTATTAATGTTGGTATCGTTGTTGTTGTTAGTGTTGTTATCATTGTTATTGCTGTTGTTTTCTTGATGATCTATTATTTTTATTGACAATTATTGATACTTCATTTGTTGTTGCCGCCGTTGCATGATTTGAATTTTTAATTCTCGCTTTCACTTTCGATGACGCGAACGAAGAAACCTTTGACAAACAAATAAAAAACCTTGACAAACAAGATGGGTAAAAATTTGTCATATTCTTCAAAAGCAAAGTCAAAGCAAAGCAAAGCAAAAAAAACAAAAAGCATTATAATTCAACTGAAAAATCACTTAAAGTCACATTATCTTTATTTATCGATCCTTTCCATCGGGTGGCAACCATCGGCCTGCGTGCCAACGAAACTCTAAGACTCGATCATAAATCCTCAGAGTTGTTCCGACATTGAATTTGAAGTTGAACGAGACGAAAAAAATTCAGCAACCTTCTATAAGAAGCATAAAATTCAATTTTTCGAGCAATAACACTCCAAAGAAGAACAAAATCGGGGGGAGGAGGGGGATCGGACTCCCCAACAGTTGCAGTTGGAGGCGAGTTTGTGTGCGAGTAATTTTTCTACCTGAAGCCGATGTCGACGTTTTATGAGCGAGGCTCTCGATCCATCCGCACACGTCTCCCCAAACGTCTGTCTCTCCGTCTGTCTGTTTGTCCATTTGAGTTTCTGTCGTTTGATGCTTTGCATGTCCAGAAAACTTTTTATCCGCTTCATTAGTTATTTCGGACTTTATGCCGCAATAATGTTCGAACTTCGAATTGTCTTCGATTCGAGTCGAATCGCTCACGAAAGCTTCGTTCATCCCCCCCCCGTGTTCGAAACCGATCGTCCGAAGTTTTATAAATAGTTTTGAACAAGAAGAAAAATGAACAATACAAAAAACAGCAATCTCAACATAATGCTCGTCCTGAAGAACTCTCGACAAAGATGTTGCGTGTTTTTGGTAAGCCCGATGGACCCATGTCAAGAATCTTCATGGCGTCATTACGAGTCTCGTCCAAAAGTCAGAATTAAGAACCACGTCTTGAAACTCCCGTTCACCTCAGTTCATCTCAGCACCCGCCCTCGCATGAAACCAACCTCTTCCCTCATCTCCTTCCTTCCCTTCCGCTCCCCACTCTCTGAGTAATTGTTGTTGTGTTTATTCCGATCCTGTTTATTGCCGCCGTCTTCCAGATTCCAAGAAAAGTGCAATAATTTTTAATGATTTTGCACATCTTTGTTGGCCGATTAACGCAAGTGAAGTTTTATGCGAGGATCGGCCAGAGATGTGAGCACTGAAATGACTCAAGTAATCGGTACTGACAATTTATTTTTTTGTTAATCGGATTTATGGCATTTGTACACTGGATTGCACATGGTTATATAGCATGCGAAATTTACTTTTCATAATTTTGAATTTTTTTTTATTCTTAATTTTAATTTTTTATATTTTTAATTTTAATATTTTTTTAAATTTAATTTTTCAAATTTCATATTTTTCTTTTCATCTTAAAATTTTTAATTTTTCAATTTTTTAATTTTGCAAATTTTTAATTTTTAAATTTTTTTTTTTTTCAAATTTTTGTAAAGTATCAAATTTTATTGCATGAACTCTCTTATTTGCGAATAGAGATAATCTTGATCAAAATTACACGAAATATTCCTTGGTTTCTTTTCATAGTTTTCCTTTCATGGTTTCATTTAACACTTCACTATCTTCGATTTAAAACCAGTCCACGATCTTAGACGACATGCAAAGTCACCTCCATGGCTTTAGTAGTGAAGTACTTAGCTGTGATCTGAATTACCAGAAGAGGAATAGTAAATGGAATAAAAGAATACAAAATTGAACAAGAATAGCAAATGGAATAAAATAATAACAAAAAGAAGAAGAATAGCAAATGGAGCAAGAATTACAAATGGTGCAAGAATTACAAATGGAGCAGGAATAGCGAATTGAACAAGAATAACAAATAAAACAAGAATAACAAATAAAACAGGAATATCGAATGGACCAACACAATCAAGAACTCAAGTACAATACCAATTTACTTCTTCCCCGCACCTAGTTTACTCATTAGCTCATTGAAACAAGGAGATGAGGGTTGGCTGAGGAGGATCCCTCGCAAAAGACTTGAACAATTAAAAGAGTCAAAACTAGAGAATGCAAAACGACGTTGCATTCAGAACCGGACTTCGATGGATGGAACCAATGGACATGGACAAGGGCAAACTTCAAGTGCTGGATAGATAGATAATAAAACTAGGAGAGATCGGACGATGGAGAGGGAGGAGAGGGAGATAAAGAGGGAGACAACAGGAAGACCAAGAGCTAAACAGAGAATGACTAAAGCTAAGATATGACGAGGTGAAATCAACGACAGACCCTTGGATTGTGGAGCATTTTACGACTTCTCCGAGTTCTCGTTGCAATCGTCATAATCACAGTCTTCCATGATGTTGTTGTTCATTATTGGTCCATATAGTGGTGGAATGATTTTGCTGATGATAGTTTATTGTTGTCGATATGACCTCGGAAGGCTGTTGTTCTCATCTGGAACGACACAGACCATGCCATCGATGCTGATGATGATGATGATGACGATTGAGAGAATTTGATTAAAAAAGTTCGAATTAAATCCAGGCGACTCAGGGGAGGAGTCTCGATGGAGTGTCCCCCACCCCCACGCCCCCCCTCTGATGGATCTCAATGTGCGGCGGCAACTATTAATAATTTTGCCAATCCTTTGACACATGCACACAATTAATATTCCCTGCAGTCGTCGTCGTCGTCGTCGTCTTCTCTCCGCACGGACCATCAGGAGGAGGTCGTCGTTCATCATGTTGGTTGGTTGGTTGGTTGGATCGAGTTGCCAACTCATTGTCGGCAACGCGCAATGAAATAATTGCATTTTAGCCAACGAACGGGGGAGGAGTGTGGAGAGGAGAGTGGAGGAAACCGACTGATGGACAGACGATCTGATCCGTAGTCGATGGAAGTGGCTGACTGAATGAATGAATGACTGACTGACTGACTGACTGAATTGTTGACTGTCCATCAACGTCAGGCGGTTTAAAGCAGATCTCTCTGTGTGCAATTTATAACCATCTCGTCCTCCTCTCACTCCCTCGTCCACCATGCATGATGATCAACCAGATTGTTCGCGGTACAGCGAGTGAGAAAGAGCGAAAAAACCCTGCGTCATTTCATATTCCGATCCAATTCAATCCGATGCCAACCCATCCCAACCCAACCCATCTCAGCCCAGTCCATCCGATTCCCGTCATCAACAGCAGCCGCCGCCGTGCACTTTGCATCTCCAAAGGATGGCCGCATCAACAGATAGATAGAGAGAGAGAGAGAGAGAGAGAGATGAGGAAGGAAGAAGAGAGTGAGAGAGAAATGCAAACCGATGGACGGATGTTAAAAATGAAATCCCATTTATTAAAGTATTATTAAGTGCGACGACCATTTGCGGCGCGTACACTTACCTAAGCCAACAACAAGAACAAAAACAATAAAATCTACAACAAGAACAACAACAACACAAACATCACCGTCTTCTACAACAACATTACTACCAAGAAAAACAACACAGACCAAACCCATCCTCCAAGCAAAGAGCAACAAGTTTCATTCGCGCAATTTTTCGCAATAAAATTTCAACAATAAACGAAATCAACTAAATGCAAAGCACCGTCAGCCTCCTCGCCTCCTGCCCCCTCAAGTGATCGGCGTCAACTTCTTGGCCAGGTAGACGATCGTCCCCCCCCCCTCGCCTCGGGAACTTCCTCGGGTGTGTGGAATGCGAGGAATCACAGTGAGCAGTGCAGTGAATTCATTTGCAAAACTCCGAGGAACAGAATGATCCAGTGGACAGACTGAGGCGAGGAGAAAAGATGGGTTGAGAGGGGAGTTTGGATCGATGGAAAGAGAAGGAAGGATGAGACGGACGGCTGGTCAGCGACGCGACAACGACGACGACTGCTGCTAAGTATCCGATAATGAGAGTGAAGTGACCACGATGACTGGATGCGAAGTGTTGCAGGAATGGCAAAGGAGATGAGGAGACAAGAAAGAGTGAAGAAGAAGAGGAGGAGGTGGAAACAAGACAGGGTGGAGAAGAGGAGGAGGTGGAGACAAGAAAGAGTGAAGAAGAAGAGGAGGAGGTGGAGACAAGACAAAGTGAAGAAGAGGAGGAGATGAGACTGAGTAATGAAGAGGAGGAGATGAGACTGAGTAATGAAGAGGAGGAGGAGTAGGAGACAAAAAGGAGCGAAGAAGAGGATGAGTGAAGAAGTGAAGGCGTGGTGTCGAGGAGGAGGTGAAAGAGGGAGGCGGCGATAGAGTGCGTCATGCGGGCAGGTTCCACAAGAGCATCCTTTTTGCATGCTTGCACAGTGGAGCAAATAGTCATCCTTCTGAGAGACAGAGAGAAAACCAGAAAAATCTATCGTTTCATTAACGATTTGCCCCACTGTTTGAGATTTCGCAACAAGTTTATCGTGTCGTAAACAATAAGTGCAATAAAATCATTTGGAGAACCTAAATTCAACCTACAACCTGAGACTCATTCTCATTCCCCAATAATCTCTCTGTATAGGTATGTGTGAGGTAATACAACAACAACAACAAAAACAACAACAACAAAAACAATTAAGGATAAAATGACTCCGAATAAGAGACAATACAACAACTTCAGAAAAAATACATAACAAACCCATTAAGTGTTTAAAGCACTGAAAAATATCAACCACATATATATGTACATACGTCTATATAGATATGATATCTGTGAGTGTATATAGTTGTGAAGAGACCCTAATGAAATCAGACAAGAATGCGAAATGACTACATAAAACTTCAATTGATAATTGTGCAATACCGATCAACAGATCGAAAAGACTTATAGAAAGCTTTTATGGGAAGATATCATATAAGAAATATATATAGTTGGAGGGTATAAGAGATGTATATAGTTGGAGATTATAAGAAAACTACAGAGATTAAAATTTTCTATACTTCATACGAAGGTGTATCCTTGAATACCAAAAGTGTTATTCACAAAGCTTTTCATCAAACTTTAATTTTTTTCATTAAATTATCTTCCAATAACTTTTGACTCAATTCCTTCTCATATTGGATTATATCCTTATGATCAATTGTTACGATTTGTGTACAGAATCTTGGAGAACCTCACGCTGACATCGTGTGAACATAATCAAACATAATTTTCAAAAGAGCTCCCAAAATATTCGACTAATTAATTATGTTTCTTCTGTTTATGTTTCTTTCCTTTTTAATGAAAATAATCAAAACACACACGACGAGTGCTATTGCAAATAACAAACAACAGACAGTGTGTGTGTGAGAGAGAGAGAGAGAGAGAGATGGGGTGAGATTTGCACCCGAAAATCAACTGGTTTAGAAGCTCCAGCTCCATCCAATTCGAGCCGATGGGTGCACGAGCGAGTCCTTGAACTTGTCCCTTCGGAGTTGTCCTCGCAAATGGAATGTTTGTGCAACGCAAGTCATAAAAATAAGATTTACACATATGACTTGTGGATGCTATGGAGAGAGAGAGAGAGGTGAAGGAGGAGAATGGAACGATGAGTACGGATCGTATAATGGGAATACTCGGTGGACCGACCCGTGCGACACATGGCAGCTACTCTGCTTGTCTGCTGCTAGCATCCTCATAATCCAGCCGATGGAGATGATATCTCTCTGAGATGTGATGTACGAATCGACTTCTTTCGCCTCTGTGGATATTGTGATATCACTTCAGTTCCTCTGGAGATCTCTCCCTGCTTCACTGTGGAACACCTCCACTCCCTTGTGAATCCCTTTCTTCCACTTTAGCTGGTGATATTCCTTATCCATCGCTCTGGTGATGTAGTAATCATCGTTCTTCTCTGCTCCTTCTCTTACTCCGCCACCACCGCGACAATTTAAGTTTACGAGTTATGCACTCTCTTTGGCTGTGATTGTTTGTTGTTCTCGCTTGTTCGTCTCCAACTCCGGCTTTCAACTAACCATGGTAATAAAACCCACAGCTCTTTATGCGATCCGGTGCCTATAAACTCAATTAATGTAAAATAGCAGAAAATTTTCTCAGTCGGTCGCAATCTGTGTTCGTTGTTACCACAGCCCACCCTCTTTGGTACCCTTCGAACCCCACCGAAGTTTGTATTGAAGCGGCTGGACTTCCTCTCTTCTTCTTCTTCTCCGCCGCCTCACAGCTCCTTCCTGTCCTTTTCGCTACTTTCGCAATTTCCAGGAACTACGGTCGCGAATCATCCTCGTGGACCGACGGACTCGGCCCACCTTGATGTTAACTCATGTCCATATGTGTGTATTTGTGTGTGTGTGTGTTGTAGACAGATAACCAGCTAGCTAGCCGACGGCTGGTTGGTTGGTTATTCTCTTGTCCGATATTTCGGTACCCTTTTTTAATGGTTCGCAACACATAAAAATTGCACGAAAATAACTTTGAAAACGACCAAGGTGAACAACGCATGAAGGCAAAAATTGCGCAAAATAGAACGCGAATCCATCCCCCCAAACATTAGAAGAGAATAGCAATAGGTTGAGGAGGAGTTAGAGAGGAGGAAAGAGAAGAAAAAAGGCGAAACGGAGCCCAATCGCAGGGAAGGACAAAGAGAGCTCAAGAAATTATAAGATGAGGGGAAGAGGAAGGCGATAGAGGAGAGAAGGGACGTGAAAGAGAAGAAGTGAGAGGCACAAGGGACGAAGCAAAGGAGTGCAGAAACTGTAAACAAGAGAGAAAATTGTGCAAAAATTGCGAAACTGTGCCAAATGTGCGCGGAGTTGAGGCGGCGGCGGCGACCGGCCAAATGTTGGTCAGATGATTGCTTTGAATCGACGTCAGAGCCGAAGTTAGATAGAGGAGATATACAACTACACATACAAAAAGAAATACACATACAGAGAGAAATACTAATACATAGAGAAGTATTAATACCGAGACAAATACTGATACCGATACAAGAACGGGCCACGTTAATGTGCTCCACTTTAGCCCAGAGCCGCAGATAGCGGTAGGTAGAGCAATCGAGCGATGGCCTTGAGTCTGGAGTCTGGTCTTTAGAAGCCCAGGCGAAAGCGAGGACTACGACGATGAGGATGATGGTGAGGACGACGGTGAGGATGATGGTGAGGACGATGGTGAGGATGATGGTGAGGACGACGATGAAGGCGAGGTCGGTGAAGCTGATGTTAATGGTGAGACGATTGGGTTCTGCAAGTGGCGGCGAATTACACGAATTTTTTCCCATTAATTGTGAGCATCTGTTCGATTCGCTCGTGGAACGTGAATCGATTGTTGGTCATAAAGTATTTCCAAGGATGGATGGAGAGAGAGAGAGAGAGGAAAGCTTTTAGAAGCATAGGAAGCTCTGGCTGATTGTTAGAGAGGAAGGAACCAGGGCTAAACGTGGAGTGAAGGGAATGAGTGTCTGAATCACCCTGTGTGACAAAGGCAAGGTGTTGCCCAGGTTCGAAAACCTCGTGATTATGACGACTTGCATTGAAAACGAAATGAAGGAAATTGAAACAAAGAAGAGGGAGAGAAGAGATGATATGGAAAGATGGAGGGAGAGAGAGAGAGAGAGAGAAAGAGATAGAGAGAGAGAAAAAGAGAGAGAGAGTGAGATGAGTGAATGAGAAAGGTGCATCAAGAAGTGAAGTAAACAAAAGAGGAGTTCGAGAAGAACCATGAACTTTATGACTCAAGAACAACGGAGCATTCTTTACGATCCGTTGTGTGAGGATGCGAAAGGTTTTTTTCGTTTTTTTGTTTTACTCTTAACTTGGCCGTAACCAGATTTTAATTGCCCAGAAATCTGCAGCGTAATTAAACAAGCTCGAACGAAAAACAAATTTACGTTCGCTGTCAGTGAGAAGGACGAAGGACGTCGTCGACGGACGGCAACAGAAACGACTCTGCGATGTTTTTAAATACTTTAATGTTTTCTCAATTCTGTAACCTCAGCTACTACCTTCGTGTTTCTGGTTCGCCATCCATCGGTCGTTCTTTTCTCAGACCGACGGGGTGTCAGCCTCATTGTCAGCTCTCCTTCTCCCCCATTCTCTGTCTTTGTCTCCCCCTCAGTCTTTCTCCCTATCGTTGTCTCTCACTCCCTCTCGAGTCGCGAACCAAGAAGCTCACAACACCAGGACAATAATTCCACAACATTGTAGAAACAATGGAAGCAATATCAACATCGAGACAGCAACAATATTAATGGCAGATAGCAACAATATCAACATAAGGAAACAACAACAAGATTAACATAAGGAAACAACAACAAGATTAACATAAGGAAACAACAACAAGATTAACATAAGGAAACAACAACAAGATTAACATAAGGACACAACAATAAGAACATAAGAAGGAATAAACAACAACGTCGGACAACAACAATTACTCACAACAACAACAACCACATCAACACCGAGACACAACAAATTGACTGCAATGAACGAAACTTTGAAAGAGTCCCCAACATATTTTTTTCTCTCGATGTTTCCTAAAAGCTTTTCTGAGCATTTGCAACCTCAGAAAACAACAACAACAATAAAAAGAGAACAAAAACACGAAGAAGAAACCGAAATACAGAATGAAGTAGAAAAGGAGCAGAGTACAATAACAAAAAACAACAAGAGGCGAAGGAGGAGGATGAGGAAGAAAATGAATCTTCGCTCATTTGCACTTTAAATACAAAAGCAACATTTTTTTGAGTCTCATTTTGACATGACACGATAACGACATGAGCGACGACAATGCGACGGTGGCGGCAAAGGATCCACACATGCACACACACATGGATAATAGAGAGAAAGAGACAGAGTGAGAGAAATACTTAGAAGCTCAGTACCTCGCTCATTGTATCGATATCTCACTAAAGTTATTTACTTCTCTTTACCCTTCTCTCTCTCTCACTTGTTGCTGCTTCCTGAACTTTATTAATGTTTCCTTTTAGGTTTATGTTTTGTTTTTTTTCCTTTTTGGCATGGATCTCGGATGTTGCTGTAGAACCCATTTCGCTTGGTCGACAGACAGAAGGTTCTTGAGAATACCGAAAACTCGAAGCAATTCCGAGAAATTGCAAATTATTTTAACTTGAGCGAACGGCGAGCGCCGCCTGCGTTTGCGCCTGCGCCTGCGCCACCAACACCGATCAACCAACCAACCAACCAACAACAACAACACCGATCTACCAACCAACCAACAACAACAACACCGATCTACCAACAACATCAAGAGCAATAACAACAACAAAGGAAAGATCTGCCAGGCGGCGAGAAATAAAATTAAAAACAAAATTAAATTAAAAAGTAAAAAAGGTCCAAATAAAAATTTAAAATAAAATGTAAAAAAAGTAAAAAAAATATAAAAAAAAGTAAAAAAATATAAAAAAAAGTAAAAAAATATAAAAAAAAAGAAATAAAAACGAAAATAATACCGAGTCAAATAAAAGACAACATTTGCTCATTTGCGCTCGGTGCGATCGTCGGTCCATCGTTTTGTCTCTGTTTCTTACTCTCTCTCCCTCTTTGTCTACTTGTCCGCCTTCTTGTCTCTCTGTCTGTCTGTCTGTCCATCCCTGCTGTCAGTCGGTCTATCCTGCCCATCTGTCTGTCCGCGTTACCTTGAGCTGCTCGTTCTCTGGTCGTTCGCGGTCCAGGCTCGAGCATCACCTTTGTAGCTCTTCATAAATACTTTATTTTAATGATTTTTTATTATTGCGCTCCACCAACACCAACAGCAACAATAATAATAATAATAACAATAACAACAAAAAAAAACAATAACTTCAGCAGCAACAATCGGACCAACACAACATGAAGAACATCAACTACAAGATTTTTATGAATCCGCACGCAATTATCGAAACGAGATACATTGATGGTAAGAGTGAGCGAGAGGGAGAGAAGAGCATCCGATCCTGATTTGCCTAGACCCGAGCACGGCACACGAATGTCGTCGCTGAACTTCTTGTCAAGTCCAGAAGTTGTGCCAAGGGACGCCGGATTGGGAAGCGAGACTCAAACAGACTCAAAAGCCAGCAATAAAGAATCACGGGTCGATCTTTAAATTAATGGAAATAATGAAAGCGATCATCACATCACTTAAAACAATTCCGACTTAAAAACAATTTCGACTTAAATCGCAACCAGGATCATCAACTCCGCGAGGACCATTCGACGAGGATCAAGGTATTTAAAACCTAAATGATAAAAATTGTGATCCGCGTTTATGGTTTTTTCGAAATTGAAATTGAAACAACAAAATACAAAATAAAACCTCAGTTAAATCCGCAATGATTATATTTCTGTTGTGGTATATCCGGTAGTCTTCACATCGAAATATCGTTTAATTCTGATCAAATAATACATAATTTTCGACTTAGATGGAAACCATCTCTCATCAATGATTTTGTTTTTTTTGTAAAGTTTTCCATTACTAAACTTCTGATAGAAAGAACAAAACACGGGACCAATTTTTGTTCTTTTCTATGCAACTTATTCGAAGCTCCCATGGTCCCACCTCCCGTGGTCCCAACAAAATCTCTTCACTTCAAAGAACTAATCCTCCTTTTCCCCCCCCCATCACCTTGGGCTCTTTCACCACTCCACCTCTTTCGCTCTTCCCTGTACCACCGACTTCGCCACAAGGCATCCGCCACCGTGTTTTACTCTCGCTCTCGTCCCATCCCATGTCCCCCAATCTCATTTGACTTGAGTTTGGTCGTCCCTCGATCCCATCTCCATCCATCCTTCTTGACTTTGTCGTGCGATGAAGGCTTGACTTGTGGTTGTCTTCGATGGTCGCGTTGCTCTATTGGCACAAAGACCGACTTTTCGCGTTGCGGTATTCCATATGATCCTCCACACACACACACACACACACAAACACTCCTTTCTTCCCTCCTCAATCTGTCTTCTTCCTTCCCCAATCTGTCCTCTTCACTCATGAAATGGTTTTCATTTGGTCCCGCGGCAACCAACCTTCTGTTCGTTCTGATCGTGTTGTGGTCTTGTCGTTGTTGGTGGACGTAGGGCAAATTTATGTTGTTTGTTTGTTTGTTGGTTTGTTTGTATTTGATGAGATAACGTGGGATCCGATGGTGTGGACCGAGAAATGGGGCAAAGAGACAGAGAGTGAGGAGTTGCTTCTGGCCCTCAGTCTCATTCGGTTGGTTTAATTTATTAGAAATATTTGATTCGAGGCATAAACAACTTTTGCAATTTGCATTTCAAGGGCAAATAAATAATTTTCTGCTCCTCCTTGCGTCGGTCGCCTTCACTTGGTGAGATTTTTCAAATCGAAATCCTTGGAGGTCTCGTGATCAGTGGATTTAGATTTGAGAACCTTTCATCCGTCGCTGGGTGGAAGGGGGAGAGAACAAGAAAGAAAGAAAGAAAGAGAGAAAGAAAGAGAGAAAGAAAGAGAGAGAATGAAAGATAAGACTTCTCAGTGCAGATCCACAATAACAGATCCCTAATTAAAGGCCTTCGTAAAACGTGAACTCACTCGACTGACGGCTGTTGACGGGTTCTTCGAATGGTCATCACTTGGGTCCACCCCCCCCCCACCTGTCTACCTCCCCTTTCTACCTAAAAAGCCATCATAATGGCAACATGTGAACTTGCAATAAAAGCTTGCAACGTAACGTGACCGAAATGAAAGCCATAAACGTTGTTATTGTCCATTCGTGTTGGCCTCAAGTGCTCCGTTCGAGAAGTTATTGTTCGTGGATTTAAACTCCTTCAAGTTGTGGTAATTATGAGGATTACGAGTGCTCGAGACGGACCCACCCCCAACCCCTCATGTCCTCCTCTTTCCTTCTCTTTCCCTCTCTATCTCACGCTGTGTTCTTCCAAAGAAGAATAAGAGGAATGACTTCGATGACGAACGCGGATGACGCGAAATAATTGCAATGCCCGAAATGTGCACTCATTTTGAGAACCTCGTTCATCTCTCTCTCTCTCTTTATATCTTTCTCTCTCTCTCTGTCCCTCTCTCTCCCTCTATGTCTCTCACCCTAATTGAACCTCAGCATCGCATCGAGGTGTTTGAACCTTCTCCAATCGCTTCGTCGTCGATTCCGAACTCGAACCTCTTCGCATTGATTGACTCACCGAGATCGCGAGATGTTGGACCATCGGTAAGTGAGAGGACATGAGTCATCATCAATGATTCGCCGGTCGCTTAATCTGCTTCCTCGTCGTCTTCTTCTTTTGCAATGGTCGCGTACACATGCAATTCCCTCATTTCTCATTACGAGACGGAATCCCGAAACCAAAAGGAAATGGCTTTTTGGAGACACAGAATCATCCATCCATCCTCTGTCTCTCCGCTATCTTTCTGTCTCCCTCTATCTCTCTGTCTACCTCTATCTATCTGTCTCCCTCTGTATGTCTCACTGTCCCTCTCTATCCCTCTGTCCATCTTTCTCTCCCTCTGTCTCTCTAGAGAATCCCAGAGAAGCGTCGGTGGTGGTGGATTCCAGAATGGGATGCGATGCATGGCACGAAGATCCTCTGAGTGATGTTGAAATTGCATTTTCAGTCGTCAGAGTCATTGCTTCGGCCCTCGGTCACGCCCCTCAGTCACGCCCCTCGGCACCGCGTCTTCCTTCCTCCCACTTCTTCATCCTCTCCAAATGTATTTGACGACGTCCTCGAGCTTCGCATGTCCAACGTGAAATCCGCCGAATTCCTCTCTGTAGTTGCAGCTCCAGTTGGCTCTGAGCACGAGGCGATGGATGCAGTTGCGGTTGAAGTGGGTTCAGCGAGGATGAGTCAACTGATTGAAATGGATGGTGGGGGAGAAACAACAACAAGGATCTCAGGATCTGAGATGGAGAAGGAGGTGAAACTAGAAAGAGACTACGAAAATACAAGAGACCAAGAGGAAATGGAGCATCAAAAGAGAAAAAAAGATGACGATGGGTCACAGGAAGATGGAGGAAGATGAGGAGACGACGAAAGAAGATGTGGAGAAGATGCAGTGAAGATGGAGGAGGAGGATGAGTGTGTGATTTTGTTGCATCGGTTCGGTTCCAGTTGGATTCGTCGTGTGCTGCTGCTTCTGTTGCTGTTGCTGAAACTGCAGTCGAAGTTGAAGGCACAAGACACTAAATTGCTTCCTAATACTTAACGACATGTTGTAAAATATGCATTTTTATGCTGTGCTCTCCGCTAAAGGCTTCGACGGTAATGGAGATGACAACGCATAACACGGATCGGGGTGCCCATTGCAGAAGGGATCACACAAGCACACACCATATTCACCAGATCCACATTAATATTTCTGCAAACTTGATGCTCTTGCTCTTCGTATGGTATGGTAATGGAAATGGTAGAGGATGAGGAGGATACCGGAGAGAAGTACGTAGAAGCGAAGACTGAATTTATTTCCTCGTTGAACTGGCTGAAAGTGTGGTCTCATCTTCGACAGTAAGGTCAAAGAGTGGAGTTGAAGGTCTTTTGTGATTTTCTTCGAGATAGGACGATTTTTGAGTGTGAAGATTTATTTTCGATTTATTTTTTATTTTCGTTTTATCACAAAGTGTTCGGAAATCATTATCTATAGGCGTAATTTCAATGTGTGGACATATTTAAAAAATACACAATTAACAACGACTACATAAAAACAACATCAAGAATAATAATATGAACAACAACAACAACACTATGTACAACAACAGTAATAACATTTAGAAGAAGAAGAATTAGTAGTAGAACAACAACAACATTAAGTACATGATGTACCATCGTTGTACTTACTTTCGATGATATAAGGGTGAGGGTAGGCGATGATTCCTGAAATTTTAATGAAATGATTTGTGTTTAATTGAAATCGTTTGATATTTGATTGGCCGAGTTAAGAGAAAAAGAAATTGTGAGATGAAAAAAAAAAAAAAAAATCAAAATAAAAATAAATAGCAATAAAGAACTAATTAAGAAATGCTTAGCATAGAAATTATGTTGGAGAATTAATTTTACAACTTTCAGAATAAAAATCACAAAATATGCGAGTTTAAAGTTCGACGAGATCGTCGATATTTCACCACAACAAACAACTATGCTTAATTATCTTAAACTATCTGCTGTTGACCCATCGGAGACGACTGCTTCTCTAATGAGTGCCGAGAATATAATGAAAAGAAACAACGAAAACACAAAAGTGGATGACTTAAGAACACCAAGTAAAGGTGTCCACGATGGGGAGACCCAGGTGGCTGGCCCCATGAGGGAGACAGAGACGAATGAGGAGGGGGAGGAGGCGGGAGGCGATAGAGTAAGGAGACAGTTGGAGAACTGGTGGAGAGTTATAAAAGTTTTTATCAAACTGTCGTGACCCCGATGAATTTATGGCCATGAATAAATGGATTTCTATAAGTTTGGCGAGTCAAATAATTTGTGTATTTGGTATTTCGGATGGTTTCTTTGCTGTTATTAGCCAAATTATTTATGTATTAAAAGAAACGTTAACATTAGTTGGGTCATTCGCATCCGTAGTTATGCTAATCGAACCAAAAGACTTTGTTGACTACGATCTTTGGCTTCAGCTCAGCTCAGTTCTTTCTTTCTTTCCTCTTTCTCTCTACTAAATTTTTTTTTTCCTTTTTACATTAATTTTTCTTTTGACTTGTTGGGACTTTTTGTTTGGTCAGCTTAGAGTCGTCGTATATGGATATATTTTGCACGTATCTTCATATACACTTGTTGTTGTGTGATTTTTGTTGTTTTTCTTTTTTTTTTGATTTTTTTGCTATTTTTGATTTTTTTTTTGCTATTTTCGATTTGGTTGTTCTCACTGCAAAGTTCATTGCACTTTGTTGTGGGTCGCTGGAGCATGTTGCTTATTATTTTATTCTCTCTTAGTTTCTTTTATTATTTATTTATTTATTATTCTTAACTTTTCGTCGTTTGTTCTGTTTTTGTTATTGGTGCGTTTTTTTTTTTTTGCAAAATCTGTTGACACGCGAGAAATCAATAAAGTATTGAATGGATTTTTGAAAGCCATTTGACGATAAGAGTCCAAAGCTTTATAGGATTTAGATATCGACACCGATCTTGAACAGATCATTTGCTATAAATAGACGGAGTATGAATACACTTAGAGATGATAGGATCAATGTCTTTTTGATGCGATAGACAAATTTAATCGGATCGATTTGTGTCTGATGTCCTCAGGAGATTTTCTTTCATTCGATAAGTCAAGATGATGATAAGTTAAGATGAAGTAATGAACAATGGGTCGATGATGTGATATTTCGAAGGAAGTAGGTTTATGAAACTAGTGAAAAGAGATCGCGATACGATCGTACGTGAAATTTCAGGAATCTCCTGTCCTCGATGTCATCTCGGTACGTGTCGGAAAGTACATCATTGTCAGGGTTTTTTTCCCGCTCGTCTCTCATGGTCGTGCTAATCCTTAAACTTCCCATTGCACAGTGGGCCATGAACACACACCACGGGTTGCTCTGATTCGCACACGTTTGTTGTATATGTGTGTCTGATGTATGCGTGTGTGTTAGTGTATGACGAGCAAGTGCGCTTGGTACAAAAACTCAATGCAAAAGGACATGTGCGATCTTTGTTAGTGGTAGGCCATGCTCTCTGCCCATCTCAACTGTCCGCCTCATTTCTCATCCTGTTCTCCTCATTTCTCATTCTGTCCTCCTCTTCTCTTCGCTATTCTATTATCTTCTCTCTCTCCCTCTCCCTCCCTCTCTGACTACATACGCGTGTACGTGATGTTATGGTTAAGATAAGATTTCGCTTGTGCGGAAAATTCTTTGAACGATTTCGTGGAAGCCCAATGTGAACAAACGAATGAACGAACGGCCGGACAGACAGAAAACCAGTGAACATAGTTTTGACACAATTTCTAGCCATGTCATGGAGCGATTTTTTTTTATTATTGTATTTGTTCCTTGCCGTATCTGAAAATCCTTTCGATTGTAGTTTTTGTTCGTCGCACGTTTGCGAAACCAATTGCGACGGAGTTATGAAGAGATTTATCAGATCTTTGATCTCTCCATAACTGGATCAATGGAAGTGATGTAGAGTAGGAGAGGAAACCGTTTCTGAGAAGATGGCTCATTGCTTCCATGGAATTGTTCTTTTTACCAACTCAATTCAATTTAGATGGGAGTTCATTTGGGTTCCAGGAGGCTGTACAGAGAGATTTTATTTTATTTAACAAATATAATAATTGTAAGCCAACGAACCCTTCATATCCAGGCACCTTGTGTACCTTGTACAGTGTTCACCTCATACTCAAAGTGATGCTCGGTGAACCACCAATAAAATCATTGAACCCGATTGATCAAAAACTCGGCCTCTGAAGGCATCGCCGCCGCAGACATGGCTCAGAAATCAATAGGCGACAGAGAGCTAACTCAATTCCAATCTCCCTCACTCTCCCTCCCTCCTTCTCTCTCTTTCACACAAACATAAACTTCCATAAACTTCACTTACATACTTTCGAGTGAGTGTATGTAGGTGTATGAGTATATGTATGTGTGTGATATGCGAGAACAACAACAACAACAGTAATGGGGGAAAGAGGGATCGGCGACATCGACACAACAACTAAAAATAATACAAGTAAAAAGCGATAAATCTTGTAGGTGAAAGAAATAAAAATACGAAAGAATGAGACAAAGACAAGCGGGCGGACCGACGGACGGACAGACGGACAGACAGATATTCGAATAGATAGACCGAAAAGAAAGAAACCCAGAAATGTACCCTAATAATAAAAATAAAGAACCGAATGTAGCGACGACCCAAGTGAAAGAGAGAGAGAGAGAGAGAAAGGGGGATGGGGGAGTGAAGAAAATATCACTTCTTCGACGTCGTCGTCGTCATTTCTTTCTTCCACCTAGAGCAAAGAAAGGGGGAAATTTTTATGTTCGTTCAGCTTGCTTTCAAATAAATTAGTCGCAGTGAGAATATTACACGAGATGCACCTCAGATAAAGTATCTAATGCCTTGAACAAGTATGAAAGAAAAAACACCAACCGGGCAACAACAACAACAACAACACCAACACCACCACCATCGAAAGAACGAAGAAAATAAAAATATGTCTGGTCTGTCTGTCCGTCCGCCTCTCAGGGGTCTTAAGCGATCTTCTCATCCTCCTCATCTATGGGGAAAATAATAATATTTCTATAAAAGTCGACGGGAAAATAAATGTATGTATGTATGTATCTATCTATCTGAGGCTGTCGCCGCCGAGGGACGAACAGCTCGATCAAATTATGTAAATTTACTTCGTTTAATAATACGCAACCATGTACACGACTTAAAACATCGTACACGGTACAAATGAGACAATTCTACGCTAAGGGCAAAGTTCTGTTCTATATAGAAATTTATACAACGACATTTAGGGTGTTACTGTACCTTTAAAATAGGAATTTTTGAGAATTTCACCATGAAAAGAAATTAATCATAGATTTCTGTCGTGGTTGGCCCTATTGAATTCATACAAAATTAATCTTCAAAGGTCTATAAATTATGGGTTTATAATGATATCTTCGTTATATTTTTCTTATGAACATTGGCAAATAAAAAAAATAAATAATTTTTCATATAAACTGTACTGATTCAAGATTATTCAATTGAAAATCGAAAATTAATACTTTATCCTATATCCTTGAATTCCTTTGAAAATAAATTCAAATCCATTCTCCCTTAGTTAAAGTTAAACTCTCTGAGAAATACTGAATTTTGAATTTGCTCTCCTTTTCGTCAAATACCAATAACAGATTCATTCCATTGAATTTCAATTTCCACAGCCAAAAATTTCCAGTGTATTTCATCCCAAACTTTAGATAGAGATTTTCTTTCCGAACAAAATTAAAGTCAAAGCGGAATTGGAGAATTTTATTACTATTCGATATCGAAAGAAGGCGTATGCTCCATAGCTTCTCATGCAACAGAAATAATTTGGTCTAAAACTTTAGTTCAATCTACGTCGTTGCGCTCAGATTCGGATTACTTTCAAAATAGTCTCATGCAACACACACACACAGAGTTACTCACACACTCACTCACACACTCGCACCTTTAACGGGGACCCAAATCCAAAGGGTACCGAGAGATGAGAGGCGCATGTGTTTGATTGTATCTAAATTGATCGAGTTTTGGAGACATGCGACGGCCGACCTCGATGAAGGCGAAGATGGTCGATGGTCCGACGCAGTTGTGATGCAGGTAGAAATGAAACCTAGCCTCTGAGTAGCAATTAAACTCGCCGCTTAAGCAGGTACAATTTTTTATTTTCATCTCTCTGTTCAACTGTGTATCTGTCTCTTTGTCTGTCCATTCGGCAGTTGGTCTGTACACACATAAGATCATTGGTATGTCTCTCCAATTGTATGTGTTTCCACGATATCCATGTGTGTCCGTTGGTCGCTGTCCGTTGTGTTTAATTAAAGTTGGATTTCTTTTGAATTCACGGTTGTGCCCTGAACCAATATCGTGGTTTTCTTCTGTCAGGCTGACGGTATGACTGCCTGCCTGCCGGCTGGACAGTGGATGCTAAACGACTCTAATAACGTTTAATGATGAGGTCATAAATTAAGATTCGTCGCGCATGTGCAGTGAGAGAAATTCCATTACCTTACTTTCTACCATATGTGGTAGAGAGAAAGACAGACGGAGAGCGAGAGAGAGAAAGAAACTATAGGGATTTATTTGGATATATGAAAGGGGAAATAAGAATGCTGGAAGCATGAGAGAACGTATTAAAAAAATTCGCTTGGGGGAGAAGATCGAGTGTCAAATCGTATAACGACTTCTCGACCCACTACGATATCGTTGACAGTTATTTCCAAAAAATCCATTTAAGCAACAGAAAAAAAAATGAGATAAAAAAAAATCGACGAAAACATCATTTATTTTGTTCGCATTCGCTTAGCGACGAAATCCGACAAAAACATGTGTATTTAATTGGCCTTTCGAAAAACGGTTCTGATTGCAAATCATCGAGATTAAAACCAGAGTTCACACGAAAACATCACCACCACCAACAACAACAACAACAACAATTAATACCAACAAAAATATTGTTAATACCAACAAAAATATCTCTAATACCAACCATAATATCACTAATACTAAACACAATATTACTAATACCAACCACAATATCCAACTCTAACTCTTAGAACAACTTTAGTAAATCGCCCAAAAAAAACAAAAGCAGAAAAAACAACATCATCATCATCATCATCACGAGAATAACAAAAACAACAGCAATAATAACAACAAATTAATTAATCACTCAAATGTTTAACTAAAATGTTTGACAGCTTAGTTGACACGACCTGTCAAATGTTGACAACCGCAACTAATCACAAACTCGGGCGTTTGTCTGTGTGTGTGTGCGAGTGTTCGAATGCGCCTTTCTCTGTGTGAATGCTTCTGGTCGGTCTGCCTCTAGATCCGTCCACTTGGCTCATCTGTCTGTCTGTCTGCCTGTCCGTCCGTCCGTCCGTTCATCCATCTGTCCGCTCGTTCGTCAAATGCGGATTTGTTTTGTCGTTAATATTTTGACCGACATCTGATGAAGAATTTTCCTCTAGCATATTGTGGGAATTTCGCATGAACTAATTCAAATATTCTCGAGAGATGGTCTAATGGTTTCCTGTGATGGGAATATTTATTTATTGACCGTTTGAGGGAGCCCCGAGAGTATATCGGAATCTTATATGCAAATAGATTTTTAATAGAGAACTTAGAACTATTAAGATTTATAAGGAATGGCAAATTATAAGGAAATGGCAAATATATGAAAATATATAATTTTTGCCTATTTTATCGCTTTTTGTACTACGAAACTCTTAAAAAACTCCATATCAACCTAATACCGAACCCTATTAAAGAAAGAGAGTTATCCCCAATATACTCAAAGACACATCTGTTATTCAAGAAGTAATTTCAATTAGTTAATTACAACCTTTCACCAATGTAATGGTCTTATTCGAGAAATAGGTCGCCTGCGGTCTTCTTTCACCAGAGCTCGGCTGTAACACCCTCGATAACCATCTCGGGGACCCGTTACAATTGCGTCCCAACTAAAGGTTCTGGTTTTCAAATTGTAAACATCTTGGTTTGCAAGTTTTTCTTTCTGTCGCTCTTTGGTACTTTCAGTTGCGGTCTGTTGTTGATGCTAAATTTTATTACCATAGGATTTGTTTCAGCCCTTCGGTTCAGTTTCCTATATTGTTTGTTGTAGTGATAGTAATTGTTGTTTCTGTTGTTAGGTGTTGTAGTTATTTTTATTGTTGTTGTGTGTTTGTTGTTGTGGCTCTTGTTTTTTGTTGTTGGGTACCGTGGGTCATCTAATTGATTCACACTTTCTTCGCACTTTTCCAACGAAAACCCAACAACAAACAAACTTTTTATGTGTTTTTGCGATGGGTTGTTCTTGTTCGGCTGATAAGCATTTTTATTGTAATCGAGACGACCGACTAGACGATAGAGATGCCTGGACCGTCCTCCATAGACGAACAGACCGTCAGAAAGACAGACAGACAGATGGACGGAGATGATCGAAGGAATGTCCGGAATGTTGGCAGTTAATTTGGCCAAGATTTAAGTGCTCGCCGTGGCACGCTTCAGCCAGTATAGAGGTTTTTTTTCTGTTTGCCTTTGTTTTTGGAACAAGGCGTAATGAGTTTTACGACTGTCCGTCTGTCTGTCCGCCCTTAGTAATTAGTCAAAGAAAGGCGCCTGAATGTGTTCGGGCGAGTGAATCAGATTGAAATTGCCTGCAGTTTGGGAGTTCCATTAGGACTACTAATGAAATAATTTATATTGAGCTTTGATCATGATAATGGTCATAAGGTGGAGGAGGCCCGAGGTTAAATGAGGAATATTCTGGAGGACCCAGAGAAGACTGGGGGGGGGGGGGGGGGAGACTCTAATTATGGATAGTGTTTCGATGGGCAAGTTCCATATGAATGTCAATCAAATTATGCATAAGTATTAAACATGAAGCCATATCATCTTATGAATAATTATTAAAGAGACTTTTTCTATAGTTCTGTTGCTCATTACCTCTAACTTTTTCTGGAATGTCTCGTGGGAAGATGATACCAAACCAAACCCATGTCCATCAAATCATCTCTCATTTCCCTCAATGTGTTCTCCTATTTCCCTCAATGTTTTCTCCTATTTCTATCCAAGTTCCTTCTCCCGTATCCCTCAATCTCTTCTTTTTTACTCAATAATTTTCCTGGACACGTGATCAACCTGACAAAAAAAACGCTTCATCCATTCTCCGTATCGTGTTGTCCGTTCGCCCCTTGTGTACTAGTTCCATTCTATTAACAAAATGATCCATTAATCAGTCGCGGTTACCGTTTCGAAGCGTGGTTTACAACATCAGTCAAGACAAGAACAATCAAAACAACAACAATCAAGACAACAACAACCAAGTCAACAACAATTAAAACAACAACAATAAAAACAACTACAGCCACAAACAATAACTCCAAAAATAACAACCCCAAAAATAATAAAATCTCCCAAAACACAAACAACAATAAAGAACAACAACAATAAAGAGTAGTTCCTCAAATTAATTACAAAAAAATTATGACAATCGGAACATGAAAATCTTGACCAAATCATTAATTGCCCAGATCGACAGAGATCCCGACGGTTGCACTTGATCCCCAGTGATCTCTGAAGTACCCCGAATACCCTTTGCCATGTGCCTTAGCGCCGTTTGAATCTGTCTGTGTGTGTGTGCATGCGTGTGACTGACTGACTGATGGAATGAGTGAGTGAGTGATGTCTACAAAACGACGATCACGCAAACCTTTCTCTCGATCGCCAGACGCCGGCTCATGTCAATGACGACGACGAAGGCGAAGACGACGCCGGCGATTCGACGATGATGATGGCTTTTTGATTGGCCGAGGACGAGGATGAGGATGATGACGATGACGAGGGACGTCAATGATGATGACGATGACGATGATGAGGGACGAGGATGACGAGGGACTAGGATGATAATGACGAGGGGTTCCCTAAGGAGAGGGAACACGGAAGGAGCGACCCGCACACGAGCGAACCGAACCGAACTGAGAATGAATGAATGAGTGAGGGAAGAGCGATCGAGGAGGGGTTCACGAGGAGAGTTCAAATAATGATGTTGTGATGTCAGAGCGTCAACATGACGAATGACACTTGTTATTATTTGATTTTCAGCTGTTGATTTGTCTCTCTATCTCTCTTTCTCTGGGTATTCTTTTAAGTAATCTGACGTTTTTTTCCCTATGGTTCAATTCGATGGTTTTTTCTTCAACATTGACGTTATTGTGGTTGTTATTGTTGTTTTTATGTTGTCAAAAACAACAACTAAGCGTTGAATGGGGAAAATTAACGCATTACGACGAGTGGCAGAAAAACAAACAAACAAATGTTTAACTGGGAGTTTCATGTGAGGGAGAAAGAGAGAGAGAGAGAGAGATGACGAAAGGCAGATGATGATGGGACAGAGCGACCACTTGACAGTTGACAGACTGGCGGCACAAACGTGGGGCTCAGGGTCTACGGGCACGTGCCAGGGCGCCACTTGAGCGCGGTTTCGTCACCGTCATCATCATCATCATCATCATCACCATCGTCGTCGTTGTCATTGTCGTCTTTGTTTCCGATTGGTGCGTTTGAGCATGCGCGACCCACGTCCATTGGAGGGAGGAGTTCACCGCCCATGAAGGTTGATCAGGGTGATCTTGGTGAAGGTTGATCGGGGTGATCGTGGTGAAGGGTGTTCGGGGTGATCCCCGGGATGAAGGCGTTATACCGCCACTTACCTCCTCCTCACCCCTACCGCAGGCGAGAATTTTTGTCATTCTGTCTCCCGTTTGTCATTTGGAAACATTTTGAAAAGGAGTAATTTTCGAAAAAATTAATTAAAAGTTACACGATGTCTTTTTCCCGCCTTTCTTCATTCGCCTCCTCTGTCTCATTCTAATGCACTTCTGATGTCTTCTTGTCTTCTGCGACCGTTGCAGCCGTTCACATCACTACCATGCAGGTTGTATTAGTTCGAAGCCTCCGCCCACTTCCACTTCCATCGATTCGCCCCCCTGGAGACCCTCGTTGGGACCCTTGAGCGGCATCGCTTGCTTGCCTTTGGTAACCGCCGACAGCTGAAGTGCGCAGTTTTGGGCCCACGGCGTTCGGTACACTCACGCACACCAACACAAAGGCACACACACACACACAGCCAGTTATATTCACTCACTTGCTCTGACAATGTGCGCGGTGTTCTGTAAACAAAGGCATTGATTACCACATTTGCTACTGGGTTCCACCGCTTCTCGCTCCCCGCTCTACGCCCCCCCCACCGCTCGCGCTGCACTCTACAATCGTCACTCGGTTGGCAGCCCACATTGTTGTGCGCTCAGTTGGTGCTAATCTGGTTCCTTTGTCCCATTGTCTTCTTCGTCACTCTAGCTCGATCCCTTTCCCTCTGGCACTCGTTGTCATCCTCTGTCTCTCTTGCTTCTCTTTCTATCTATCTCTATCTCTCTCTTGCTTTTCCCTGTACCCTCACGGCTCCACCTCCTCCTCACTCGCTAAATGACTGTCTGTCTATCTATCTGCATACACATCAAACTGACTTTCTTTCTCCATGGCTCTCTCTCTCTCTATCGTTCACCCTTTCTCGTCCTCTCCAACATCTCCACCGACTTCTTGTCCATCCTCCCCTCTCCATCCTCATCGCCCTTTGTCATCGCAAAAGCGTGATTTCACCAGGTCATGAGGTGAAGGGAATGAGATCCGGAAGTGGTTCGTTCAGAGTTGGGTCGTGAAAAGCAGGCGTGGGAGGTCTTGGGAGGAGACAGGTGTGCTGAGTGAAAAGACAGAAGAACGGAATGAAAGACGAACAGAAGAACGGACAGACGGACGGGCAGATAGACGAACAGAAGGACGGACAGAAGGGCAGATGGATGAACGGATGGGGCTTGGCGAAAACACTTGTCATAGGGTGCCAACGCATCGTCATAACACATCGCCCACTGGTGGCCATCATCGGAGGTCGGTTGGTTCAGCGAGTTCAGAGGTTGCTGACGACGTTTGTTTTCCTCTCTCTCTCTCTCTCTCTCTTACTTGGATCCCTCTCTCTCCCTCGGTGCCACTCACCAAGTGTTTTTTTTTTGTTCCTTAATTAGGCTGAGACTCACGAGCTCGCGAAGGTGGGGGCGCGGTCTCGTGGTGGTGAAGGTGGGGTGAAGGCGGTCGGCTGGTCAGACGCTTCGTTAGGTTTCTTAACGCAATTTGACAGTCGTTAGTTGCTTCGCTGCGATCCCAACGAAGGGTGCGGCGGGGTGGATGGAGGCAGGGGATCCGGGTCACACTTGACGAACGCATGCGAATGGGTTTCCCGGGTGCTTCCACCACCTCTTGCTCTACCATCTTCCTCTAACTCTCTGACCCCTTTGACTTCGCTGATTCCCTCTGACTCCCTCAGACCCCTTCGAACCCCTCTGACCTCTCGCTCTACCGGTTTCTTATCACATGTCGTGATCGCTGGCCCGACGAACTTCTTCCGCGCAAGTGAATTTTTCCTCTCTTTCCATTTTCTTCTCCTTTATTTAATATTTAAATTTGTTACTTTTTATTTGTGTGGATGGATTTTTGGCTCCGTTTGTTTTCGTGGCTTCGCCGTTTTTCGGTTTTTCGTGTGTTTTTTCCGAAAAATTAATTAAATATGCAAAAATGTTTCCATTGTTTTTGTTACCATTTCTAATGTGTTTGTTGTTGTTTTGTTTGACCATTGTTATTAGAGTTCGAGCTCTTGTTGTTGGAAGTTACCATTGTTGTTATTACCATTTGGTCGTTGTTGTTGTGTTGGTTTTTAGAGGGAAATTCGTAATACATCATAAAGTTTTCATTTCTTACAGAAGTACAAATAAATTACATGCTTCGCAACTACTTTAATAACAACAACAAAAGCAAATGACCAGCAACAGCAACAACAACAACTCCACTCTGCCATCAACAATAGAAGGGAGAGAAAAATAAAAACAACAACAACGACAACAAAAATATACAAAGTGTAAAATATTATAATTAAGTTAATTTATTTGTATTTTATCCGAGCTGAAAATTTGATTTAAGACAGTGTTTTTTTTTTATTATTATTATTTTAGAAAGTGCGTAGGAAAAATTTCGTTCTCTCTTTCTCTGTCTCTTTCTTTCCCACCTCTTGTCTTTTTCTCTCTCTCTTTTAACGGCGTCAATTTATGCCGACATGTGGGTGTGAGTTGGAGGAAGTGAAGGTGGCCGAAGTCGTGGAAAACACTTGGACAACCGAAAATAGGGAAAGGGAACCCACATTTCTATAGATTAATTATAAATTGAAATTTCTAAGTGAATATTATATAGTAGGAATAAAATTTCTCATGAGTTAATTATATCAAAAGATGGAAAAACCATGTTTCAAGCAAATAATTTTTCCGAATCGAATAATTTTTCACAGTGTACGCCCATGACGAATAAATGCTTTTTAATTGAATTATTGTCAGAAAAAAATAAATGTAATTCTGTCATGTCCCTCATTTGCCCCATGTAAAATGATAGCTTTCGAGAAAAATCGATAATTAGAATGAAAAAGAAAATGAGATGTGCAAAAAAAAAAAATGCAAAAAAGCGAAATGAAATGGAAAATCGAGAAACTCGTGATATCGGGTTCACGAAGAGAAGCCGTCAGTGATTAGAGAGAGAGAGAGAGAGAGAATGAATAATATGGGCGAAAAAACAGCTCGCGAACCTAATGAAGAACTCAAAGGATGTGATGTTGATGAGAGCAAATGTCGACATCAAAGGCGAAATAATATCATATATTGAGAAGAGAGATTGAAGGAGGAGCCGGAGGAGGCTGGGCTTTGGGATGAGATGAGAAATGACGAACGAATTGAAGGACGAACGAAATTGGGTGAAAAACAAACTCATAAAAGTAGACAAAGGACTAAGGGAAAAGATGTTGAGATGTTGACAAAGGAACCACAAGAGTTGCCAACGAGACTTCCTTCCGCTTGGATTCTCCTCCTTCCACCCTCGCTCTCTCTCTCTCTCTCTCACACTCAGTCAGTGATTGCTTCGAGTCCTTGAGAGTTGCGCAAACAACTAGAAAATTGTTCGCAGTGTCGAACGCCGTCGTCGTCGAAGGGGGAGGGGGGAAAGGGAAGCACTTAAGTTGACTCTTAATTGAATCAGCGAGTGAATCTCGAATCAGCGCAGCAATTTCACATGGTCTCCTCCTTCAATTTCACTTGGTCTCCTTTGCTTTCTTCTTCTAGGATCTGAGAAAAATCAATAGAGAAAGAACCATGATGAGAAGGAACAACCATGAGAACGACGACGTCGTCGGACTATCGGAATGAATCAAAGGACATCGTCGTTTCTTCAGTTTGACGTTGCGGGAGAATCGAGGCGACCAAGGAAACACGAACATTCGAGGGTGAGTGAGAGGCATTTGCTTTTGCTTTCACTATCTCATTAGGCAGCGAAAATGCGCCCTCGCACAAACACCTTGAATGAGAAGACCGGTGTCCTTGAGTGCTCGAACCTCAAAAGTCGATCCCTGGTCGGTCGGCCGAAACGACGACAAACGAAACCCACAAACGAACCATTGGGTCGACCGATCGACCCAGTGACCGAGGGAGCAGACAAACAAATACACACACAGACAGACAGACAGACAGACAGAGATAGACACACAGGATGTTTGCCGACAGGACTCAGTTCAGTTCACTCATCGGGTGACACCGGTGGGCTCTCGCTCTCGAGTGTCGCCTGTCTGTCGGTGGTCTCTGCACCTTGCCAACCGTTAGGTTTCGTCCCTCACTCACTCACTCACTCTCCCTCCTCCACCTCTCCTTCCGCCCTCTCCTTCTCCCTTCCTCAGGCCCTCTCTCTGTGTGTCCTTTGTTTGGCTTTCGTTTTGGTCCCGCGTTTTCCTTTCTTTCATTGCCTTTTTCCGATCGACAAAATTATTGACATGGATTCGAATTTCTTTGTTGTTTTCGTGTTGACCTTTTGGTGACGTTCGATGCCACTGTCTGTCTCTCTGTCTGTCTGTCTCTCTGCCTGTCTGTCTGTCTGTTTGTCTCTCTGTCCGTTCGTTCCCTCTCGACCATCGCCACCTGACCACGGCCCCTGTTTCCATCTCCCTCCGCTGTCGCTGGCCCATCGTTTAGTTCAGTCCATTAGGGAAATCGATGGAGGCTTCAATTGTGGAAATGAAATCAGAATTACGAACGACGTGCGACGTTTACGATTTCTGATTCTGATTTTGATTTCCCACATTGCCGCCCCTTCGTTTTCATTTCATTCGCATTCACGTTTCATGTTCGATTTGTCGATTTCTTGTCCTGTCTTCGATTTCGCCAACGACGTTTTCGACTCTTCACTCGACTCCTTGCGTTGACCACCATGATGTTCTTGCATTTGCATTGGAATCCGAAGCCGATGCCGATGCCGAAACCAAAACCTAGTTCAAGTGGACGGAAATCAATATCCGTCCCTCCCTCACTGTCGCTCGTTGATTTCTTACAGGTGCTCCGATGTGGATGTTGACGTTAATTTTGTCAATGTGGTAGTTATTGAAATGTGGTAGCTATTCAAGTAGTTGCTAATGTTCTTGTCCTTGTTGTTCTTGTCTTTTCACCACGACGTCTGTCAACTGCAGTCAAGCACTCGTCGCTCGCTGTGTTGATTTGACCCTCGTCCTTCGTCTCATTCGGCAGGTGAACTCGAGCTCTCTTTGACCTTCGACCTTAGAACGGACCGTGAACACAATATCAACAAGCAAAAAAAAAAACAACAAAAATTATAATAACCACGACAACGTTGATAGCAACAACAAGAACAAGAACAACAACAAAAACCATCAGTCAGTTGTCTAGCAGAACCATTAAAGACACCATTTAATTACAAATACAAGACCATTGGGTTTTTGAGGTCCCCAGGCGGAAACAAAAAAAAAAAAAAACATCCCAACCATTGTCACCAGAGTGAGAGAAAGGGAGTGTTTTTTTATTTTTCACTTTTTTTAGGTTTTAGAGAAAACATTTACCCACGTTACCGTTGATTAAGGCACGAGTTCCACACCGCCTCGCGCATAATTTTTAAATAATTACCTCATGGTTGTCGAGGGATCGTTGGGTTTGACGTGGTCTATAAAGGTAGAGAGGCCATAGAATTTGACGAAGGATCCATGAAGTTTGAGGAAGGTTCCATAGAGCTTGAGTGAGTAACCATAAAGTTTGATGGATTCATAGAGTTTGAGGGAGGAGAAGGAAATCATTTCATAGTCTCATGAAAACTGGAGCTGATTGTTGAATATGATTTCTCGTCCGTGATATTTTGACTCTTGTCTCTTGTTCTCTCCTCCCCATACGATTGCATTATATTCAGCATGAATGCAAACAATTATAGAGGAAATTCGTCGAAATGCGAATGCGAAAACTCACAAAACTCATTGTGAAGCTTCCTGGAAGCTCTGTGCAATTGCACACAAAGAAGCTTTAATTACCGTTTCCAATACAATCGACAACACTTCCTACGGCTCCACACTTCATACTCCTCCACACTTCATACTCCTCCACACTTCCTACTTCTCTACCCTTCTCTGTATCTGCCATTAACCTTTTCCACCCAAACCACAGCCACGCCTTTTCGTCGCTCCACCGCTCCTTTCGTCGCCCTGCCCACCAACACAATCTGTTCCTCCCGCACTTCCTTGTTCGACAACAGCGTCCGAGCCACGAGTTCGGCTACTCCAATGGAATATTTAATTACTCCGCCGCCTCTGTCTGTCTGACGATGATGATGACGACAGCTTCAACGACGACGTCGACGTTTCGGTCGAACTGAACTGAACTGAACTGCATGGGTCCATGATCGTTTGGGCCCCTTGTCAAGGTGTTCGTTCGATGCGGCGCGGTAATTTGCAAAATAATTCGAATTCATTTCAATGGAAATATGCACTGAAGTTTCATTGTGATTTTTGCCGCCAACAATGTTTCATTAATCTCGCGAGATTTTTTATTTTCGTTTGTTTGCATTTTTTTGTTTTTGCTTTGTTTTTTCTACTCATTATTGTTGTTGTCGATTTTATTAATATTGTTGTTGTCGATTTTGTTAATATTGTTGTTGTCGATTTTGTTAATATTGTTATTGTTGTATATACAGAGAGATCTGCCTAATCGACGTTTTGCAGTTCGAACTCGGTTTTAGTTTCGCAGAGTTGAAAGGAAGCGAACGACATACAGAGAGAGAGAGAGAGACAGACAGACAGGCGGACAGCTGGACAGACTGGCAGACATTTCACAGACATCCAAAGATATAGATATACTCTCAGATTTACCGTCGGCATTTCGGCCAGTTGAATGTTGAATGATGATGATTACGATGATGATCTGCAGGATTGATTTCACGCGATAAGAAGATTAAGGATCAACGGGATACCGCACGACATGCAAAACGTCATGACTTCAAATTTCGAATCGTTTCTGTTTCATTTCGATAATTGGTTTCGGGTTGAAATTGGCTTTGAGTTGAAAATGTGAAAAAAAAAAAAAAAAATGCAGAATTTTCGACAAATCAAACTGTTAAAATAATCGATTCTTGCGAAGAAAGAACCGAACAACCAAACTTGATTGAATATATTATTTCAAGGAATAGAATTTCAATTCTTTCGCCATATGCGAATGCAAAATCTATTCTGCAGAATGAATGATATCGTCCAGATCGGTTATTAGCATTATAACTAACCCTAATAGTTGAGAACATGAATTAATTTTTCGTAGCAAACAGAAATATTTATTATAGCTTTTATTCTCTGCATAAATCAAAGCATTGTTTGTTTTCGCGAGAACAACGAAAACGGAAAAAGAGCAAAAATCGAATAATACAATACAGTGGAATTCCGAGTTCAAAACTCCCGCTAACCGTAGACATCGAGGTCTCTTTCTCCCTGTCTCTTTTTCTCTCTCTCTCTATCTCTCTCTCTCTCTCTGTCGAACCGAAACTAGTTCTCTAGCATTTCGTGTGATTTGGAGTCAATTTCAAATAATCCGCGAATTAATTGCGAGTCAGAAGTTGACCGTGACGACCAGATGGATGGATGGATGGATGGTTAGATTGCGGATTGTGGTCGAGGAGGGACATCCGAACATACGCCCCAAAAGTCCACCCCACCCACCGGACCGGATGCCACAGACGCCGCCGATAATTGCGGCGAAACTATGTGAAGTTGGAATTAATTGCAATTTCTGCGAAATATAACAACAGCATTACCATGACTAACAACAACAACAACAACAACAACAGCAATAATAATGCCATGACAACACTAACAATAACAACAATAGCAATATCAAGTCCATGAACAACAACAACAACAATAATAATAATTTGTTGCCCACCCATACAACAACAAGAAGACATATTGACCAAATTGCGGCAACTTAATCTGCAGTCGAAACATTATTCACTCCATAAACTCGTCGACTCAGAGTGAATTCAAGTGAATTTTATAGTTTCAACTTCATTTCGTCGTCGCACCTCGGCTTCCTCATCGTAATCCCGACATCCCTTCGACCCCTCCATCTTCGGTCCATCTCTTGTCTCCCTCTCTGATTTGGCGGCGCTTCGTTTGACGCTCTCCTCGCGCTTCGCCTCGCCTCGCAACGGATCTGATCGAATTCAGGTATTCGTTTGGCTCATCATCATCGTGGTTCCGGCGGCGGCGGCGTCGACAAGCGGCGAGTGTGGGAATGAAATGCCGATCGTGGATCGTCGTCGCCGTGGAACCTCCCGAATCGATGAGGATCGAGGGGAGCTCAGAAACTCTTCACTTTACTCCTTTGCTAATTTCAAGGAATTGGCTCGGTGTAGTTTTGTAGTTTTTTACGACATCCAGAGTCGAAGTATCGGAGTCGCCTTGTTCGCGGTAATGCGATTCACTCTGCAGCATCCTTTGCAGCCGACTCGTGTCATTTCCGATGCCGCCAAGGGTGGTGAGGGGAGAGAAGGAGGAGGTGAAGAAAAGGGCCTTGGAAGGGACGATGATTGGAACTCGAAAAGGAAGTGATTAAAATTCCAAAGCGAGAGAGAGTGGGAGATAAAGTCAATGGAAGGGAATGAAAGCTCTTCATCTTAGAGAGAACTCCTTCAATCTAGGGAGGACTTCTTTCTCTTAAAGATAAGCTCTTCCTCTTTGAGAGAATCTCTTCCTATTCTGGAGAAGTTCTTCCACCTTGAATCACATGAATCTCTGCACCTCTGAAGGAATCTAACCGAAGGCTTTCAAACGGTTCATTGACATGGATCGACAGACAACTCGTCTCGATCGCTCCCCGAGTGACCCACATTTTGGAGACTAATGATTATGCAATCGCTTCCAGCATCGCATCGCCGCAGACGGACGCATGTCAAGAGGTGCTGGTTTCAAAAAATCGCGCGACGAGAATTAAATACGAAACACGAGTTAGTTCAAATCGCAGTGAAAACCCGTTCTTCTTCCTTTGCTGTGGTGATTTTGCGAAATCGACAGACAAAAAAAACAAAAAAAAAACAAAAATAATAATCCCTGAGTGACACATTTTATTTGGAGCTGCGTTCACTTCCGTAAATATTGCAAACAGGGGCTTCTGGTTTCGATCGATCGAACGGTCGGTTGGTCGGTCGGTCGAAAGGTGAATCGAAAACGAGTTAGCATTAGATTGAAATATATTCAAGAGATACCATGAGATACTTGACTTGAGTACGTGCGTATCTGACGGATGCAACTCGTTTCGGATTCAACTCAATTCAATTCGATTCAATTCTCAATGACATCCGAAACTCGTCGGCAACGACAACGACAGATATAATTCGTTCGCAAAGTCAGGCGTATCTTTTTATTTAAATCACGAATGAAGAGAATAAAAACGACGCGCTAGCATCCATTAGATACAGTATCTGCAGACTACGTATTGTGGCCAACCAGCATTTACAGCTGTCAACTTAACTCATACACATGCACAGCAATTATGCTGTACGATCGGACGGACAGAGAGAGAGAGAGAGAAATAGAGTGAGAGAGCGAGATAGACTAAGAGAGAGATAGAGTTGAGAAGCGGACAGGCAGATGGACCGATGGAGAAGGACAGACAGACATAGAAACGGACAGACAGACATACGTTTGTACAAAGGGACAAGACAAATGTATTTTATCTGAGTCTAATGCGGCCTCTTCTTCTTCATCTCCTTCTCCTTCTACTGCTTCTCTCTTGGGCTCTCTTTCTTGTCATCTTTCTTATTTTCCCCACCTCTCGCTCTTCCTCATTCGCTCCCACAAAGCGATGACCAACCCGAGCCGGACTCTGAAGCAACCGACCAACCAAGTCTTGGACAAGTGACAAATATTCTCCAATTGTGGTCGGTTGTTGGTTATTATGATTGTTGTTGTTGTTATTATTATTATTATTTTGGTATTTCTTCTTCTCGTTGATGTTGGTTGTTGTTGTTCTAGTTATATTAGTAGTAGTAGTAGTAGTAGTAGTAGTAGTTATAGTTGTTATTGTTGTTGCCATGTAGCCATTTATTGTGGATCCCAAACGACACGAAACCAAATCAAAGGCCATGAGATGCAGAGGCGTCGGAGTCGGTTTTGGGTGGATGGGGCCTGGTGGAAGGGGGCAAACATGAAGGAGATCGACGACTAAGACGACGACGATGGTAAAGTGGTAGAAGAAGCAGAAGAAGAAGACAATAATGATGGAGATTTTGTAGGAAGATAATATAAATTAAATAAACTGAAACTGAACTGAAACTGAAACGGAGACAAAAACTACGACAAGCGACCGACTTCGGGTTTTTAGTTTGAGAAACCGAACCTCAAATGAACAAATGCTGCCACGCTCTCGTATTAAAATAGATACATGAAGTAATATCGTATGCTGTATGTATGGACTATTCCATACACCAGATATAAGATACACTACCATCTTTAGTTTGTTTTTTTTATTGTTCTCTTTAATTTTTGTGTCTTCGATTTTTTAGTCTACGTCGCTGTTGTTGCTGTTGCTGTCCGAATCTTTCCCTTCTTTGTTTTGGTATCTTCGGGTCTGGGTCTGTGGCCCAGAGCGTGGTACCGAAAACTGTACTCATGTTGTTGCTGGATGCTCCGATCAATAGAATTAATAATAAGGTAGAAATTATTTCCAAGTCGTTTGAATAAATTAACAATTAAATCGTCGTTGTCGTCGTCTTAGTCTAAGTCTTCGTGTCTTTGGCCTTTTCTTTCGTTCTCCTTTGCCACATGTTTGGCCATCTCTTTCTCGCACTGTCGCACGATCGTGTGATGTTTGTGTAGTGGTAGTAGTTTTGTTGTTTTTACCTTTTTAGTAACAGTTTTTTTTTTATGGAATTAAATGCTATTGAAGTAATTTTTAGTTTTGGTTTTTTATCGGTTTCCATTTGTTTTAAAATTTTTTCAAATGAGTTTTTTTCTTTTTTAAACATGTATTTTTCTTTGGTGAAGATCATGGAGTTGAAATTGTATGCGTGGCGATAATTTAGTTGATCTGTCTTTCTATCTCTCGGGTCCATTTGTCCATTGTACAAAAGATGTTGGAAACTTTTCTCTGTCCACATTAGAATAGAGAATGTGTGTATTTGTGTGTGTGTGTGTGTTGTGTAAATCGCAGTTAATACCAAACCGAATCGAAAGAAGCCGAACCGAACCGATCCGAAGGGTTTAATGAACCTGAGCTCTATTAGCTTAGCATAATTGTTACCTCGGGTCCTATTTCGATGGTGCTGAAGCTCGAACACAGCCAGCTGTGCAAAGCACACCATACCATATCATATCATTCTACATAGAGTCTATAGGATGGAGCAATTAAAGACAAATTTCTGATCAGACAGAATATCGGATAGACTTTGGTTTGAGGACCGAGGAGGAATGTATTAAGTGTAATTAGGGATTTAATTCGAAGAAAATAATATGAGATAGAATGAGAATAATGCGAGATAGAGATAGAATGAGAAGAAGACTTTTTCGGTATTGAGAAGACATCTGCGGAATTGAGAAGATTTTTTCGGTACTGAAGTGGTCTCTGTATTGAACTCTAAGAAGTATTTACACGTGCCTAAAGTACTCTCTCTCTCTGTTCGTAAGCGGAAGACCCAGACCAGAACCGGCAAAACCTGCGCCGATATCTCGAAAATCACACCAAATTGCAGTATTGTATGATGTAATTAATTCACTGAAATTCGAACCAGTTTCATCAATAAGGATTTTTCAATTTAATTTCTAAACATATAATGATTTCGTTTTTTTTTACTACCATATTGTGAGCGGAGACCAACAACAATTCTCGACAAGTATTGTAGTTGTTTTATCGATATCATCGTCATCCCCATCACCATCATCAGCTGAAACAACAACAACGAAAATTGTTGGTAATATGATGATGATGATGATGATATTGCCGGAACATGATATCATTCGATAATCGTCAAAGCATCTAATCTAATTTAATATTTAATACTCGACCACAAAGCGAAATCAAACCCCAGCTACCTTCCTACCTATTTATCTACCTAGTTGGCTGATTAATACCAACAATAAAAACAACAATAATGACAACAAAAACCTCAATAATGGCAACAACAACAACAACAACACTAGTTGCCAACAATCAACGAGCTGAGCACTTCAACCGATTCCGGCATCTTAAATGGCCTTATTTGAATATTTTATTTTAACTCGATTCAATGCGAATAATTTGTTCCCAAATGTTTATTGTTTTGTGAAATTGAACTCGATCGTAGACATGTGTGTGTGTACATGAGTGTGTGTGTGTGTGTGTGTTATGGTAGGGGAGGCGCGTGGAAGGGATGTCGTTGAGGAGAAACCTCCAATCATGGCAACCAAATACATACACAAACACATTCAACTAAGAAGTAATTAACATAAAAATCGCTTTTGGTTAAATTTCGTCTCGTAGAAATACAATAATAAAAACGATAAAGAAGCACACCAAGATAAAATCGAATATTGTGTAGAGGGAGACGATGAGACAGTATAATACAAAACCACAAAAAAAAAAAACAAAAAAAACAATAATAAAAAAACTATGTATGGAAATAAAAGATTTGCCATCTGCGATAAATTTCAATTTTAATAAACAACTAAGATGAGAAACTATAAAAATTGATTGTCTTGTCGCGGTTGGCTCTCACAAAACAAGTAGTAGTTTCTAGCCAACAATTTACTATATACACAAATATATGTTTCCATCGAAGTTCGTGGTATGCGACACGTATGACAGAGGCTTCCATTTGTGGAAGGTAGGAACAGATTCAGAGGTCGTTAGAAATAGAATCATCTACTTTATTTTACTAAGAACTATACCGAGGAACCTTGACAAAGACGACATAAAACTCAGTACAAAAACCAGATGGAAACAATTTCTATATCGAGTGACCAAATTCGAATACTGTTTTCGAATATATCAACCATAGAAAAACACAATCTGTTTCGTAATTTCCCCGCCCATTCGAAAACTTCTCACACACCTGACCTGGTGACTCGTTCTACGCACCATCGATGCTGGTGATCATTGACCTCTACCGACCGATTCTAATGCTTCGATCGCAAACGATCCGATATGACAGAAATTTATTCCGGAACCCCTTGGTTCGGATGGGTCGAAGTTAATCAAAGTTAAAATGCATTTGCAGTCGAACAGAGAAAGAGATTTTGTTTTGGGTCTTTTAATGGATCGCTCTATGAGTCAACGTTCGATGGACCAATCGATCGAATGAACGACCGATCGATCGATCGATTCGAAATCAATTTGAGACGAAAACAAAACAACGCCACATTGAAACCGGTCGTCGGAAATCGTGGTCAGACATCGGAGAAAAATCAAATTAACATGTTTTCGAATTTCTCTCCCCACAATACTATACTCTAACTATCCAATCGTCTGTCCATCTGTCCGTCCGTCTGTCTGTTCATCTATCTGTCCGTCCGAGTGTTCATCTGTCTTTCCATCGTTTCGCCTGTTTGTTTGTCCACCTCTCTGTATGTCGATTGCTCTCGGTCTGTCCTCGCTGTTTAATTAATGAGTGCAGATGGTGAATTTTCTTTCATGGTATGGGTGGGTTATTGGAACGAGATCTACTTGAGCAGTGTCTGTGTGTGTGTGAGAGAGATAATAAGTTATTGAAGAAACTCACCTGGAGCTGCAAACTTTCCTCGAAACCGTTCGGGATGTCGGTGCAGTTCGTATCCAATTGGGATAAGGATGTCGCTAGAGCTTGTCTGGCATTCATCCCAATCTATACAGCATCCACATTTACGGCACTGAATGTCTTCGCAACGAACACAACAACACCAACAATAATGATATCTTCAACAATAACAACAAGAACAATAACTAGAATAACACCAGCACTGACATAGATACACACAAATACACACAGATGATCCGGATACGAAGACGAAAACGAGACGAACAAATGAACGAACGAATACGAATTTGCTGGGGGATTCGGAGGAGGAATCGATTACACGGCACGAGCTTCGGTTGTATTAAAGTTGGAAACTTTGGACCGGGTCCAATTTGACTCATCAACAGCAGAAGCAGCAGCAGCAGCGACGGAAACAGCGGAAGTTTCTTCGAGAATCTTGACACAATTCATTGAATTCTCAACTCTTCTCTCACTGCACTTCACCTCACTTTACTTCTCATCCACTCTTTCTATCTCTCTCTATCTTTCTGTGTTGACACTGCTTACTCTGGTTGTTGTTGTTGTCACTTTGAGATCTACTAAGTTTTTTTTTTGCACTACTCTTTTTTTGGCTCCACTTTATTGCTTCACATAGGCGCCATTTGTATTTGCAGAATTTTCATTTTCATTTCGATGACTTTGACTTGACTGAAGGCGATACAGAGATATGGAGAAGGAGAGAAGGAAAAAGTCATAAATCGTTGTCAAAAAGCACATAAAACTTTATTAGTTTGCCAATTGCTGGATCGTGAAAAAAGACCCCGAAAACCAAGAATCAAGAATTCTTCGAAAATCTACTACTTTTTTCATAGCTTGTTCCCATTTTCCTATTACCTTTTTTTCTCCTCATCTCATCTAACGATGAAAACTTCTAATACGAAACTGATTCCTAATTAAGTGGTTGAATTTCCTTTCGTCCCTCTTCAATCTCCTTCATCCCTTCCTATTCGTTTATGAAACATTCAGGAAGTTTTTGCTTTTTTTTCGTTGCGGTCAACTTAGTCGATTTTTCTCTCTCGACTACCTCGTGGCAGGTTTGGCTCCTATTTGCGGATGGAAAAAGTGCACTTCTCACAACCTCTCTCTCTCTCTCTTTCACGCTCCCTTTTACTCTCTCTCTCTGTCTATCATTCGCAAATGGAAGAGCAAACATTCTCTGCGGTCAGACGGTAGACCACAACCTGCTCAACCCGATTTTCCTTCCCTCCATCTCTTGCCATCTTCTCTTTTCATCCAGCCCTTCTGTCCAATTTGCAATTTTTCCTTGTTTCTACCCTTCACTTTCAGTCCCTGCTCATCCCTTCCACTCCCTTCTCTTCACTTCTCTTCGATTCTCTTCACTTCTCTTCAATTCTCTTCACTTCTCTTCAATTCTCTTCACTTCTCTTCCCTTTTCTTCCTGCCACCTTCCCTCTCAGTCCCTTCAGAGCCTTTTGCGGTCACCGCGCCTCGGTTCACTCCTCATCTCCAGTGATTTTCCTACCTTCTGAACCTTAGGTTCCTTCTCGTCACCATTCCGTGCATTTCCTATGATTCGCCCATCCCTCGCTTCGCCCTTATTTTCCATCATCCAGACTTCTGACTTCTCACGTCTTTCCTTTCACTCTATCCTTCTTTTACCACCATCCTCGCCATCATCCCTTTTCACCATCCTCCTTTTACACCATCCTCTTTTCTCACCGTCCTGCTTTCATTCCATCCTTCATTCACGCCAGCCTCCTTTTACACATTCCTCTTTTTTTTTACCATTCTTCCTTCCCTACCTTCCTGCATTTTCCCCGCCGAACCGCGAAGTTTATTTGCATGCTGCAGGTTTTTGTTTTTCGTTTGCATCGCTCGCTCTACTCTTCCTCTAGTTGGCTCCTCTTCTTCGACCTCTCTCTGTTTTCTTCAACCTCTCTCTCTATTTTCTTCAACCTCTCTCTATTTTCTTCAACTTCTCTCTCGTTTCTTCTTCTTCATCTACTGCTCTATCTATCTCTCTCTTTCTTTGCTCCTTTCTTTGCTTTTCCTGGTGCTCTTCCCCCTCGCTTTTTGTTGCAATTTTCAAAACTGGGTTAATAAAGTCTCGTACCACAGACGCAAACACACTCACAGATACACCAACACGAGCCTGAAGAGTGTGAGTGAGAGAGAAAGACGGAGTGAAAGAGAGAGGGAGAAAGAGGGAGTGAAAGAGAGAGGGAGAAAGACGGAGTGAAAGAGAGAGGGAGACAGTGAGAGAGGAGAACAGTGAGAGGGTGGGAGGGGGTAAGAGTGAGAGAGGGACACATACAATGAGACTTGTAGACAAAGACACGCTCTCGCCTCGTGCACCTTACATACAAACATACAATTTATGCCGCAAAATAAGTGTTGCCGTGCCGCACAACATTTACGTACCATCGCATTAGTGTGGCTCAGTGCATGTTGTATGTGTGTGTGTGAGTGAGTGACTAAGTATATGTGTATGTGTGCGATGGAGGAATACTTGAGAATATTGCGAGTTCCCTTTTGACTCACGTCGTGTGATGCATTTTAAATTGCGCGAGGGCGCTGAAGTGAAGACTGAACCAACCGAACAAAGGAGCAGGACAAGAACAGGGGAGTGAAAGAGATAGAGAGAGTGAGTGAGAGAGAGAGAGAGAAAGAGAGAGAGAGTGGCAAAGGGTCTGCGGTGTCACAAGAAACCTCTTAGAATTCTTTGTTAATCCTCGCTTATTTTATTATTTTATGAACAAAGAATTAAGGACAACATGCTGCAATAGGAGGATATACACGGAAGTGCATGAATGGTGTCGTGACTGAAGGATGATGATGGCAATAGTGATAGTGAGACAGAAAGAGGTAGAGAGATAGTGAGGAAGAGATAGTGAGAAAGAGATAGTCAGATAGAGGGAGAAGGTTTTTTTTATTCTATAAAATCGCTGGTAATTGGCGGCAATAGATCATCGCTTCGGGGGTGGAGGGAGAACTTGGAGAGGTTTTCATAGAATTTGTCAGAAAGAGCTTCCGGTACCATTGTGGAGTGAGACAAAGTAACGTTACCTCGAACGAAGTGAAATCTGGAGGTGAAATCCAGGGATTTCCAATTAAAAATATAATCTCAAAAAAAGCAATTTCAATTTCAATCCAATAGAGATAATCCTCTCGCTATTGAGGATAAACCTTGTCCTGCTCTTTATTTTTATCTCCAAAATCCATAAATAAAAACCACCAACTGTCGTCAGAACAAATAAAAGAAAGACAAAGGAATGTAAAAGGACAACGAACAGAAAAAATAACGATAAAATTCTATAGAATAGAATGAATCGAATTGATAGGAAATGACATCAATGTTTGTTATTTACTTAAAGTTATTTTTTACTTATTTTTATTACATCGATGTCCCTGAAAAGTTTTCTGGGTTTCGCCAGACAAACGAACGAACGACAGAAATGGAAAATGAAATGGAAAATGAAGAAAAAAATAAAAAAAAATGAATAACAAATGGAAAGAGAAAAAGAGAAAATGACAAGAAAATGGTTACAAAAAATGAAAAATAAAGAACAAATGAAAAATGAAAAGAAAACTGAAAACGAGAATGAAGTCATAAAAACGCTAACGCAGGACCGAACGACGAAACGACCGACCGAACGAACGAACGAAGTCACGGTGGATCAAACTCGGAAAAACTATCGGAAATTTTCGCGAAGCTTCCGAAGAAAAAAAAATACTATCGAAGCACAGTGAAAAGGATATGTTGAGAGGAAATAAAAGCAAAAACAAAGATCTAGCGAAATATCCTTCCACGACGTCGCCGAGATGAAAATTATTTTGCGAAATTTAATCCCTCGTTTCTCTTCGACTTCTCCACCGTCCATCGATGGAGGAGAAACTTTGAAACGAATGAGAAACGAGTGGAGCAAAAACAAAGAGGAAAATCAATAAAACTTATTTCCCCGAAACTAGTAGGGAGAGAAGTTAGCGTGGAAAATAGGCCTCATTCTCGAGCCTGTCGAACTTTAGAATTCGCTTCTTCTGGCGCAGAGCGCTCGAAGTCCTTGAGAGAGAGTCCTTGTGTTATTTGTTTTTCTATTATTGTTTTTGTAGTTGTTTGTTATTGTTGTTTGTTTATGTTGTTATCCTTATTTTTTGTTGTTGTTATTTTTTATTGTTTTTAGTTTTGTTTGTAATTGTTGTTCTATTTTCCCCTCCATCATCCTGGATGATTTCACTCATTAGCAGTTATTTAATTAAAATTGAGGCGAATAAATAAGCAAGAACTACAATAACAACAATGATAATAACAACAATGACAATAACAATAATAAAAAAATAACAACAACTATCGCAGAACGCAACAACATCATTCCCATGTATTTAAGTGTAATTATATATGCCACACACACACACACACACTCACACCTATTTAAGAGCCGTTTTGATGACCGCGCTGATGTGTAATTGTCAAGGGTTTTGTCAATTACACTCACACCACCACAGCAATACAAACATAGACACACACACACACCATACACACTGCACCTCAAATACACACACACACTGCAACACACACACACATAAACACAAACAACTATGACACATTGCGGCCCGTGGACGCCCCGTGAATTCGACACGAAGGTGCGCCTAAAAGCAGACTCTAGAATTCGCAACCCCAGTCAACGTCATCATCATCATCATCGTCCACGTCGTAGTCATCGTCGCATTTCTCCGCCTCATCCGACCCCCCGGGAAACCGAACCGTGTCCAACTGGGACCGAAATGAGGATGGGGGGAGGAGAAGGTTATTTTTTTCATGGCCTTTGTGGCTTCTCGTTCGATGTGGCGAAACGAACGAAAACGTCAGCGAAAGCAATTAAAAAATTCCCTCTGTCGCGTTCGTTCGACGTCGTCGTCGTCGTCCGATGGATGGCGGGGATTATTGGAACGACGAACGGTGGCATCGGAACCGAACGACCTCCAATCGGAATTCGCAGAAAAAATTAGAGACATCGACCCACAGCGAAAACAAGCCAAAGAAACTGGTGACGCATGAGCGAAAGTTGAGAACTTGATGCCTGAATCACTTTTCAAAGGACACAACTTCGATTCGATGACCAATGACCGAAAGGAGCAAAGGAAAGAGTCAAGGACTTCCTTCGGAGAAGTCAAGAATCCTTTAGATGATGATAAAAATCCTTCAGAAAAAATCACGAATTCATCAAGAGACTCCAAAATGGTTCAATAGATCAAAAAATATTTTATAAATGAATCCTTCAGAAGATCCCAAATCTATCAGAAGACCCAAAAATCCTTCATTAGATCTAAAAATTCTTTAGAAGATCCTTAAGATGATCCACATGATCCTTCATAATATCGAAAAAAGCTTCAAAAAAATCAAGAATAAATCAAATGCAAGGTCAATCGAGTTCAAAATTTAATTGGAGTAGAAAATTGAAACCTTTAGATTACTGAAGGATGATCGAATTCGTTTCAGGAATCAAAATCCCTGGCTATTTCAATAATCTCATAAATTTCCCATCACACTACAAAAAAAACTCGCTAAACTTCTATCAAATTCCCTCGTTCACCACGTCGTATACGCAACGTGCAATTGCCATCGATCGACGATGTTGTTTTCTCGCATTCTTCACATTTCGTTGCAGACCTTAGACAGCTTGCAAATAAATCACAGCTAATGCCAATGTACACACACACATTGACAAACCCACAAGACACATGGCCTACCACAGAAACACACACAAACATACTCAGACAAACACATACACGCGATTACTTGAGTGAATGAGGAGGAAATTGCAACGATGAGGATTTCATTTGAATTGGATGCATTTTCCCCATAGAAGATTAGGGCACTTATGAATGTGTGTGCGAGTGTGTGTGTGTGTGTGTGTGTTTGCCGGAAGTGCCAACATCATTAACATAATTACAACAACAAGCACAAACACCCCATGAATGTGTCGAATTAAGTGCTGACGTCCTGCGACCGCTTCGGGGCCAACAAATGCGACACCCTGTAATTGCAGCAGCAGCGACGACGACGTCGGCGTCGTCGGAAACGGAAATGACTACCGTGTGCCTTGCTCCGCCATGTTGTGTGCGAGTGGAGAGTATCCGAAAAGAGGGAAGTCACACGCATACAATCACAAACACACACAGACACACACATAGACACTATCGCTCTCGCCCGTTGAAGACTCCCGTCAAGACAGAAGTAGGACAGCGACTTCTGCAGCACGTTCCTGTGCATGTGTTTGTGTGTCAGCTGTCTGTGTATGTGTCTGCTATCTATGTATGTGTCTGTTATCTATGTATGTGTCTGTTATCTATGTATGTGTTTCCCTGCGTATGCTTTGTATGCCTCTGTGTGTGTTCTTCGAGACTGTATGTATGCGAATTAGTATATCATCTGTATGTGTTTGTCTGTGTTTACATAGGTTTGGTTTGTGTTTTTCCTCCACATATGTGGTATGTTTGAATATGTTTATTGCGAGAGTATCTGTATGCGAGAGTATTTATGTGCGAGTGCGTGTGTGTGTGCGCCTGAATAACGGTATCATTTCATTTAAATTTTAATAACATCATCACATAATGCGACAAGGACAAATTGAACCCTGGATGAAGTTACTCCATTCGTTCCCTTCTTTCAATTTCTCCTCTGTTCCCTTATTCCACTTTCTTTTTTCTGTTTTCAACCCCATCCTTCAACCCTCCCTTCTTCCACCATCCCTTTTCTACCACTCCTTCTTCTTCCTCTCCTTCTTCTACCACTCCTTCTTCCACCTCTCCTTCATTCACCTCTTCTTTATCAACCATGCTCTCTCTAGACCCGCCTCACATCGTCTCCTCTTCCTCCTGTCGCCGTGCTCTTGCTCTCTCTTAAGTGAACTCCGGATACGGAAGCGCATTAAGACATTTATGAAATTGCAATTAGGATGGTTCAGCCGAGGGTGGAATGAGCGAGGAGGAGACGATGATGATGACGACAAGGTCAGGTCGGAATCATCGGATCGGATCGAGCGACAGGTGAAGTCACTGGAACTGGAGGTGTTCATCATCATCATCATTAAGAGAGAGAGAGAGAAATGAAGAGTGCGAAAGAGACTGAAAGTGAGATTCTGCCTTAGGGAATAAATGAAGTCATTTAACAAAAACAGAGAAATTCGGAGCATGAGAAAACGAGAATCTTGAGGTTGATAAGTTCGTAAATTCTGAGAAGAGTGTGACACAAAATTGATTGAGTTTTCAGGAGTTTTCAGAAGGATATTCAAATAAAGTGTGAAACTTCTGATTCCCAACCCTCGAAGTTTTCACAATTGATCATCGACGAGATTATGAGTCAGGTGAGAGACGACTTCAGGTGTTCGGTTAGGGTCGGGTTTAGAAAATATCGAGTTTCTAAATTGTGAATAATAATGAAGTGCAGATAAAAGAGTAATCTGACTAAAAAGTTATAGTTTATAAAGTAGTTTTTCTTTTCTTCTGAATTCATATGAATTTTTCAACAAATCCTTTTATCTGTAAACAAATCGTTTGATTTTTTTTTACAAATCATTTAATTTTTTTACAAATCATTTGATTTTTTTACAAATCATTTAATTTTTTTAACAAATTTAATTTTCTTAACAAATCATTTGATTTTTTTTTAACAAATCATTTGATTTCTGAAGCAAATTCTTTTATTTTTCAAAACTAATCCTTTCGTTTAAACCAATCTTTTATATTATACCAATTCCTTTGATGTTTTTAACAAATCCTTTGATTGCTCATACAAACATTTCCCGATAAACTCCTTCGAAGCCACCCGACTCTAATGCAATCACACATGTTCATCACATAATCCTCATCAGCTCGACTCCCTTTAAGCTCTTTATCATAGTTGAACCGAAGCTCAAGGACGGAAGCCAAGGATCACGGCGTCGATTGAACTATAATTTTACAGAGAGTAAAAAAAAAAAAAAAAAAATAAAACTAAGCGAAAGCAAAGGTCGAGCGACCACAGCGGGGAGCAATCGAGGCGTCGCATGGTTCGCTCGACACGTTGTTTCAGGGTCCTTTAAATATTTTTATCCACGATTCGATTTCACGAAGATTTGGCTCCGAAAATATAAATTTCTGGCCCAATTTAACTGGACACACAGAGGAAAAGAACAACAATAACAAGCATGGCAGAAGAACGAACAATCGGTGGCAACAACAATTGGTAGCAAGAACAACAATCGGTTACATCGGCAGCAACAACAACAATCGACAGCACGAAGCTCAAGCTCACAGTCGATGTTTGCGTTTGAGTGTGCGTGCGATTGTGTGTGTCTGTAGCTGTGTTTGTGTGTGTGTGTGTTAGTTGCTCCTACACGCCCGAGTTACGCGACGACGACGACGACGATGACGATAACGTCACAACGACAACGGGGCATCGGGCGTCGGGCGCCAGGGGAAAACGAGAAAATCGTTGGAAAATGTTCGAGTGAAAAAAAATCAATTTGTATTAAAAATTAAATTCCGACCTGACCACGAAACACACGAGCGCGACACGAGGCCTGGGCGACGTGAGCAGAGCAGGTGGAGGGGGATGTGAGTGGGCGGAGGAGGCGTGGCAAAAACATGACTATGACAATAACAATAATAACAACAATAACAACGACATCGTGTGTTTCCTTGTCCGAGAAAACAGAAACAACAACAAATGGTGACGAAAGAAAATCGTTCAATATTTCAACACACACACACACACACATAGACAATCAGGTTCTTTTCAGAGAGAGCGACAGACGCACATGTGAAATGCACTTGTTTTCCTTCCTTCTCTTTCATCTCTCTTTATTCTTTCTTTCATGCCTTTCAAGTCGATTTTGTTCCTTTTTTTACTCTGACGCCTTTGCTTCTGTTTCTTTTCCATCTCTCTCTTTCTCTCTCTCGGTAGCCTTTTCTCTCGTTTTCTTTTTTCTCTTTTCCCTACCCTTTCCTTCCTTTCTCTCTCTCTCTCTCTCTCTCTCTTTCACCCTCCCTATTCATCTCCCTCTCTCTCCCCCTTCCTCTTGATTGCTACTCTTTATGTAATTAAAAGTATGCAAAGAGTTAACATATTTTTATGCAAATATTAGCGATTATTTTTTTGTTTTCTTGTTTTTTTTTCCTCTCGTGTCGACCGACGAATAGCGAAAATCCTTCGTCGCTGAAATTTCCCCGGGGTTTTCTTTTTCGTTCGCTGTCTCGCTCGCACTCTTCGCTTTCTCGCTCGGTCGCCACCACATACCACACAGGGTGGGAGCGGTGTGAGAAAACAGGGTGCTGTCGGAGCGAAGTCGCCGCTGGGCCCGCGATTTCGAGACTCGGGTGTGCACACCTTCCTTTGGGAGGGAGGAAGGGCGGAGGAAGGGGAAAGAAGAGGAGAAAAAACAAAAAGGGAAAGAATACAGAGGAAAGAGTGAGATAAAAATTGAAATGGGAAAGGATATAAGGAAAAGTGCAAAGGAAAATGAGGAAAGAGTAAGAGGAAATAGAAATTGTAAAGAAAAAGATGAAAGTGAAAGAAGAAAAATAAATGTTAAGAGAAAAAGAAGAATGTGAAAGAGAAAAGAAAGAAAGTGAAAGAAGAAAAGAAAGAAAGTGAAAGAGGAAAAAAAATTGATAAAAAAGAAAAGGGCAAAATTAAAAAAAAGAAAAATGGATAAAAGGAAAGAAGGACGAGATGAAATGAAAAATGGGCAAGAAAAACTCTCGGTGCTCGGTGAAGGCGCCTTTAAACGAGGTTAACTTCGACTGGCGTCCAGTCCTCGCGATTCTCTCCCCCCCCCCCAAATCCTTTCCACGCCCACTTTCCCCTCCCCCTCCGACACACACACCCACACTCTCGCAGTCTCACTACCACACCATCACACTCCGACGACTATCGAGCGTCGCTCTGACGCGTTTCCATTCGAATTATTATCATTACTTTTTATTTTTCCTTCGTTTCGTTTTTCGTTCGCCTTTTCCGACGCCTTTCTTTCGTTCTCTTCAACTGCTAATTCCGCTATTTCTTCTCCTTTATCGTGTTATTATTCTTTACACTATATTTCATACATATACAATATATATAGACAATTTATGTGTATGGGTGCGATTTTTAAACTATATTATTTTATTTGATTTTTGTTTTATTTTATATGCTTTTTATTATATTTGATTCTTATTTTGCTTTCAATTGATTTTATTTTTATTTTTAATTTTTTTTTTTATTTAACTTATTTTTTTCTTTTTATTATACTTTATTTTAATCTTTTTTATTTTATATTCTTTTCAATTAAATTTTATTTGTATTTCATTTCATATTAATTTGGATTGGATTTTACTTGCTTTAATTTTCCATTTATTTGATATTTTGTTATGGTGATTTTTTCTCTCTGCGTGGCTTCCGTTCAACCTTTTGGCGTTTCCGCGTTACGACAACGACAACGAGCACGAGAACCGAGCAACTGTGCGTCCGACTCGAGCTGCCATCTGCTCTAGGACGAGAGCTGTTCCGTTCCCTGGAAGACCAACCGACCTCACGCCTTCCAGGCCCTCGTCATATGCCCAACACCCAACGCCCAACGTCGTCATCATCATCATCATCATCATTACCATTGTTGTTGTCGTAGTCACCATCGTCGTCGTCGTCGTTGTTGTTCTTATTGTTGAGGTTGTCGTCAGCATGTGATGTGGACAACCAACCAATAAAGCTTTAGTGAAAATTTCCCAAAACGTGGTCAGCTGGACTTTCGAAGGGTTGGAAATTTTCCAAGAGCTTCGTCTGTGGTGAGTCTAGGGGTGGAAGCTTTCTATGGATTATGGGGTTCATGTCTGGGGGAAAGTTCTAAGGAAGCTTTTAAAGACGGAACATTTTTTTTTTTTAATTTAAACATACTGAAATAAAATTTAACAAATAAAAAAATCCAGAAAATCAAAAATATTTCAAAAATTATTCAAAGCGAATTTTTAATCCTACAAATCTTCGTGTAGTTTCCTGGAACCATTATAGAGATTTTTCTAAATGAACGCTTTTATCAAATTTTTCTTGAACCCAAAAGCTCCTCGAAATCCTCGCCAAGGCCCAAACTAACTTTTCCACGTACGAAAGCTTAGAAAAGCCCACCACAAGCCAGGGAAAAGATTTACCAAACCCCCCAACAATCGACGCCTCAGGAGCTTCCAACGGCTGCCGCCTCGTCTGTTGGGTTCCGTGACCTTCCTCAATGCTTGCGAAATTTCCCAACCACCCTCAAAGAGAGAGAAAGAGCCAAATGAGAGAATGGATTGAAGAGAGAAAGACTTAGGAGAGAAAGTGTGGTAAAGGAAAGGAAGGGGGGGGGGGGGGGGGAGAAGAAAACATGGAGCGAAACACAAAACACTGCAGCGTTTGCCAGCCTTCCAAGGCACGGCGAGAACTGCGTCGGCGCCGAAGTCGATGGAATTGCGAGGACCTCATACCGTCCTACCTCACTCTTTACTCTTCTATCTCCCTCTCCCTCTCTCTCTCTCTCTGTCTATCTACCATCGTTCTCTCTTTCTCTCCATGGTGCAATCGCTCTGTTCGCTGCCTCCTGGTGTCTGGAGTGCTTTTTGACGTGTGCAGCAGCAGCAGCAGCAGAAGAAGCCGAAGCACGAGGCACCGATGCGTCTCGATGACCACGGCCATCAACACCCCATCCGCATTATCCCCAACCAAAATCCTCCCATCCGCCCAACATCCATCGTGACTGGACGTCATTTGGCTAAAAAGAAAATCCTCCCACGGAGGTGAAGTTGCGTGCACTTCCGGTTCCGCCGACGTTTGACTTCAATCGACCGCAAGAAAGAAGGAGATCGATCCGAGGAACAGATGGAACGAGATATTGAAATGGTCCCTAGTGATGTTGTTGTTCTTTTAGGGTTGTTGTTATGGTGGTTATTGTTGTTGTTATTATTGTTGTTGTTATTATTGTTGTTGTTGGTATTATGTTGTCACTATGTACTATGTGCATGTATATGTATCTATGTGTTTATAACAGTTTAGTCCAACAAGAACAACTGCAACAAGAACATCTTTTGTAGGTTACCGGGACGCACGTTTTTTTGCCATTTTTTTTCTCAATCTCTCTGTCTCTCCCTCTTTTACTAGTTTTCTCTTTCTCTCTCTCTCTCTCTAGCTTTTTCTCTCCTTCACTCGCTTTCTCTCTTCAATTTTCTGGTGTCCTGCGTTTCGTCCTTTTGCTCTGCCACATCATTTTCCAGCACAAACATTTACTTTCCTTCACCAAACTAAACTCGAACTCAAGGCAAACTAAACAGACAGTGATGGGATAGAAAGAGAGGGAGAGAGGAAGAGACAGTGAGAAGATTATCAAAAACATTAACTGAGGGAAAAAGAGGTGACGAAATTGATGTCAAAGGGAAGCAAATTCACCAAACTCTCGCTTTTATGAAAAATTTAGGAAATTCCTTTTTAGAGAAAGTAGAGAGAATTTTTTTTTTTTGGAAGGTTTGGAAATGATAAAATATAGGAACTTTTTAAAATTTTAAATTTTAACTTTTAAATGTTTGGAAAGGAATTATTTTAAAATTCAGTATAAGAGTTATTAAATAAAATTTTGAAATTCCTTTCATTTCAATCGAAATATAAACATCAGAATAATTAAAAAAAAAATTAAATGTAATATTTTTTAGACTTACATATTTCATTCAAATAATTTTAAATATCAGCATTAAGAGTTAAATAATAAAATTAATCAGTTCCAAAAATTATGATTCATGAAATATAGTCATGAGTTCAGTTCAATGTCAATACAATAATTTCTCATAAATAGTTCCAATTTGACCTTAGTATAAAATATTAATAAGGCCATTAATATTTCGAATACTTCTTCTCTTCATACAAATCGAATCTCTCCCAAAGTTCTTCACCAAGTAAATCGAGCCGCGAAATTCAACAAATAAAGTTGAGGCTTCGTATTCGAGTCAATCGATTGTGGAGCCTACAGAGAGAAATCGTTCAATCACGAGCAACGGCAACTTATCGTCAAGGGGGGAAACTGCGACAAATCCCAAAGATATCGTCATCTCATCCATTGAACAAATTGAGATTTTCTCTGCAAAGAAACAAAAAAACACGATGAAGATGAAATGAACCAAAAACAAAACAAAAGACGTATATAGAAAGAGGCTGCATCTGCAACGGCGATATTTTTTGTAACTGTCGTTGTTTATGTTGTTGTCAATTGGGATGTTGTTGTTGTCAATTGAGGTGTTGTTGTTGTTGTTGTTAATCGCGATGCTAAATCGAGTCAATTCAATGCAATTCGTCGTGGTTCCTCCATTGTTTTTCATCATCAACACGGCAGAAGTCGTTGCCAACCGACCGAGCTCAAGTGAGTGAGCAACAGAGACAGACAGAGGGAGAGAGAGAGAGGGAGAGAGAGAGAGGGAGAGAGAGAGATAATCGGAAAGCTTTTGTCTCGCTCAAACGAGGACACAATTTTTTGGGAGGAATTCTCTGCTGATGTCGATGTTTTTTTGTATTAGTAGTAGTTGTTTCTATTATTGTTGTTGTTGCTATTATTGTTGTTGTTGTTGCTATTATTGTTGTTGTTCCTATTATTGTTGTTGTTGTAGTCATGCTCTGCGGCGACGAGAACAAGAAATCCTTTTTTTGTCAGTTTTAGTGTAACTCTTGTTGTTGTTCTCAGTATAAATGCCGTTGTCAATGTTTGTTGTTGTAATGTTGGGTTTTTTTGTCAATTGTTGTATTTTGTCATTCGTTGTTCTTGTCAATTTGTTTTGTTTTTGTCCACTGTGTTTTTTTTTTGTTGTTTTTGTTGGCACTTTGTTGCCGCATTAGGCACGTTCGCAATTGTTTACATCGAGCCAACCAACGATGGGCTTTACCATTAGACCACGTTCAGAGACATACAAGTGTGTTGCCATTCTTGTTGTTGTTGCTGTTGTTGTAAAAATGTTTGTTCTTGTTGTTGTTGTTGCACTAGTGACTACTGGGAGCCTTTTCACAAGCGCTGATGAAACAGATTCTAACAATGAAAGTCGATTGGTTGCAGATATTTTAATGCGGTAAATTTATTTCCACTCCCCCTCATCTCTCACTTTCTCACTCTCCCACCCTCTTTCTACACTTTCTTATTGTTTTTCATTTTTTCAAAATTCATGCCTCTTTTTCCAACACATCAGCAAAATTAAAGTCGCATCGCACTTGACAACGATCGACGACAGGAAAACCAAATAAAACAAGAAGTAACAAAAATGCTGATTCAGAGGTTTTTGAAAATTTCACCAAAATTTCGCATAAATTTGTTATTTTCCCAAAAATTTGTTCGATTCGCAAAACAATTTTATGAATTCGCAAAAAAAATTGCAATTCGTCAAAAATTTGTTAATTTCGCATTTGGGCCCGCCCGCGATCGTTGAACTGCCGAACGCCCTTTAAAAGGCCGCCTCTCAGCACCGATCAATCAGTCATTCCAGTTCCTTCATTCGTTCAGTTGTGTTCATCCACCTCACTCGATCATCATGAAAGTGTTCGCCGCCATCGCCGTCCTGCTCTTCGCCGCCGTCGCCCTCGCCGAGGACATGATGATGCCACCCATGTTGGGCTCATCGTACGGAGCCGCTCCGGCCGCCGCCCCGTCATACGCTCCCACCTCGATCCCGTCGCCGCCCTGCCCACGCAACTACCTGTTCAGCTGCCAGCCCAGCCTCCAGCCCGCACCCTGCTCCCAGCCCGCCCCCAGCTACGGATCGGCTGGCGCCTACTCCGCGAACGTGCCCACCTACATCGCCGCCCCCTACACAGGACTCCAGGGTGGTGATTGGCTCAACGGCGGCTACCAGCAGAGCGTCCAGGGAATCCAGGGAGTCCAGGGCGTTCACTACCAATAGATAGATAGCACTACTATATAGGGATCTAATTATAATGACACCGATATGAAGACTTTGATTTTGTATTAATAAATAAATATGTATTAATAAACTAAAATGTTTTAATCAATCACACATAACAAATTTATTTTATTTTCCTTGTAACCACTCTGTACCAATTCACAATGGCGAAGGAAGGGAAGGATTTAGAAGGTTTTTTCTAGGAGCGAGTTTTAAATTGAGCCTTGAGTTTGTTCGTGGTTCCTTCGGAGTCTTAAGGAATTTTTGGGAACTGGATAAAAACATTTAAGAAAATATACGAATTCAAATTGAATGCTCGAAAAAAAGGAGAAACCGTTCAAAATGTCAAGATAAATTTAAAAAATTTTTACTTTTACTTTACTTTTACTTTTTTAAAAATAAAAGAATTTGTTGTCGAAAATTTAAAAAAAAAAATTTAATTTTAAAAAATTTAAAAATATTTTTAGAAAATTAAAAAAAATGTAAGGAATTAAAAATAATATTTTCAGAAAATTTATAAAATTAAATTGAGAACCATAAAATTATAAAATTTAAAAATATACTTTTTTAGAAAATTAATGGGTGAATAGGATAGAATCACAGTGGAATGAAAGTGAGATCGAAAATGTAAAAAATAACATTGAAGAAAATTTAGAAAATTGAAAAAGTAAAATTTTCGAAAATTTAAAACAAAAATGTTCAAAACATTAAAAATGTACAATTTTTGAAAATTAAAAAATATATTCAAAAAATCAAAAGTTGAGTAGGTGAGATGGAATGGGTGAGACAGATTACGATCGTTGTCGAGTACAGGGACCGAGAGAGAGAGAGAGTGGATGTAAGAGCGTGATACAGTAGAGTAAAACAGAAGGATGAAAAGAAGTAAAGAAAATAATATGAAGAATATATCTGCATTAGAATACAAAGAAACCGTATTGTATGTAGATCGATGAAAGTCTCTAGAAGGAATTTTAAATCCTAAAGACCTTCCTAATTGACCTTGATATATTTTAAAGAATGTTATAATTAAATACAAAGAAGGATCAGAATATGTTGGACAATCGCTGCACCGACAATTATAAAATTAATTAATTTCAATATAATAATCAATAAATTCCCATAGTACAAAAGTACAAAACAACAACAAAAAGTACAAATTATTGGCCTTTATTACACCACAAAGGGCTTTGACCGAGCCCAATCATTGGTATTGTGCGTTTGTAAAGTTTTATAACAATGAAAGAGACCTACAGTTTAATGTCGAATCCGAACGACTGGGGTGAGAAGTTTTTCATGGCATGGTTTACATAATAAGCATGTTTTTCAATTTCCGGTTGCAGAAAAAATCGTGTGTAGGTGCTGAAATCGATTTTGGATTCCTGTCGAATTAACAAAAAATTTTTGGCAGTGGCGAAAAAATGCAAAAATTGCAAAAATTCCTACAGAGGCCATACGCATGCATTTCGTATTTAAGCCTGGAAATTCATGGAACTCATCACACTCAGTTCATCGCTTCAGTCGATCGTCCATCAACCAGTTCAACCTTCACCGTTCAACTTCTTCGGAAAATCCTTCGATTCAACATGAAAGTGATCGCCGCCGTCGTCCTTCTCTTCGCTGCCGTCGCCTTCGCCGACAACATGATGCTCGGCTCATCCTACGGAGCCGCACCGGCCGCCGCTCCGTCCTACGCTGCCGCCGCTCCGTCCTACGCTCCCACCTCGATCCCGTCGCCGCCCTGCCCACGCAACTACCTGTTCAGCTGCCAGCCCAGCCTCCAGCCCGCACCCTGCTCCCAGCCCGCCCCCAGCTACGGATCGGCCGGCGCCTACTCCGCGAACGTGCCCACCTACATCGCCGCCCCTTACACCGGACTTCAGGGCGGCGACTGGCTCAACGGCGGCATCCAAGGAATCCAAGGAGTTCAGGGCATTCATTACCAATAGATAGCAAGCACTATTGTAGGGATCTAATTATAATGGCACCGATATGAAGACTTTGATTTTGTATTAATAAAATAAACTTTTTTATTCATTCACACATAACAAATTTATTTCATTTTCCTTTCCTCTCAATTAACAATCGTTTCTGAGTTTTCAATTCTTGAATTCTCAACGATATTCTACATCGTTTCCAATGATCGCAAGCTAAACGACGCCTTCTACTTGTTCTTAGACTAAAGTCATACCTTTTTTGGCAGACGACTCTGACAACTCTGAGCCAATTTCATCGACCATAGGCCAAATCTCGGGATTCCCGTCCATGTCGCCAACTTGGCCGAGAAGACGAAGGGCGCAGACGATTATTGTACAAACATTTGGGGTCCAGCACGAGGCAGCGGCGACGAAGACGACGACGATGATTAATCATGGGGTTGAGGCCGGTGCGGCCGGTGGAGATGAAGTGTGGATGGAGTGCGATTGTTGGCCAAATCATTACCCAATCCATTACCGCGTTCATTGCTGCCGCAGTTCATTCAACTGCGCAGCGGCGACTGCGACGGAGGCAACAACAACAACAACGCAAACTAAACGATGGATGACGGGGCAGATGAGTTCGAGGGGTGGAGCGAGAGAGAGAGAGAGAGCGAGGATTTACAGAAGAGAAGAGGCGAAGAGGGGGGCAGGGAACGAACCATGGCGGCGGGGAAGATCGGAGCTAAGTATCCGCTAATTATATACGAAAATCGGGGTGAAAAAATCTCCGAATAATCGCAACAATTAATGGTGAAAAAACAATAACAACAGCAAGAAATGCCAAAAGTAAAACAAAAAATATCTCTTTCGGTGGACGAAGGGCGAGGAGGAGGAGGGTGCGGTAATGCATGGTAGTGGATACCTTCGACAGTTGTTGTTGGAGTCTTGGTCTTGGAGTTGGTGAAAAATCGAAGCAAATGAAGCCACATTAATTACCCGACAAACGGGGCAAATGTGGCCAAGAGAAGGTGGGCAAGAGGAGGAGAGGAGGCCAAAAAGAGCAGGAGAAACAGAAGAAGAGATAAAGAGAAAAAAGTGAAGAAGAGGTGGAAGATGGACTGGGACGACGAGGTGCGCTCAAGTCTATTTAATGAATCTTCTCAAATTACGAACCTCAAATACCTCTGGTGTCGAATGAAGAGCAAGGGTAATTGGAGTTGTTGTTTTTGTTTATCTACTATCCACTGTTGTTGTGTTGTTGTTTTTGTCCTCTTTGTTTTTGTCTTATTGGTGTTTTTGTTATTGTTATTGTTATTTTTTGCATTTTTGTTTCTGTGGATGGTGTTATTGCCATGTGTTAAACTAAAGTGCTGAATTATTAATTTTAACCTTTCGACGATTTCCCTTCATCGGCGAAATTTTATTTTGTTTGTTTTTTTTTTTGCTTTTTCTATATATATTTTGTTTTTAACTTTCCAACATATTTTTTTGCAATTTATGGAAAATACATTTTTTTAATTTATGTAATTTTTCTGAAAATATTTTGGTTTTCTGTTTTCTGCAAATATTTTTTTTTTATAGTTAGATATTAATTTTTTTTTTTAATTTTATAATTTTTTTTAATTGCCTGAAAAATCTTAAAAATTTTTAAAATTTACCTGAAATATTTTTTCATGCATTTTTTCTCCATTTTGGTTTTATTCTTTATCTTTTAATTTTTCATTCTTTTCTGAATTTTCTTTAAGTTTCGAAGATCTCCTTTCGATCCTATATAAAAATATAAAAATCCTCCTAAAAATCCACCCTTCTAATAAAAACAAAAATAAGTTTTCTTTTAAATTTAATCGGTTTTTATTTCATAATTCCAAAGAGTCCGTCGAGTTCTCAGTACATCTGGTAGGCGGCGTAGGTTGGGATGTTCTCGGAGTAGGCGCCGGCCGATCCGTAGCTGGGGGCGGGCTGGGAGCAGGGTGCGGGCTGGAGGCTGGGCTGGCAGCTGAACAGGTAGTTGCGAGGGCAGGGCGGCGACGGGATCGAGGTGGGAGCGTAGGACGGAGCGGCGGCAGCGTAGGACGGGGCAGCGGCCGGTGCGGCTCCGTACGATGAGCCCAGCATCATGTTGTCGGCGAATGCGACGGCAGCGAAGAGCAGGACGACGGCGGCGATCACTTTCATGTTGAATCGAAGGATTTTCCGAAGAAGTTGAACGGTGAAGGTTGAACTGGTTGATGGACGATCGACTGAAGCGATGAACTGAGTGTGATGAGATCCATGAATTTCCAGGCTTAAATACGAAATGCATGCGTCTGGCCTGTGTAGGAATTTTTGCTCTTTCTGCATTTTTTCGGCACTGCCGAACATTTTTTGTTAATTCGACAGGAATCCAAAAGTCGATTTCTGCACCTACACACGATTTTTTCTGCTACCGGAAATCATAAAAAAATGCTTATTATGTAAACCATGCTGAATGTATTGATCCACTTTTGAACCCACAGGAAACTATGTACATATTGTAGGAAATTTGGAGACTTCACATTGGGAAGATGTTGAATGCAAATATAATTTGCGAACATTTTAGGATTATGCTTTGTAAGAAGGAATGTTTTTTAAAATCATAAAAATCAAAATAATTTCTTTGAAAGCCAAAGTTTTTTATGCAGATTTTTTTATAATTCCTACTCAAAAAATGTTACGAAGAAGAAATTTCTTATTATTTTTGCTTTAGAGAATCGACTTTTCATTATTATATTTCCTGCCGTAGAAGAAATTTCTGTTCTTTTTTCTGTTCTACTCCTATCACTTACTCACTTCACTTCTCTCCTACTCTCACTCCATTCGCTTTGTTGACTTTTCTCGCGCTGTGATTCGACGGCCACACCCCCCCGACCTCCCTCGACCCCCTCAACCTTGCTCCACCTTCTTCTTAACACTTTCCTCTCCTCACTTCTCACCTCTTTTCTCCTCACTTACCTCATTCTCCTTATTTCTCACCTCTATTCTCTTCAATTCACCTCCTTCCCCTTCCACCTACCTTCGCTTCACTCTCAACTCGTTCGCGACAATGAACGAGTGTCGGCGAATGCGATCGCAAGCGAGATCGTGACAGCGTCAGGTGAGTGAGAAGGGAGAGCGAGAGAGAGAGAGAATGAGAGGGGGTGATAGTATGGAGTATGGCGAGGTGAGAAAGCGAGAGAGAGAGAGAGAGAGAGAGCGATCGAGTAAGTGAGTGAGTGAATGAGTATCTCGTGGATGGCGAGTCGAGTAGGTGTATCTTGTGCGAGTGGTGCGAGAGATATACATGAACGCTTGTCTAGTTGCTGGGTAACGAACGATTGCGTGCGACCAAATGTTGGTGTCTTGTGCGTGTGCGAGCGATCTAAGTATGTGTGTATATGTATGTGTGTTTAGATTATGTGGTTGAATGTGGTCGTTTTTCGTATTTGAATTAAATTGTTTTAGTCTTCACTCAATTCAATAGTTGGCGTCGTGTTTGGTGTTGTTGGGATTTCTCTAAGTTTGGTTCGTTTCATTCGCCATTGTTGTTGTTGTTGGTAGTCCATTTTTGTTGTTTATATTCCGTTTTTATTGTTGCTACACTAATGAATGTTGTTGATTTTCCTTTTCTTGTTGTTAGTATCCCACTTATTGTTGTTGATATTTCTCTCAATGTTGTTGATATTTAAATGATTGTTGTTTGTTTTTTTGGAAATTGCTGCGATCCTCTTGTTGTTGCTGTTGTTGTTCTCCTTTAGTTCGGCCTTTTCTTCGATTGTCGTCGCTCCCACCAAACGAATAAACAAACAAAACAAATTCCATCCAATCTAATGTCGGGGCGTAATTTCACTTCATGCCGTGGCACCACCCACTTGTCCAATCGCTCTGCGTCATACACCGATGTTTGCTCTCCTCTCTCTTCCTACTCTGTCGTTCTCTCTCTCTCTCTCTCTCTCTCTCACTCCCATTATTTCAATGAAAATATTCACATTAAATTATGTTATTTATTATTTAAAGCGAATTTTCATTGCTAAAATTATAAAATTTTCTATTTTTAAACACGAAGAATAACAAATTAAAGCCAGAACTTTTTTTATGCAATCACTTTTCAGATTTTCGTTGGACGTCATGATATGATAATGTAGTTATATTTTCCTATATAACTTTTATAAAATGTTCCTTTTGATTTATATGAATCATTCCTTTATATTATGTATTAGTCAGAAATTGTTATAAACTATGGTAATAAAACGACAACTATAAAACTTTCTTTAATATCTAGCTTTTATAATCAAAATATTTCTATTAAAAATATCAAAATCTTCATGAACCAGAGAAGTTTCTTCACCTTATAGAAAGATATTTTCCACCATTCTTCGAATATTAAAAATTTTACAATCTGGAAATAATTTTCGACTGGTAATAAAACCGAAAACCTCAACAAGAACCTCAGTATGAACTTTTCTTTTCTTCTTGTTGAAGCTGAAGAACTCTCAAAATCATATGAAAATCAAATCCATAGCCATCATGATCCAATGCCATAAGTCATTTTTACTGTCGCCGTCCACCCACTGAAGCGTCCTCATGGGACCACCCGAAATAGAAGACTCCTAATAATCCCATCCACTATCATAGGCAAGACCGATATCTTGACAGACAATCCATAGGTGAAGATCCACCAACAGCTGGAGCGTCCGGAAATTTGTCGATCATCGGAGAAGAAACTCCTAATTGCGATCAATGTTGGGACAGAAATGACAGACGTCAACCCGATGTCGATGCGAGGCAACCCTTCTTTCGTTTCATACTTCCAAAGATTTGATACCAAAAAGCGGAAGAAAACAAACTTCAACTAGCAACAATTGTTGTTGTTTTTGTTGTCTTGTGTTTCTTCTACCTTTCTATTAGCACCACAATGCTTGAATGGATCGCAACGGATCGGATCCGGTCGTTCGATCGGTTGATCGAGGGGCGACTTCGAAGTTCACTTCACCCGATCTTTTCCTTTCGTCTCGCCCAACTCTTCTTCGTCTCATTGCCATCTTCTCTAACTTATTGTCCCCTTCTTCTTCTTCTTCTTCTCCATGGTTATCCTTAAACACTCTACAAATCGATGGAGACATTTTTCAGCCCTCACTCCATGGGGATCGTCTTATTTTAAGATAAATTGAAGAATATTCTCGTAACAATGCTTTTTCTCAGATTGTACTGGGACACGGTATTGTCGTCGTCGTTGTTGTTGTTAGTCATTGTTGTTGCCGTAGTTTTTCTTGTTGTTGTCATTGTTGTTATTAATTTGGTTGTTGTTGCTTTGTTGCTGTGGTCTCTATTTCCATTTCCATTCCCATTTCCTGATCATTTGACGACATTGTTTTCCACGTATCGAAAACTTTTCGAATGCATTTAAGTTTAAGTTTGTATCACCGGAATGTGTCTATTCTCTTGTTCTTCTTCTTCTTCTTCATTATTTTTTGAAAATGTCCCCCAATTTTTTTTCGTGGTGAGTTGGAGCGAGTGACAAACGACAAACGAAGCGGACCCAAATCGTGTGCAATAAAATATGAAAGCACTTCGTATGAGATCTCTATCCATGGGCCATTGAGTGTATGATTGTGTGTGTACATATGTGTGTGTGTGACAATGTCGATGTTTGATAATTATTTTCAGTGTAGCTAATCAAACTATTTTTAAACGAATTTTCACACTACACTGAAGGGAACTTCAACTATTTGATTTAGTTCAAGTTGAGTTGGGATTTTTTTGTATAGAATTATTTGGATGTTTATTGTATATCAATTGTTTGTATCTTTCTACTATTTACCTAACTATATATTTACCTATCTATTTATCTATCTATCTATTTATCTATCTATCTATCTATCTATCTATCTATTTGTCGGTCTCTCTATCTATTAATATTTTCAATTGTGAAAGATCGACTATAAATTACATTTAATTATAATGAAACACATTCAATTTTGGAATTTATGTATATCACAAAAGTTCTTCTTCAGTACACTTAAACCAAAATTCCACGATCCCAAAAATCTATCTATAATTTACAAAACACTTCGGTATCTCTCAGATTCTCTCAGTGAAGCTTTATTTCCTAAAAGCATCATCATTAACATCAACGAAAAGGAACGAACGAACACACGTTGAAATAAAACGAAATTGTCGCATCACATGGAAGAATTGAAGATTCAAGCATTCATTCGAATTATTTCGTGGAGCACATCCATGCGATACACAGATACATCTATGTATTCGATACGTTGTTTTCGGCTCTTTTTGTTGTCTCACATTGTGACAAAAGGTGGAGACGTAGGGAGAGGGGATGATGATGGTAAACTTAATTCATGCTTCTCTAATTAACATTTGGATTTTATAATTTATATCTTTGCGTTTGAAATGCGTCAAATACGATACAACAACAACAATATGGACAACTACAAAAACAAGATGGACTTCAATAACAACAAGATGAACAACAATAACAAGATGAAAAACAACAGCAAAAATATCAACAACTAAAATAAATTAAAAACAACTACAAAAATTCTCACATCAACAACAATATTAACAATATTAAAAAACAACTAAAATAACAACAATTGTGAAATATGTATGAATGCCAAAGAATGGCGGCATGTGTTTTCTTCCCTCCTCTCCCCTCCCCCCTTCTCCGCGATGCCACGCCCCTCCATGTTTTATTATCTCGACTAAGTATTAGTCGTTGTCATTGTTGTTGTTGTTGTTATTTCTTTCTATGTATGTCTGTATATCTTTCATAGATATTCGATTTAAGGTGTCGCAGAAGATACCTTTGATTGTTGTTGTTGTTATTGTCATAGCATGTGTTGTTGTTATTATCGTAGCATGTATTCTTGTTATTGTCATAGGATGTGCTGTTGTTGTTGTTGCTGTTGTTGTTGCAGCATGTACTCCAATTAAAAACGTTTCTTTTCTACTCAGAATATTTTATGAATATTGTTTTTTTTTTTCTCTCTCTCGTTATTTTTAAAATCTTTCCTAACTCTTCACTCGTTCGTGTTTGTGTGCTCTTTGTCGCACCTCAAGGACTTTGAATTATTATTTTAATTCTGTTTTTGATCGTTGCTTTTTCGTTGAGATTTTATAATGTCGATTGTTGTTATTGTTGTTGCTGTTATGATTGCTCATTGCTGTTGTTGTTTTTGTGATTTCTCATTGCTGTTGTTGTTTTTGTGATTTCTCATTGCTGTTGTATTTTTTTTTTTTTTTTTTTGTTGTGGTGGAGGTTCATTTATGTTGTTGTGATTGTTCATTATTGCTGTTGTTGCTTTCGTGTGGCATTGTGGGAGGTTTTAATGAAATATTTCAATGCTTGTGTACTATTTCTGTTCTCCTTATTATTTGTTGATTCCTGTTCTTCAATATTGTTGTTGTCGTTTTTGTTGAATTGTCATTTTTTATTTTTAACTAAATTTATTATTTTATTTGTTTGCTCGAAGTGGTCTTTTTAATTTCAAATATGTTTTTTTTTTTAACAATATTTTTTTTTAATTTTTCTTGTTGTTCTTTCCAATTTGAAATTCGGTAAAATAAATGAAATATATAAAAAGTAAAATTTATTTTTTCGGATATTAAGGATTTTTTTTCAAAAATTTCTTAAAAGGTGAAAATTTACGAAATTTTAAAGAAACCTTTTTATATATTTTTTTTTCACTTTTCTTTTTAAATTACTTTTTTAACTTCAAAAATTGAATTGAATTTTTTTTTGGAAAAAATATATTTTTTTTAAATTTTATTGCCATTGAAAATATTTTTAATAATTTTATAACTTTTATTATACTTCATTTTTGAAATTGTCAGATTTTAGAAAATAGTCATTTTTTTGTTTCCATTTATCAACGGTGAAGGAAAGTAAGAATTTTCCTTCTGATGAACACATCCGGGTCATCGTCGACCACCACGGCTGACCCGAACTTCCTCGGCCAGCCTCGCCTTCGCCGCCTCCCCCGCACTCGGCGCCGGCGTCTAATGTCAACACCTTGTTCGCGATAAGCGCGATCCAACCTACGCCCGACCAACGGCAACACATGTGACACATGTCGCGGCCATGCCTGCGATTTGTCAACATTTTTCTCGCCCAAATTAATTGAGTTTTTACTGGGAGCGCGTGGTACAAGCGCCATCAGACCCCGACCCCGGGAGGCGTTTCCGGTCCAGTCGATCGAACCTTTTGATGGACATTCGAAAGATGCATTCATGAAGAGGAGGAAAATCGGGAAAAATTTCATCTATTAGAATCCATCATCAATTTATTATTTTTAAAATTCCTTCTTTTTCAAATTTGAGTTGTGTTTTTAATTTTATTTAGTGAATTATAGAAATAAAGAAATAAAGTAAATTTAGAAATAATAATTCAATTAATATTCAATAGTATAATTTAAAATAATAATTCAATTATATTAATTAAAAAAAAATAATTCAATTATAATATTTAACAAAAAAATTCAATTATTAAATTAATTAAAAAATTAATTCAATTATAATAATTAAAAATTATACGATTATATTTATTAAAAATAATAATTCAATTATAATAATTATAAATAATAAGAAAATATATTTAAAACTCAACAAATTATATTAAATAAAATAAAAATTATATAAATCTATGAGAGAACATAAGCATAACAACAACTATTGACTAAAAAATTCATGAAAAGAACATCTCCCTCGCTTGAAGAATTCCTACGATGTGGCATCACCGCTCGGGTTTGAATCGAACCGCGTACGAGAATTCATTGAGAACCGCGAAGGTTCGGACACGTGCTCGTGCTGGGGCAATCGGAAAGGCCGAATGAGGAACGAATGTAAGAACGAACAAACGAGCGAAAGAACGAAAGAACAAAACGAAAGAACAAACGAACGAACCAAAAATCGGACAGCGAAATAACAGAGCGTAATGTATCTAGATACATTGCTCAACATTATATTCCATGAGAACGACAAGCGACCCGAAGACCCGCAGCAGGCAATGAGAACAAATGTTAGCGACCGACCAACCAAACGACCAACCGACGAACGGCAGGCAAAGCAACAACAAGAACAACCACAGCACGAGCATGAAATATCCAGCGGATGTATCTGAGAGAAAGAGAGAATTTCCATGTGTGTGTTGGTATGAATCAAACGTGTTCGATTCAAACTGAAATGAATTGAATCGAACCGAAATTTCATTGCACGATACTCGTGAGTACAACCGGCAGCAATAACACTGGGCAACAACAATAACAACAACACTAATAACAATAACAACAACAACAACAACCATGACAACAAATACTACAACAACGACAGAGCAACGAACAGCGAACGCCGTGTCCACGTTCGGTTCGAAGGGGGCGGAGGCGGAGACGTGGGCAAAAGAGAAGAAGGAAAAGCAGCAGAGACAACGACAACGGCAGCAGCAGCGAAACATGAAGAAGAAGAAGAGGAAGAGGAAGAGTAAGACTTACTCAGGTTTCGTTGCGAAGTAATGAATTCAGTACTTGGCTAGCAATCAGGCGGGTAGCAAGTAGAGTTCGTTTGGTGCGCGAGATACTTACTGCCCAGAGAGATACCAGATACAATTTACACTAGGCCGTCAAATTCAAATTGCATTCGACGACAACAACAACAACAACAATAAACACATTACAAAAGAAACAAAACAAAAAAATTATTCACAACCATAAAAGAAATATTATTACTACAATTGTTGTTGTCATTGTACTCGCGAAGAACAACAATAACAAAAAAAACAACAACAAAATAAACAAAAGAATTTCAATTAAAAACAAAACGTAAATTGAAAATAAAAATTAAAGTTTAAAATAAAAAATTGTTAATAAAAAATTAATTTAATTGAAAAAAATTATTTGAATTATAAAAATTATTTTAATAAAAAAAATAATTTTAATTAAAAAAAAACAATAGTTAAAATTTGTGCTTATAAAAGTTTCGGTGAATAAAATAACAAAATTCCGATTGACAACAATTTTATAACTCCAACATCAACAACAACAACAACAACAACATCGGCAGCCGAAAATTACGGAAAAGTGTGTTTGTGTGAATTTTATTTATTTATCATTATTTTACTAAACAAAAACAAAAAACAAAATCAAACTATTCTGTTATAATTGAAGGAAACAAATTAATGGATTTATTTCTATTGCTAAGTGTGAAATGCAAACAAAAAAATAAAAAAAACAATTCCGATTCGCAAAGATACTCTCAGAGCTTACAGATACAAGTGTCAACAACAATTGCGGCAACGGAAAATGCAACAACAACAACATCAGCAACAATAATAATAATAATATGAATGACAATAACAATAAGAACAATAACAACAAGAATTACGGGAACAATAACAATAATGTGAAGAACGTCAAGAACAACAACAGCAACAAAAACAATTGCAAGCAGCTGCATTATTAATGGAATTTCGGCGGAACGCGTTGTCTGCAGCCCTCGCCACGCCCCCCACCTGACGCCTCCCACGGCCCACTCACTCCTCGTCCTACTTCTCCTGGCCGACTCCACGTCTGGCTGTCTGTCCGTCCATCTGTCTGTCTGTCTGTCCATTCATCTGGCTGTCTGTCCGTCCATCTGTCTGTCTGTCTGTCTGTCCATTCATCTGTCTGTCTGTCCGTCCATCTGTCTGTCTGTCCGTCCATCTGTCTGTCTGTCCATTCATCTGTCTGTCTGTCTGTCCATCCGTGCATTCGTCTGTTTGTCTGAGTATTTGTTTGTTGTTGTTTGCTCGCTTGCTTGCTTTGCATTCGCATTGCCCTGAAGTCAGTCGTTGTATTTCACGAATACACGCTCGTAAACAAATTTGAAAATTGCAACTCAGCGATGAAAGCAACAACAACAACAACAACAGCAATAACAACTACAATAACAACAAACATAATCGCCATCCGTCGCTCGACGACAACAACGACGACGACGACAGCAGCAGCAACAGCAGCAGCAACAACAACAACAACTGCAATCGTTTGACTAATCCTCGCTTTATTACTTATTATTGTTGTTATTGTTGTAGTTCTGTTTGTTATTGTTGTACGTTTCTTCGTTTTTGTTGTCGTTCTCAGTTTTGTTGTTATAGTAGTTATTGTTGTTGTTGTTGCTGTATCTGTAAAATTAATAACGGAAGTTGTGCATTTGATTAATAAAATACGAGCGAAAGCAATAACAACAATATGAGCAACAACAACAAACAGCAATAAGAGCAAATCACGTTCCAAATGACGACATCGGACGGTCGACTCAGATTTTTGCATGATTTCGTTTCATTTGTCACATCTTTTGGCTCGATTTTTGTATTCCGTGTGAATTGGTTTTTTGTTCGTTTTCATTCTTGTGAACAGTTATTTCAAAAATATCGCACACAATCATAATTGTATTTATAAACCAAGATTTGTGTTTTTTTTTTATCTCTGGTTTTAACCAAGTCGCGAGCGCCGCCGACAAATCGAATCGGAAGTAGTATCTGAGGTTGCGTCAGCCGTCTTCGATACAAATTAAATCGAATTTCAATAATTAATTCGTTCTTTCTTCCGTTTTTTTTTTTTTGTTTATTCAGCACATTGAAAACACTTTAGTGGACAAATTTGTACAACAACTAAACAAACAACAATAATTGAGAAAATTAAAAAAAAAAAAAAACAATTTTAATCAAAATTCTAAACTATAAATATAAAAATCATCTGTAAAACACTTGCATCTGATGGATTTGGAATGAACTAAAGGTGAGTTTCATTTACGTAAACTTTTTGTTTATTCATAAGGAGAAAAAAAAGTGAAAATTTGTGGTAATAAGGGTTAATATAAGGGTTTAAAATAGGTCTGATTCGATCACTTTGAGAACTTCGATCATTCTTCCAATCATCGCTTGCCTTTTCACTCTCAAACTGTTTTGGTTGTAATGAAAGCTTAATTACTAGCCAGATTCCCTAAAATTACTCTGTCTGCAAAGAGGTGAAAAATACAAAGAAAAAACAAAATTAATAAATAAAAAAAAATTGAAAAAGTTAAAAATGGTAAACAGAAAAAAGTAAAAAGTAAAAAAAATGCTAAATGGTAAAAACACCAATTGAGTTGAAAGAAAGAAATTGCTTTTGGGTATGCAAAATACAACAACACCAGAAACAATTGCTACAAGAAGCATAACAACATACCAACAACAACAAGAAGAAGTTGAAAATCCAACAAATTGCGGTCATTGAACGAAATTAATCTACTCATAACACATTTGAGCAAACGAAAAATAAAAGCTAAAAACATTGAAGAAAAATAAAAACTAAACGAAAATCAAAAAACTAAACGAAAATAAAAATAAATCAAAAACTGAGAAACAAAACGAAAATATTTTAGAAACGAAAAAATATGAGAAACAAAATAAAAAAATAAAACCAAAATATTAGAGAAACAAAATGAAAAAATGTAGTAAATGATTTTTGTAAAAAGACCGAAATTTGCTCAGCATCATTTGTCTAGTGTTAATTTCATTTCTGCGCCGTTAACTAACTCCAACTCCAGAGAGATCCGAGATCCGAGTTAAAGTAACTAATTACACGAGGTACGCAAATTGATGGTAGCCGAAAACGTTTCAACGCCACAAGCTTCGAGAGCTTCTAAGCTTTTTACCTATTTTTATTTTTTTTTTTTTTGGTTTTTACTACAACAATTTTTCGAAAACAAAAAAATGTACGAAAAAATTGAGCCGACTTGAAAGCAATAATAATTAGCAGGTTCGAAAAATAATGGTAAACACAAGCATCGAACATTAAAATTCATTGGAGTCTCAAGTCTAGAGGAGGCTTTGCGAAACATTTGCTGGTGGATTTTACCTGAGTATTTGATAGAGTATTGCTTTTGAGCCAACATTTTAATTGACAGAAAAATATCATTTAACATATTTCAAAACTTTGGTTTCTCTTTATAAATGACATAAGAATAAAATTACTCGAAAATTCTTTCGCTCTCTGAAAATTGAGAGATTTTTTTTTAAACTCCCAATAAATCTACTTCAATAAATTAGCTCCAAATTCGAGCTTTCCTTTCCTTTTTCTCGCTAAAGCCATAAAGAAGAAGAAGAACCCTTGCCAATCGCAAATGGAGTTCAAATTAAAAGCCTTCTATTATCATAAAAATGATTTCTCCCACACCCAACATCGGCTTTTGTAATCGCCGCGGGTTCTTTGGAGCACCTCGAGAAACCCTTTAAAAAGTCATCTGCGAAATCCGAACCCCATCCACCGATTCCACCACGTCCCGTCAACCCTCACATTAATTGCATAACTTTTGTTTTTTATGGCCAATTATTATTCAAAAACGTATCGTTCTATCTCTCTTTTTGGCGGTTCTCTCCTTTTCGCTCGTTTTCTCTCTTCCTCGGGTTCTTTCTACCATTCTTTATTTATTTCACTCCCCTATGAAATCGGCTGAAATAATAAATAATTTTTCGCTCGATTTTCGAGCAAATGTTCGGGGCATTCGTCATAAAGTTTGCACTTTTTATAGAGTTTATTATTTTTTCCCATTTTTTTCCATTTTTATTTTCATTTTTTTCCACTTTGTTTTTTACATTTTTATTTTCATTTTTTTCCACTTTGTTTTTTACATTTTTATTTTCATTTTTCCCCTTTGTTTTTTAGATTTTTTTTGTTCATTTTTCCCCTTTGTTTTTCGTTCCCCGTTTTGTGGTAATTTTTACTCCATTTGTTGTTATTATTCTTTCTCTCATTTTGGCACTTTTTCGTGCCACTTGATTCGTTGTTTTTTTGCTTTTTCCCTTAGCCTTGTGATTTTTATTGTTGCTCCCTTTCGAGGTTAATTTCGCGGAACCCTTTGTATGGGGCGCACATTAAAATCTAACCCAGAAAAATGCGACGGAGAGAGGGAGAAAGGATGTGAGAGGAAGGGAGAAGGGCAAGAGTGCAAGCGAGAAGGGAGATCGGAGTGAAAAGTAAACAGAAATAATTGAGCAGCGATTTTGGTCACATTTTTTAGCAGCCTCTTCCTCGTTCTCCTCAAAGCATCCCATCGTCCCATCCTGCGACCGACCGCTTGACGCCGTTCTAGATAAATAAGCATTGTTAATTATCCTTTTGTTGGCTGGAGGCCCGGCCCCACCCCTCCCGATCCTGGCCCGGTGGGCGGTGGAAAAAATTAAATCAAAAATAATGGCAAACCGCGTATTTTAATGTGCTTTTTGTTATTGTTATTGTTGATGATTATGATGATGATGTGGTTGTTCTCATTATTATTGCTATTGTTGTTGTTGTTGTTGGACCGAAGTTAGATGCCAAAAATATTTGAATGGCCTCCACAGAGCGAAAGGGGTGAAGAAGAAGCCTCAACCATCCATCGTTTTATTATTACAGTTGACTTCGCGGCGAGGAAATCATTTCTTTCTTTCGTCCTTCCGAACGTTTTTTTTTTTTCCATTCATTCCTCTATGAAATTTCTATGAAAACAATTTTTAATGTGAGTGAGAACGAATTGAAGCAGTGACCGAAGAGAAGGAGAGAGATAGAGAGAGAGAGGAAGAAAAAGAGAGAGATAGAGAGAGAGAGAAGGAGACGTCACGCTGGGCGAGAGAGAAGAAAGAACGTCATCTGAGAAATCGGTCGCCGACGGCAAACCAAACGACGGCGGCCGGATGCGCCCGCGGACCAGCAGATAAATCAGACGAGGAAGGGAGAGAGAAAGGGAGAGAGAGAGAGTGAGAGGGGAAACGCCGCTTAATGAAAGCGCCAATGGTCACGAGCCAAGTGGGGAGGCGGCCAAGGGGGCGAAGAAGGAGAGAGAATCGCACTCTATTGAGATTTCAATGGAACGTAAATAAAGGATATTATTGAGTGTCCTCTCGAATGGTCGTCGTGGCGCCTCACTCACACACACACCAACACACAGACACACACACACATGCACCGTCCCGCAGACAGTTGAAGGGTGAAATCCGAATGATACGCTGCGGCATAATGTATCTATTAGAACGCAAGCAACAAACAATTAAGTTCCTGCCAGCATCCGAGACGTCTCCTTCGATTTTTTTTTCTTGCTTTTCTGTTTCGAGCCACTTTTGTTTTGAGGAAGTCGCGCCAACTCACCTAGATTCATCTTCTTCTGACATGGTATTATTTGTTTTTTGTTTTAGCTTTTGTTTTTCCACCCGCTTTGAGTGGTTTCCACTGCAGATACAGTATCTGTGGGTGGGCGCCGGCGTTCTTTTTGCGGTTTCTTCGTTCTCTTGAGGTTCTCCAACATACTTTTGGTTCCTTTTTGGGGCGACTTCGACCTGCATGAGGCTCGTAGAAAGTTCTTTAGAAAAACATTGATGGGTTATTGAGTATTTTTCTCTATTATTCTGAACTGAAATATTTTCGTCTTATTTTTGAATATTTTTTTTTTTTTGTAAGAAAATTTTATTTTTTTTTTTTTTTTATTTTTGAATATAATTTTAATATTTTCGTAATATTTTTATTAATTTCTGTAATATTTTTTGTTTTAATTCTCAGCATTGATTGTCAGAAAAATCCAAAATATTATCAACACTACTTGTTATATTTCTCTCTCTTATCTTTTTCTTATTTTCATATTTTTTCATTTTAGTATTTCCTCACGAAACTGAAATATTTCTCAGTGTTTTGATCAATTTATGAAATTACAAAAGTTTGCCATTTCTGCGTCAAACTCTAATTTATTTGGAATTAATCAATTTCCTCACACCAACTCTCGCCTCGCCTCCCCCCCCCAGTTGCTCCCACAACAGACCCTTGAACTCCAACACACAGTCATTTTAACCACTCTCTCTCTCTCTCTCTCTCTCTTTCGCTCTCACAATATTCCTCTCTTTCTATCAGCATTCACTTGCTGCAGTCGGCCGCCACGAAGTTTGTGCAAAATTTTGCACCCCTGCACATTTTTGTGCAACACCCTCTCAAATCCTCTCGAACTCCCTTTTCTGAAACACATCCCTTCTCCCCCCTCGATGGACCCTTCCTCCTTCACAAGCCCCCCTTGTTCCTCACACTTGCCCCCACCCATGAATTCCTCGCACACAATTTTGCACATTTAATTCGTGCTGCACGTAGGCGTCAAGCGGGAGGATGGAGGCAAAACGGTGGAATGATGATGATGAGGTTGGGGATTGGGTTTGGTGTGGTTTGGAGGTTGAAAGATGAGGAGAGGAATCGGTGGAGTGAAGTCGAGTCAAGGCGCTCTAATGCAATTTCTAACGCAGTCGCACTCTCGTTACAACAACTAGACACAATAGTGACAACAACAACACCAATAACAATAGCTACAGCAACAGCAACAATAACGATAGGAACAACAACAATAACAATAACAACAACGATGAGCACAAATAACAAAATCATCAATAAAATGCAAATCAACCAACAAAACCAGCTATAATAATAATAATAACTAGTGCACTAACCACCATCATCACCGCAATAAGAACAACAATAACAACAACGGCAACAATAACAAAAAAAAAAAAAAACAACAAAATTTACATCAGCAAAAATAATAACAACAAACCCATTGACAACAACATATTCTAAAACAACAACACAATAATAATAACACAGATAACAAAAACAAATGAAATTGTGGCAAAGCCTAAAACTAATAAAAATTCAAATTAATAGTGAATGAGAGGTTGGCGGAGAAGGTGAAGGTGCAGAGAAGAGTGAAAGAGAGGGAAGGGATTAGACGCGTGAGAGAGAGAGAGAGGAGTAGATGCAGAGAGAGAGAGAGAGAGAGATAGGGGATTTTTGTCATTGGTCATTCTATTAATTTTTGAAAAGAAATACATTGGCAATCGCACACGTTGGTGGCATTGGTTGACAACAACAACGACGATAATGACAACAATAACAACAACAGCAATGGTCATAATAATATATAGAACAACAACACAATCGACCACCCACAGTGTGGTGAGGGGAAAAGAGGGAAAGAGAAAGAGAAGTCCAATGCAACAAAAGCTGTAATTTTAATGCAATATTTTTGCCAACTCGACCTCCTCCTCCTTCTTCTTCTAGTTCGGTTTCCCCCTCTTCTCGGTGTCTGTTGCCCATGCTCTTCTTATTGTTGTTTTGATTTTGAGTTTGTTTGTTTGTTTGTTACTGTTGTTGTTGTTGTTGCTGTTATATTGCAGTCATTCGCATAAAATAATGAAATTCCCCATTCGACCGACCGAACGCCCTCCGAACCGAACCGCAAGGATCCCCTCAATCTCTCTCACTCTTACACCTTCTACCCCTCTCTCCTTCATTTTCTATCCCTCGCTCTCTCTCTCTCTCTCTCTCTCTCTCTCTCTCATCCTCTCCCTATCTCTCTCTCTCTCTTTCTGTCCCCCCCTGGGCAGCGTCGTCGGCATCATTCCGCAATGAGTTGGCATCACTTGGCGTTTTCATTGCTATTCTAGTTTTTATTGTTGTTCTTGTCATTGTTGTTGTTATTATTCATGTTGTTGTTATTGTTGTTCTTGTTATTGTTGTTCTTGTTATTGTTGTTCTTGTTCTATTTTCAATGTTGTTGCCATTTGCAATGTTGTTGCTTTTGTTCTGCTCTCGCTCATTCGCTCTTGAACTAATCCTCTCTCGGTGGCCCCATCTCAGTCTCTCTCTCTCTACCTCTCTCTCTCTACCTCTCTCTCTCAGTCCGAATGCATTCTGCACTTCTTCCTCCTTTTCATTCCATCTCCCACCTTCTGTCTCTCTCTTCTTCTTCTGTCTCTCTCTTCTTCTTCTGTCTCTCTCTTATTCTTCTGTCTCTCTCTTCTTCTTCTCTCTCTCTCTGTCTCTCTCTGTCTCTCTCTGTCTCTCTTCTTGTCTCATTCGTTTCGTTGGCTCCTGCTAAATTTTCCGCACACTCTTTGTTGTTGTTGTTTTTGTTGTGACCTCCTCAACCCCCATTTAACTTCTTCATCTCCTTCCTCTCCTCTTTCTCCTTCTCTTCTGCTTCTCTTTGCCATTCATTCGCTTGTGCATTTTTACGTTGATTTTTGTTTTTGTTTTGATTTCATTTTCGTCATCGCCATCGCTGGCTCTCGCTGACTCTCTTCGTTTCAGCTTCTGCTCCTGTTTTTTCTTCCCCCACACGCCCTCCTCTTTCCCCAATTTTCACTCTCTTTCGCCCTCTCTCTTTCACTCTCTTTCGTCCTCTCTCTCTCTCACTCTCTTTCGCCCTCTCTCTTCGTCACTTTTCTTTCATTCTCTCTCTCTCGTTCATTGAATTTTTCCAAAACAGCTGAAAAAAGCACGTGTCGCCAGTCAACCTCCGACCCCCCTCCGCCCCCCTCCGCCCCCCTCCTTTGCGCCCACCACGTGCCACTCCCTTCTCTTCGCCGCCTCCTCCTTTGGTTTCGCTCCACCCTGGCGCCTTCGATGCTTGTTCTTCTCTCGTGGTTTTGCTGTCGATGATGTGGTTTTTCCTTCGCTGCTGTTGCTGTTATTGTTGTTAGTATGAGTGTTATTGCTGTCGATGTTGATGTCGTTGCTGTCGTCGTTTTTGTTGATGTTGTTGTTCGCGTCGTTGTTGTCGTCGTTGTTGTTGATGTTGTTGTTCGCGTCGTTGTTGTTCTTGTTGTTATTGCCTTTGTGATTTCCTTCGTCTCGTCATTCGTTGACGCTGGCGTCGTCATCGTCATTCATTTCAATTGGCGATGGTGCTGTTGTTGTTATTATTTTTGTTATTCTTACTGTGATTGTTGACTGGTGTTTTTGTTGGCTGGCGGAAGTCGTTGTTGTTGTTGGCTGTTGGAAGTCGTTGTTGTTTTTGTTGTCATTATTGTAGACAGGATTAATCGAGGAAAACCCCAGCGTCAGTGAGAGAACGTCATCGGCAAGAACTTAAAGAAAAACAACACGAGAGAACCGAACCCAACGTCGTCGTCATCATCTTCGAATCCAACGACATCGTCAACGACGACGTCTTCCTCGTGTCGGCCTCTGATGCTCTCTCCACGCCCCCTTTACGACGCCTCCTTCATATTCCATTGAGTTCGCCAACGTCGCGAAAAATCGTGCAAAGACGGCAAACGAACGACGAACGTCAGACTATGACGAAGACGAGCGAAAATTGCAACGAAAGACGCAGCAAGAAATCAACGGAAGACGTTGAGAGAAACGCTAGACAGTTGGAGTTGGATCGAAGGCCAAAGAGAGGGAAAGAGATAGAGTGATAGGGAGAGAGCAAGTAAATTTGAGAGTGGGTGGAGATTGAGAAAGAAAGGACGAAGGAAGATGATAAAACACAATAAAGTATGACAGGGAAAAATGGAGACGGATAAATTTTAATAAAAGTGAAACATTTGGAAAAAAATTCTACTTCGATGGTTTCAAAAAGAACACGATTTCGCGATGAGCTCGATTTGAAGGAGAAAAACATTTTAAAAATTAAAAAAATTCCAAGCCGAAATAATGGAACTAAAAATCAAAACAGATACAAAAGAAGAAGAAGAACAAGAAGAACTCAAAACCAAGAAGAACACGACGAATTCAAGGAGAGAAATCGGTTGAAGAAGGAAACCGCAGGAAAAGTCAAGAAAATCCAGACGTGCAGTCCTTCGTTCTTTTCGTCTATCATTCGCCACGACCACCCACAACAGGCCGTCTCTAACGGATCTCTCTCTATTGCCCTCTCTCTCTCTCATTCTCAATCTCTATTTCACTATCTCCCCCTCCTTTTCACTCTCCCTAGTGCACCTTCTCCCTTCACTTATCCCTCCCTCTTCATCTCTTTCCCACCGCCCCCTTCATGCCTTTCGCGTATTTTGCGGCTTTTTGCGAAATGTTTTTCCTTCTCGCTTCGCAATTTCTCTCTTCCATTCGGTTGAATCTCTTTATGTCTGACTGTGTCTGTCTCTCTTACTCATTCTCTTTCGGTCCCTTTCTTCCGCCGCACCTCTCACTCACCACGAAGCTGACTTCGTCATGCAAGTTGTCTTCGAACATGTTGTCCACAGTAAGAGGCGAACAGAGAGAGAGCAGTGAGAACAGTGGAAGAGCGAGCGAGAGCAGCAACAACGGCAATAAAGACAACGACAACAACAACAATGAGGACAACACTCACTACGACAACAACAACCACTACGATAACAACAACCACTTCGGTGACGACGACATGATGCGACGTTTGCAACAGACACCGGAAGCGGAAATTCGCATGTGAGAGTGTATTGGAGGTGGCGGAGCCAAAGGTTTTTCGTCGCCGCTCTTCAACTTTTTTGTTGTTGTTCATGTTGTTGGTGTCATCGATGTGAATTTTACCGTTGTTGTTGTTGATGTTGTTACTGCTGTTGTTGGCGTTACTATCATTGCTCTTGCTATTTTTATTGGCGATTTAGACAAACAGCAAACGACGTTCGCAAAGTGTGGGAAAATCGCGTATTTCCACTGAGAATTTGGATCGAAAAATTCAGGAAATAAAAGTCATGAAACTAATTTAATAAAAATAAATATTAAATAAAAATCATAATGAGAAAATCTAAAATATAAAATCATAATAATGATATCAAATGAATATAATCAAATAGTAAAATAAATAAAATAAAATAAATATAATTAATATTAAAATTAAAATTAGAAACCACCTTTTTTATCACCTTCTTTAATTCCACCCTCCCGTTCTCCACGCACCCCATCACGTCTGTGGTCTGCCATGTTCATTGGCCGTTAACGTCTTCTCTATTTGCTGGCCCAGCAATTATCGAGTACAACATTTTTATTACCAAAAATTACCACCTGCATGAGATGTTAATTGAAGCCTAAAAATTCAAGCCTAACACTGACACACAAACACGCACGCACACAACGATCGCAGACACTTAGGACGCATACACGGAATATGGATGAAAGTGGCCAAAAAGGAGCGACATGAAAGAGAGGGGCGGAAAAGCCAAAAAAATTTGCATTTCATGAAAGATTATTACGGGGGGGTTAGGAGTCAAAGCAACAACAAAAACAACAATAGTAATAATACCAATAGTAACAACAATCACAAAGGCAACAACAATACCAATGGTAACAACAACAATAATTCCAGTTACAAAACCAATACTAAAGAACTAAAATACAATAACCACAATTAATACCATGATTACGATAAATATAACAACATCAACAACAACAACAAGAATAACAATAACACCAGTCGTAATTCCAATATAAACACTCAATTTCCCGCCCCGACCTTGTTCCGAAAAAAAAAAAACCCATTACAACAACCCCTTGCTGTACTCCCATTTTTTCCTCCCCCCATAAACTTTCGGTCTACTACTTTATTTTTCCTCCATCCTCATTCTCTTCCTTCATGCGGTGTTCGCCGCGTTTACGCATTTAATTAGCGAAACCAACCGGGGGAGGGCGAAAAAACATCGAACGGCATGTTTTTCGTTGACGCCCCCGACCATGCGGGCCTCAGACGACCGTCTGTCCGTCGGTCTGTCTGTCCGTCCTTCGCCACCCTCGTGATCGGAGCGTGAAACTTCGGTAGACCAAGTTAACCAGGACCAGGTGAAATGACTTGACTTGACCTCATGCCTCATGGATGTCGTCGCCAACACCAGACGATATGCAACAACTACAATAACACCAAGAACAACAACAACAATACCTTGATCATACCATGGTCCACTCTAACTAACTATAGTCTACTCAGTTATTAGCTGACCTTTGACCCGTTCGTCCATGCATGTGTATGAGTGTGTGTTAAACAGAGGTTAAACCACGTTTATTCCACGATGGTACTCATTACCATTTGTTGTCGTTGTTGTTTCAGTTGTTATTGTTATTCTAATTGTTACCATTGTTCTTGTTGTGGTTCCTTTTTAATATCATTACGAATTCATAATTATTTCGACAATGAATGGTATGTGGTGTTGTTATTGTTGTTTGTTACTCTTATTCCTGCCATGGTTGTTGTTACTGTTGTTGTTTTTTTTTTTTCTTCCTACTATTATAGCCACTTATTTCATGTTGTTGTCCAATGGTCTGGCATGTGTTGAAAACAAGCAATAAAAATTTGTTGTCCTTCCGTCTGTCCGAGCGTTCGTTCGGTCTGTCCATCCATCCATCCCTTCATCCTTCCTTCCATCCTTCCTTCCATCCTTCCTTGTGGCGAGTTCACAAAGCTGTTCATTTGATTCTTTGTTGTTGTTGTTATCGTTGTAGTTGTAATTTGTTTATAACGGTGTTTACGAAATGGTCACAAGTCAACGCTTTCATATTTTCTTTTTTTTTCTCCGCCCTTCATTCCTTTTCCATTTTAGACATTGTTCGTAGTGTTGTTATTGTTGTTGTGGTGGTTTGTTGATTTTTTTATGTTAATCGCAGTCATTTGTTTTTGTTGTTCACATTCACTGATGTACCTCTGCCAGATTGTTGTAGTTGTTGTTGCTATATTAATATCCACAATTCATGTAATCGTAATTGATATGTTCCAGTGACATGCAATCCTCTATCACATCACGCCCCCTCTTCATCGAACCCGAAACAAACACCCAGCCACCCACTCAACTACACACAACAACAAAAACAACACCACCTCCCTTACAACAACAACAACAACAACCCCCAAACAATCCATCCCTTTCACTCCATCGAGTACGAGTCGACGACAAAAGAAAATAAAGGATTTTTATGCTTCAGGTGATGTTGTTGCTAATATTTTTGTTGTTCTGGTTTTATGTGTGATTATTGTTGTTGCCATTATGGTTGTAGTTCGTTTTGTTGTTGTTGTTGTTTTTGTCCACTTTTAGGCGGTAATTACAATTTTCCAGTAATTATTGGGTTCACAGTTGGCCATGGCTTCAAATTTGCATGAGAAGATCATAAAAATAATGCTCGACCCGACCCAAACGACTCCGTCCTTCAGCCGCCTCCTCCCCCATCTCCTCGTCGTCCCCCTCCACAGCCCATAATCGTCGGTCCGAGGACAGGGTTGCCAGCTTTTTGTGTTTGCGGAAATGTTCCACACTCCTTTATGACATTATTTTCACAATCACAAAATGTGGTTCTGATTGTAATTTGTTTTGAAATTTATTTTTTGATTGATTTTAAAGTTCATAAATTTTTATTATCATAATTTCAAGGAAATAATTCAGTAGTATTTTTTACACAAAATTATTCCAATTGTTTGTTTTCTACTTATTCTATTTATTTTGAAAACTTAAACTATTTCCTCGTAATTTTCCTTCTACACCACTTCGCACCTCTTTCATTCACAAAATTAACTTGGAATTCAATCGACATCCCCCGCCCAGGTCGGGACTTCGTGAATCCTGCTGGCTCCACGAATTATTCACAATCTCATTCACTTTTCATGACGATAATTATGACGAAGATGATGATGATGATGTGGATAACGATGATGGCTAATGAGGTTCTGGGAAAGATAAAGTTCGCGTTTAGTTAATTTGTTGTACTTTCGGTTGTTGGAAATGTTTGTGTGAAATTAGTTCATGTAAAATTCGTGGTACTTTTTTTCTTTGGGGTTTTCCTGATATTATTGTGCATGAGTAAAGCACGAAATGTACGAATACAGAGAGAGAGAGAGAAGAGAGGAGAAAAATCTCCACTACACTATTTTACCCTAGTTACCCTATAATATGTTGCAAACAACAGCAATAATAATACCATCTACAATAGTAATAACATCGATGATGATTATAATGAGGTAATAATGATGAAGATAATGATGATGGTAATATCTGAAGCAACCACCTTCGGGTCTTCCCCTTTTGGGATTAATCAAATAATAACCAAAGTAACAAAACAAATATTCACAGCAAGAAATATTACATATAACAACAACAATAATAATAACAATGGCAACAATAATAATGGCAACAATAACAATGACAACAATACCAACAACTGAAGTAATACCAACAAAATTACCAATTGTTACAACAACTATAGCCATAGAATAACAACAAAATATCCAAAATTCATCATCAAATTAACTCGATTACGTTGTTGTTGTTGCTGCTTCTAGTGCTGCGGGTGAATCACAATCAATTGCAACAACAACAACAACTGGTATAGTATAATAATAACTACAACAACGAATAACAAGAAGATAATGAGAGATACAATAACAACAACAACAACAATATCATGTGTTACAACAAAAACAACAACAACAACAACAATTCGATGTAACTCCGTGCAGTTTAGCTTAAGTAGGTATTAATTCCTCCCCAGCGACCATCGCAACCTCCACCGTCGCCATCGCAATCGACTTCGACTTCATTGCCCCCGGCCACGCCTCCTCTACACCGCCCCCTTCACAATAGCTGACCGTTCGTCCAGCTGGTCGATCACGCGACCCATCGTTTGCCCCATCCGACGATGACCCTCGGGTGAGTCGGCGTTTTGTTGGCGCCGCCAACGTCGTCGACGGACACTGATTTTCCAACCAAACTCCTCTGGAGGTCTGGCTAGTGAGGAGAAGGAAGATGATGAGGTGGAAGAGAGTGAAGTGAAGAGGAGGAAGAAGAGGATGAGGTGAGGGTGAGGAAGATGAGGAAGAATATGGTCAAGGTGTAAGCGATGTCTGAAGAGGTGAGGCGTCGTTTGAAGGTGGTTATTTTTAGTGCGATCAGGAATTTGTTCCTGCTCTTCGTTGCCCTCTGATTCGTCCTCTTCTTCCATCTCCTCCTCCTCCTCCTCTACGTCTCCTTCGTCCTCTTCTTTCACCTCTTCCTCTCCGTCTCCTTCTCCTCTTGACACCCCTCATCACTCCTCTCTTCTTGACTTCGCTCCTTCGTACTTCGCACTCCGTCCACTGAGTCAATAATTAATTAACCGCGTCAGCTTGAATATCGCGCTAATAAATATCGGCCGTCGTTTACCACCAAAGGCAATAACAACTAAAATAACAACAATAACAATAACAACAACAACAATACAAACACCACCTTACCGCACCCTGTACACAATCCCCACCTTCGATCCAATCTCATTCACTCCCTCACAATTTCTCACTCATTCAGAGTTCCTGGCTCAATCATTCCTTATTTCTCTCCTTCTCACACTCATTCCCTCTCTCTCTCTCTTACTCACTCCCTCTATCGCTCGTTCTCTCTCCCTCATGTTAAGCCCTCCGTTTCAATTGTCCAGTCGATGTCGTCGTCATCGTCGTCACCTTTCATTGAGCACCGTCTGCGGGCCGTCGTTCGAGCCGCCCTGAGCATTTGTTTTAACTTCTGTAATTGCTTCACATTTATTACAACAACAAAAACAAACGTATTAACCAAAACAACAACAAGCATAATAACAATAACAACAACAGTAACAACAACAACCATAATAAAAATAACAACAATCATACCAACTGAAACTAAAAACAAGCCCAAACAGGAACCAACCGCAGCAACAACAAAAACAAAACAAAGCAAATGCTCTTAAATTTATTTATAAGTTCATGGGAGGGGGCGGCCGGGTGTTCGGACACACCTTGCTTTCTGACCAACGACCATCGTCCGGTTCCTGTTTGAACTCCTGGAACCGATGAAAGTGGAGGTGGGCAGGGATTCGACATGGGGTGAAAGTCAGGGTCCTGCGTTCGATTGGGCTTAATTTTCGTGGTGAGGTTTTATTAATTCGGGACGTCAGATGTAGTTAACATAAGGTGCCTTACCATAAGCTACCCTTAATACTAGAAGGTTTCCTCAAAAAACCCATTCCTGACAACTCCTTCCTCAACCTCCCCATAACTCCATTCCCTCACCATCGAAACCAATTGCACTGAATTCACTTTCTCATCTTCGATCAGATCCATAATAGATTTCTTCATGATCTTCTTCTTGACCCGTAGCTACTTGTCTCGAGTTGGGGTTTTTTCTGAGAGGTCGTACATTCCTCTTCCCGCGCCCACTGGTTGACCCCTCTTGACCCTCGCTCTCTTTTCTTCTTAGATATCTCTTCCTCCCTCTCTCGTGGTAACCAATCAATTAATCGAAGCTTGGCAACGTATGCAAATTAGTCGAAGTCGCTGTCGCTGACGAATCAATTAATTATTTTCAAAAAACAACAACAATAAGAATATAACAACAACAAAAAAAAACAAGAACACCAACAACAATAGCCACAACAACAAGAACACCAACAATAAAAAAAACTCTACAACGTCAACTTCACAAAAAATTCTATCGAATGTGGGACAACAAATCGCAGTAAATGAAAAAAAATCTCTAGATGAAGATTCCAAGGAGGGAGAGTGGGGGAAAAGAGAGAGGGAGAACGACAGAGGTAAAGAGAGAGTGAGATAGAGAGAGCGAAACAGGGGAAATTAGTTAGTGGCTGGAATTAAAATTCTCAATCGCAAAATACCTTGAGCCATGCAAGAGACGGTAATTATTGATGATGATCAAGATTATGGTCAGCGATAGAAGAATGGGGAAGAACTACAACAAATATACCATGATAAGACCAAAATCGATAGCCCAGCAACAACAAAATAACAACAACAATAACAATATAAAACAAATGATAACAACGCATATATAATTTGAGAGAAAGCGTCTTTAATCTCTAATTGCCGGTTGCCAGATCGAAGGGGACACAGACGATATCACATATAAATAAATACGATAAATTAAAAAAATAATAAAAACAACAAATTGAAATAAAAAATAATCTTAAACCAAATGTAATATTTAACATAAATAAAAAATACTCTACATAAAAAAAAATTTCAGAAAAATGTAAAAAAAAAAAAAAATAATATAAATAAAAAAATAATATACCTAAATAAAAAAATACTTTAATACAGAGACAGCAGAGAGATTCGATATTATTTCGAGTTGACTTCGAGAATGCCTGTGGGAGAGACTTTCTTTCCCTTTCTCTCTTCCCTTCCGTCTCCCTCATTACTCCGATCGGCGGCCGAACGATCGTCAGTCGATGCGCAGTGGGCGCTCTTTTCACGCTCGGTCGATTATGCGTTCGCACGCAGGGCTCGACGTCGTCCCTCGCCGCGGGGCGTCGCAGTTGGACTTAAGTGAGGGAAAGAGAGGGAAGCATAGAGGGAGAAGGAGAGCAAAGGCGAGTGATGATCAGTGGCCGCCACTGTGCGATCGGCAACAACCGAACTTTTTCAGTGCAGGTAGCCAAAGTAATTGCGATTAAAGACGCACGTATTGTTGGTCTTATTGTTAGTGTTGTTGTTGTCGTTCATAACGTTGTTGTAGTTGTTTTTTTTTTTTAGTTCCTAATGTTACTGCTGTTATTGTAGCCCTTAATGTTGTTGCTGTCAGTTATAAAGCAATAAATCTCCTTAATTTCGGGCGACTTTTGTTTTAGTCTGGTTTTTATTGTAGGCGTCCACTCCCTGGGTTCCGTTTGGGTTTCTTTTGTTTAACTCACACTCTCTCTGTACCTCTCTCACTCGCTCACTCTCCCTATCTCTTTCACAATTTGAAATTACTCTTGGGTTTTCTTCGATTTTCCCAAAAACAATGAGCGAAACAAATGAGAAAAACGTGGCAATCTCTGCGTTTTCTCACGTTCTTCACTCAATTTATGATGCATACAAAACAAGAGAAGAATGAAGTACGGGAACAGTAATAAATACAATAACAATGAGAACAGTTACAACAATAAGAACAGTAACAACAATAAGAAAAGTAACAACAATAAGAAAAGTAACAAAAACAAAATCCACACCAACAATAACAATGGCCACATTTCAAAAATAAGAACGAGACAACGAGCGAAGATTTAAATAAAAATATTTCCGCGGGTTGGTTCGAGTTTTTAATTGCAGACGCCCGTCGTTAAAACGAACCCTTCCAGTTGAGCCACGCCCACGCCACAACCGCCTCCCCCCAACATTCAATGGACAAACGAATGGACAGACGGAGACACAGACAGACAGACAGCTGGATGGACGGATGGATGGATGGATGGATGGGCCATAAAAATTGCAACAACTCGAGACTTTTGAGCTCTCGTTCGTGGCTTTGTGTAATTAGCGTCTTCTTGTACAGTTACGATGGACCTTTTAAGACATTTACGTGCTTCTCATTATTGTTGTTGTTCTTAGTACCACTGTTGTTGTTGTTGTTCTTAATACCACTGTTGTTGTTATTCTTAGTTCCTCCGTTGTTGTTTCACTTGTTCCTAATGGCGCCATTTGAATATGAATAAGAATATGAATATCTAAAAAGTTTTCAGTTTTTCCTGACACTTGCACGCACTCGTCTGGAGTTTCGACCTTTCAGATCTCAATTCTCAAGTCGTTTTCTATCGAAGACTTTCTGGACTGGACTCAATTTACAACTCAAGCCTTTGGACATCCCGGTGACAGACAGGGGGATCGGTGGAGAGGTCGCCAAAGGTCAGGTTGACGGCATGTAGAAGCCTCATGAGTCGATAAAGACTCGACTAAAGGTCAAGGTGGAGGGAGAAAATTTGTCGAAGTTATGTAGAGTTTTATCAGAAAACCTTAAAGTCAAAGATATTAGAAGTCAAAAGATCTATGCCAAAAGATCTCTGTCTAAAACTCTTGGTCTAAAAATTCCATAGCAAAAAAAACCTCTTCCTCTTGAATCTCTTCAGCCTGAACCTTTCTACCTGAAGCCTTCGGAAACTCCGATTGATCCTCAAACAACTTCATTCATGCTCAACACCATCTTCATGATCACATTCACCATATCCTCATCACCATCGTTGTCATCGTCGTCGTCGCTCATTTCGACACCACGTTAATCCCTCGGAATCCTCTTAAAACCCTCGCAAAATCCTTCAGAGCGAGGATTGAGGGGAAGACAATTGAAATGCAATTGTGAAAAGTCATGTATTTAACATAAGCTGGAACCAAGAAAGACCAAGAAAAAACGACAACAAGAATTTCATGAGCAACTGAAATTTCAATTGCAAACAAGCAACAACAACAACCATAATTATTGTGTTTAAAAATAGTTTTTCCGAAAGACTGTTGATCATATATTTGAGATTCACCAAAAATAACAAAAACAAAGGTAAAGAAAACACAAACGAAGACAGAGTCCGCAAACAGAAAATCGACGTCTTGCGTCTCTTTCGTCGTCGTCAACGTCGTCGAGGGTCTGGCAGAGGTCTCAGGGACCCCAGTCGAACACATGCTCTCAAGACTCGAGAGGGCTTCCGTCCCAATTGTCATCGTTTTAATTTATTTTGAGGATTAGATTTTGGCGCTGAAAGCAAGGACGACGAATGAAGGGAGCGAAGATCAAGGCGAGAGTCTCCTTTGGGTTGATAATTGTGAGAATTAGTCGAAGATGAGGAGGAGGAGGAGGAGGAGGTTGAGGCAAGTGCCGGGAAGGTGGGGGGTGAATGAGAAAGAGACGATTGCGCTCATTGTAGGCGGGCGGCAACCCTCTAAGTGCACAACGGTGTGGTGCAGGTAAATGCAATAACAACAACAATAACAATGAGGTCCTGCCTGCAGGTAGGATCCGAATCCTTCGTCCTGATCAAAGAGGATGCTTGACTTTGACGCTTGGTTTGGATTTGGTGGGAGTGGAGAGGGACGATTATAAAGAGAAGGACGAAGAAGAGGAGAAGAACGAAGGAGAAGACTAGAATGAAGAATAAGAAGAAGAGGAGGAGGTGGAACAATGGTAGAGGGATTGGTAATAAATTCTCATTCAATCGACGTTTTTATCGAAGTGCGCAAACGCTTTGTTCAATTAGACGAAATTTTGAAACCCAAAAACAACACACATAGAAATCGAAATAGAAACAGAAACAACAACAAGAACCTGCACAACAAATACAACATCAATTGACACAACAACAACATATTCTCCAATGACAATCCCTATTCCTCACTCTCTCTCTCTCTTGTTCGTTCTCTCACTATTCACATCTCGTCCTCGTCCTCATAATTTATATCGCATTTCCGAGGAATTTGCTCCATGCAACCTCAAAGATACACATTGAGACGCACACCAAAAAGGTATCCGCAAGATACAATTTCTCCTCGATGCGATGCGTATCTTTGAGATGCATTAACACCTTGCGGTGAATTGCTTTTAGGATTTTCCAAGCATCGCCGACTTACGACAATTGATTTTAATCGATTCCGTTTCTTCTTCTTCTCTTGCAGATCATCGTTTTGCTTAAAAAAATTTCAATTTCGATAACAAAAGGACGCCGACTGCACCAGGGAGGGTCGAGAGTTGAGAACCGCAGAGCAAAAGTCACAGAACGTAAGTAAATTTAATTTGAGTTTGTTAAAAAATAATTGAAATGGGTTGAGAATGAATAATTAAAGAAATTAAAACATTAAATTAATTTAAATTTTTTTAAATCGATTTTTATTATTTTTATTTTGTTTTTATTTATTTTTATTATGGTTACTTTTACTTTAATACATCAAATATATTTATTTTTAAATATAAGAAATATTATATTTATATTCAGTCGTCAAAGGGTTAAGCTTCGACGTCGACTTCACTGTCGTCGTCATGAGCATCGTGGTCGTCGTCGTCGTCGTGCTCGTACTTGAATGGGTTAATTATTTTAATAAAAGTGCCTCGCGTCGCTCGAGATAGATTCATTCATCTGGCGGATGGAAAATCTAATGGATGCGCCGAAACAATCGCAAAGCAAAATCAGATACTCGGTTCAAAGATGATGCCACTTGTTGTTATTATTGGTATTGTTTGTTATTGTTGCTATTGTCATTATTATTGTTGCTATTTTTAGTATTATTGTTGTTGTTACTTTGTTTATTCGCAGCAATTGACGAAATAAATTGCAAAAATTGCCCAAAACTGAGATCGAAATTGAAAACAAATTCGTATATCGGATTCGTTTTATTTTGATTTCTTGATATATTGTTTTTTGAACTTTTGTTTGTTGTATTGTTGTTGTTCCTTTTGAAGTCAATAAATATTTAAATCAATTAACCACAATATGACGAGAGGTTGCGGGTCAAAGGGGGGGCGAGAGAGAGAGGGGGGGAGGAGAGGAGAGGAGCTGATCGTCCTACACACACGCAAAGCAATCGTGAGTCCGTGATCGAAGATCGTCGGCGAAAGCTTCGTTCGAATCGCTTTTTGTGGTGAGTTTTGTCTATCCATCCGTGCATTTGTAGTTTCACGTTCGTATATGTGAGTGCGTTTGTTTATGTGTTCGCGTATGTATGTGAGTGTTTATGTGTGAGTTTAGTTGTCGGTTGCGGCGCCTGCAGAAATCAAATCAAAGCGAAGCGAAAACTTTTCCACCAAATCTTTCAATTGCGCACTTGAATTTTATTTCAATGCTCTCGATGATCTGACCTCTTCAACTTCTCTCCTCTTACCACGCCCCCCTTCTTCAACCCCTTCTCTACCCTCTTCTCCACCACTTCTCCATCCCCATCCCCTCTGTCTCTCCATCGAGTCCCAGGGGGCGGCAGACAAGAATCGATATTTTTAGTCATTCTCCATGAGCGAGAAAGACGATCTAACCGAAGAGAGCGAGGGGAAAAAAACCCAAGGAAGCAGTGAATGAATTGTGTGTGTGTGTGTGTTTTAGTGTTGTTGCTTGCATTGGTGTGTGAGCGAGACAACGGATGCAGTCATAACTATAAATTTTATGAAGCTTCAAATTGTTCGGTACGCATTTATATACAAGATTATGAAATTATGAATTACCCGCGATACTCGCTGAGTTAATGCATTGAGAACGAAAAGGAGATAAAAAACGAGACCAAAATAAGGAACAAAAATGAGACCAAAATAAGGAACAAAAATGAGACAAAAATATGGAACAAAAATGAGACAAAAAGAGACAAAAGTATGGAAGAAAAAAAAAAGACAAAAACAATACAAAAAAAGACAAAAACAATTTGTATGTTTGTATTTGTTGTTTGTATTTGTAAAAGACAACAAAAAAATACCAAAAAGTCGATAAAAAATTAGATAAATAAGAAGACAAAAATCAAGACCCAGACGAAGACGACGACAGACTCCACATGGGGTCGCGTGGTCTCCACGTGGTTCGACTGAGATCGAGTCATGAGGAATAGACGAAAGCAGGGGCGCCGATCGAAGGGGGTGCGAATGAGGTGAAGGGTGATTGAAGCGTTTCACCAGAAGCTCTCTTTCGGCGAAAATCACAAACGATTCCGATTCGATCGGAAGCTCTTTTTCCCTCCACCTCCATCTGTTGAGTCGGATCGGAGCTGGTCTTCATGTGTTGAAAATGTGTCACGGTCACGGCTCTGGAGATTCTAGTGTTGGGCGGCGACTCATCCTTCAATTTAGTGTTAGGAGGCGACATTTAAGCGATCATATCTCAACATTGAAACTCGATTCAAGCTCTGCTGAAGTTTTCTTCAAATTCAATTCTTCCTTCTCGCATCACGTGACGCCAACGATTCCATTTCGAACCTCGAATTCAAACTCCAAATTGAACCCCTCGCTCGATTTCGAACTTCGCGTTCAATTTCGAACACTGTTCCCTGGATTATGGCTTAATTATCGACCTTAGGACGCGGCCTCATGGAACCGAAGCGCGACAGAGGGCGTGGCGGAGGGGGAGGTGAGGGGTCGGGCGAGGGTTCAGCTGGTCGAGCAGCAACCCGTGAAGCGATGGACGGACAGGACGGATTCTGTTGAAATTATCGGGTGGATGATGTGACATAATTTTAGGAATATGTCGACGTCGATGTCGGCGGCGTCGGCGTCGGCAGTGATACAAAAGGGAGGGGGGAAAAGAGAGCGAGTAGGAAGAAGAAGAAGAAGAAGAAGCGACACACACATGGAGAGACAAAAAATAGGAACGTGTTGGCGCATCCAAAATAAATTCGGTGGCATCGCCGTTGATATGATGTTGTTGTTGTTGTTGCCTTCGCCTTCATGCATGAATTGCTGCCGGGCTTCGACGACGACGGTACTTGATGGGGGGAGAGGTGCGGAGAAGAGAAGAACTTGTGGGCATCCCTCATACGCCCGTAGCCGAGTTGGCTGGAGTTGGCTCATTATCCGCTGGATACACCTCTCGTTGAAGCAAATTACAAATTTATAAACGACACACACAAATACATTGTTACATTGCGATACAGATTGAGCTACCGTGAGATACGAATATGCTACCATGAGATATATTATGCTACCGTGAGATACATTATGCTATACTCTGAGATACATTATGCTACCGTGAGATACATGGTAAGCCAACACACACACACACACACACATAGATATCGCATCGCTACAAAAAGCTTCGATTGTAATGATTTTTCGTAAAATGAAATTATAAATAAATTCGCCCCGGGCCCCTCAAGTGAAGTGTGTTTATGGTCGATTAGAAATTCATAATGGATCCGCGTTTCGATTCACTTCACTTCGTAGTCGACCCAAACTCCCCCCCTTCGCCCTTTTCCACCAACCCCATCCATCCATCCAACCATCCATCGAGCACCTCGAATCCCCCTTCGATGAGCTTAATTATTATTATTTTTTGTCTCTCATTGCTCATCGTTGCTATTGTTGTTGTTGTTATTCATGGTGATGGTAATGGTATTCTTCTTGTTGTTGTAAGTAATATTTTCGATATATTTTTCATAGTTTTTGTTGTTGTTGTTGTTTGAAGTGCGCATCAGTTCAATTAAAGTCATCATTATTATTGGGAATTTCCTCGAAAATGATTGAATAAATCGATCAAGGGGAAAGAGAACAGCAACAACAACAAATGACCGATAGATAGATAAGAAATAGCTTTAATTGATGTGTAGCTAAATTTACATACATGTGTACGTGTGTGTGTGTGTGTGTGTGTTGATATCTATGAGATACATTAGTATCTTACGGGCAATTTGGCGACGCAACTGCGAACCGGAAAAATTAATCAATTCTCAATTGTTTATTAAGGCGCATTTCGAGAGCATCATCTGCGGTCGCATCTCGACCTCTGTCGTTGAATTCGTTGGATGAAGTATCTGTGTGTGTGTGTATCTGCATACATGCAAATATCTAAGTTGTGTGTGTGTGTGTGTGTGTGTGTCATCTTCGTAATGAGAAATTATGCAAAAAGACATCGTGGAAGACGAATGTGGATCGAAATAATTAAGTCGTTGCAAATGTTAGCGGTAATTATTGCAATTATTTTTGTGGTTGTTGGCGATTGTTGTTGTTCTCATTCCTGTCATTGTTTTTGTCATTCTTCTGCCTCATTTGAGGGATTCTCTTAATTGCAACATCCCCAACAATCCAGACGCCAGACTCCGCCACCAACAGGAAGCCGTCGATCGAGAGCCGGGAATTCACGAGAGGCAGCCAAAGGAAATCGATTGACATGGAACATGATCATTGTAATCATTGATCGTTCCCTCTAAGTCATCTTTAACTAATCGTGTCCTCGTTTCCCTCTCCCAAGACTCGTATGAAATCATCTTGAAATCTCTCATGAAATCGTCTTCAATCGCTCGCTAATTGTCTCCTGCATCAAAGCATCATTTTAATTGCAAATTTCTAATCAATTTATTGCCATAATCTAAACCAACTTCTGCCTTCACCGCCGCCCTCCCGAGTCGAACCCGCCTTGACCCAAACAGAGGTTGACTTTGTGAGGTCTCAAGTCGCGTGGTTTGAATTTTGAATTTCGAATGCATCGTTGGCTTAATTCAATCTTCGCAATTAAGCTTCATTTAGCGATGGGCGAGAGGGAACTTCAAAACAGTGAGAGAGTGTAATAGAAATGAATTAAAAAAGAGCTCAGATTTTCCCGACTACCTTGAGGTTTTTCTTCAAGAATCAGATGGATTTTAATTGAATCTACAATGAGAAAATTGAGAGAAATTTAAGTTGTTATTGTTTTGTGGAATCGTTCACATGCTGATGTATCTTTGAAATGCCGATGAAAATCCTTAAGATGCAGTTGACTTATGGGTTAATCATTGATGCAAACACACACACACACACACACACACAGATACGATACGAAACTTTCACCCATTGCACTCTTGAGGAACCTGCAAACAACGGGAATAACAACAATTAAGAAAATATTAACAACGACAAATAACAACAAAGGCAAATAATATTAACCACAACAACAACAACGACAACGACAACAACAAGAACAAACCTACAAATTTTCTATGAAGACAACAACATAAACACATACATTTAATAACAAGAACAAACCAAATAATCGACAAATTGTAGTCGAAACCACAACAATAATAACAACAACAAAGTGCAGATTGCATTTAAATTATTACACCTGCAAGCATGTTGGCAACTCTGTTGTTATCGCTGGAGGGTGCTTTAAGGCATTTGAGGAAAATTTTGAGTAAAATGGCAAAAAGCAAAAAATTCAAAATTTCGATATAATAATACAAAATGGGAAAAAATCAAAATATAAACATTCAAATATATATATATATATATATATTAAAAATAATAAAAAAATTCAAACCAAAAAACTTTACATTTAATAAAAAAAATAAAATTGAGAGAATTTGGAAAACGAAATAGAATATTTAAAAATAATAAAAAATCAAAAATTCAAAACTCCCTCCGATCGCTTCATTTACAAAAAATCCTTTGAATGGGAATTAATTCAAAGCATGAATCGAAACATGACGAGGTTGAAATTAAATTTTCAGATCGAGCTTCGAAATAGAATTTTTGAAATTCTTCACCCTCTATTGACACAGATACGCCGAAAATAGTTTGAGCTTTTGTTCACGGGGAGGAGGAGGAGGTGGGGGGCGTGCGCATAACTAATTAATATCGATGTGTGGCGAATTGTGTAAATATGCAACATATACAAGCGGCTCCCACTCACCCACACACTCACACAAGTGCAAACACACACTCACACTCATTGAAGCCTCACACTCATGGAGGCCTTTTGAGTATCAACTTTCACACACACAAGTATAATGCACCCACACATACACCAACACTCGACCATTTTCCATAACAACAAACGGCCGTTGAAATACAAAACATTTTCTAACTAGAGCGGGATAGAAAGAGAGAGAGAGAGCGAATGAGTGGGAGAGGAAAAAATTTAGAATGTCAATAATCTAAGTTTTAATGAAATAATTAATTAGATTTCGCACTCGCCACTGCATTAGCGAGCGAAAGAGATAGGAATAGAGGAAACAGAAATAGACATTGGGATGGAGTGAGAAAAGAGATGTACATAAATAGAGATAGAGAGAGGGAGAGTGTGGGGTGTGGGTGAGAGGGAAATAGAATGAAGTGAAGCCTGGTCATTAAAGCTTTGTACAAACTGCGCTTGTATTAGTCTACTATATTTACCAAAATATAGGTGTGTGTGTGTGTCGTCGTTTCACATGATTCAAAGCATTTCGTAAATTATTTATTTTCGCACTCGAAATCAATTCCAATTTTCGGCGAAATTTCTGACAATTCCGTGGAGGAGGCTGGGGGCGAAGGTTGAGGGCGTGTCGTTGAATGATGACGAAATAAGCGCATCCAGGGGCGCCCCGAGCGATAGACAAGGGGGACTGGGGGTGAGAAATTCAAAATTCAAATTTAAATTGAAACGCTAAATTGAATAATTCGCAATAATTACGAAGGCACTAATTGTGTTAATCATTTACGTGCTTGTAATGAGATTGATTGACCGGGCCGAAAGACAAAGGACCGAGAGGAAAGAGCAAATAACGCTATAGAGAGAGAGAGCGAGGGAGAGAGCAAGAGGGATGACAAAACCAGCCCAACGTTCGACCGCTCGATGACAGCAACGTGGGCGACACTCGTGGGCGAAAACATTTCGAAACCGAGTTCAACTCGAGCCGAGGGAGCGACGGCTGGTGGAGATGGCTGTTGTTGAATAGCTGAATCCAGTAACGGTCACTAGTTTCGTAAAAGTATCGCCGAGATACGTCTGCAATTAACACTTTCATAAAAGGCCGTTAAAAGAGTCGCCGAAGGGCCATCGGAATCGAATTGATGGTTAAAAAAAAAACAAAACCCTACGAAAAAGGGACAGGGAGAAACAACAAAAAATCGTGTTCAATTAATCTGCGCGTTACTTCAAAGCCCTTGTAATTTAGATACTTCATCTAGATACTTTGTTTGTTGTTTCTATTTTTCGATTTTATTGTTCGCAAACGCTATTTTAGTTCAAAGCTTTTAAGGTTCGTCTTAATTTCATTATTCACTTCGCCCTCACGATAAAATACACTCACACACGAACACACTCTCATGTCAGATACATGTATGGGGGCACTTGTAGATACATCGACAACGTACTAGCAAATACAATTTTTATTTACATTCTGAGAACTATATTTTTGCGTCGCTTTTGTTTTGCTTTGCTTTGTATATTCATTGAATTCGCTTTATTATTCCCAGTATTTTAATTGGTAATTTTTTTGAGCTCTATCGCGTTCTCTTTTTCTCACTCGCTCTCTCCCTTTCTGTCCTGATTCGTACACGTATCTCCCAGATACATGTCGCACATTGTGTATTTTGATTAAACGGATTTTTATTTATTTTCGCTTTATCAGCCTGATTGAATCAAATAATCAACAAGTATATCGCTTTAACCCTTGATTCAATTTTGTCTTTTTTTCGATTTTGGATTTTTTAAATTTATAATCTTTAAATATTTTTTTTTATATTCTTCTTTGGATTATTTTTTTATTTAATTGTATTTATTTATTTAAAAATTTTATAAGTAATTTATTTTTCAATTATTATTGGTGAAATTCTTTTCTTTTTGATTATTTCATGTTTGAGATATTTGTCTAAGTTTTCACATTTTTGTTGTATTTTTTTCTATTCACAAATTATACAAAAATTAAAATCTTTGAGACTAAATCTACGAAATTACTAAATTACTTTATTTAAATGCTTGTTTACTTAGTTTTATTGTCCATTTTTTTACCTATTTTGATCTCAATCTGGACGCAGCCACCCACGCGTTAATTAATCGTACTTTCTCTCCATCTTCTTCTTCTCTCGCCTCCCCTCGAACCCACTCCTCCTCCACTTGGAAGACCTAATTTGTGCTCTTTTACAGCTCTTTGAAATAATTACGTTGAGATGTTTGGAAACGACGTTTGACTACTTTTTTTAACGATTCCGGAGATTTCTATCTCTTGCTCTGCATACGCATATTCTTCTATTTGATATTGTTGTTGCTTTGAATTAATCTGTATTTGTTGCTCTTGATTTGTTGACTTATCGTTCGTTCGAGATGAAAATTCTTTGGAGAAAATTCAATTTTGCTCTCAGTTTTCTCTATCGTAAAATTTTCACCTCTCTGTATATACGGAAATCAATGGAAAATATGACGATGACAAAAACAAAATATCATAATAAATATACAATAAATCGAATAGCAATAATAAATCTAATAACAAAAACAACAATATTTCCAAAAGTTTATCTTTTTGCTCTAATTTAAATGAATTAAAATTTCAAATGATGATTTTCAAATCGAATTTTCCAAAAAACAAGCCAACAAATGCGCAATCACCCTGAGATACTACAATAACAAAAATAATCACAACAACAAGTAGTCCATTAAGCAAAGCAAATAAGCCCATGATCACAGCAATAATATAATACTAATGAATGTAGGTGTATGTGTGAATTAATTTAAAAATAATAATAATAATGAAACGAAATAGAAACAGAAATAGAAACAACAACGAGGCAAAACTATTAAAACTAAATCCATATAACGAAAACCGAAAATGCTGCTGTTTTTGTATCTGTATATCTGAGGCAACTAATAACATGGGCGTATCTATGAGTATAATCGCACTAAGCAACAACAACAACAACTACATGAATAAACAATAACTACACGAACAAAGCAACGACTACACGAACAAAGTCACAACCAATGAAAATTGTACGCACAATTACCACAAGCCGACACACCAACACATCGTCAGCCAACATGGCTCGGACCCTGGAGGCCGTTGGCCAATAACGAGCCGGCCTACGTTTTACACAAGACAATAACAAAAATAACAACTATTATAATGACAACAACAACAAAGACATCGACTACAATGACGACGTTGATGAGTTCAACACTAACAACTATTACAATAACAACAACAATAACAACACCAGCAGTCAATGTACCTTGCGTATTATTTTCATTTTGAATTTCTCCCAGTGTCCGGTTGGAATCATAGATGAAGACAACTACCATAATAGATAGGTAGATAAATAGATAGATGAATAACCGCTATTGATCACAACAATAACCAAATATAACAGCAACAACAATAACAACTATTAATTTACAACAACAATAACAACAGCGAGAAATAACCAGCAAATCTTCATGGTGATTTCTTCGTTTTCAATTTGGTATTTTCTTGTTGTTGTTTCATACTTTTGGGAAAAACCAAAAATCAAACATTTTTATTACAACTTTGCTTTTTTTCTTTGTCTCTCTCTCTCTCTCTCTCTTCACAAATTTTTGTTGTTGTATTGTTATTTTTTGTGTTTATTCCCGCATCTATGAAATTTTATAACTATCTATCTATGTATTGTTTATATGGTATGTTGTTATTGTTAGTGGTTGTTATTGCTGGTTGACGACTGTGTGGCGTTTTTAATTTCAATGCTTTGGGGGCAATAACAAAAACAACAGTAACATCCACAACAACAATGAACATTTTGATTACGTCCAAGTTTTGTCAAGACGACGACTCGCTCTTGGTTGGTTCAGGCCATAAACCTTTTCGTCTTCTTCCTCTTCCCCTTCTCCTGGGTCGTTCTCATCGTTGATGTTGTTATTGTTGTAATACCACATTCGTCTTAGCCATGAGTAGTCTGTCTGTAATATCACTCACTACATACATCTACTTCTATCTCTACCTCTACTTCTTCTTCTTCTTCTTCTTCTTTTACTTCTCTTCGTCTACATACTTTCTCTTTGTATTTGTCTTCTAATTTTTTACGACGATTTTTCTTTATGTATCTTCCCATTTAATCGTCATTGTATGTTGCATGTATTTGTTGTGATGTATCGGTATTAGTGAGTGCTTTGCCTAATTTAATTTATCGTCTATTTATGTAAATTAATACCTATTGAGGAGTCGCCTCCTCTTTCTTCCTCCATCTCTTCCTCCTCCTCCTCCATGGATGATTTCGAACCCCGCTTCACCGTGATTTCTTTTCTTTCTCCAAGTGGTCATCGTCGGTCCATTATGAACTTCTACAGAAAAATTTAAATCTTCTTTCGATTCGATATTTGGTTGAATTTTTATTGTCGTATACCTATATTTTTGTCAATCCATTGCATCGTCTCATGTGATCGGTCACTGGTCACTGGACAATGGAGTCGGACACGGGCGGATTCCGTGGCGAAGTTCGTTGACTCCATCGATGCTTATGTTCAGTTAACTTAGTTGCCTCCATCCCCCTTGGCTTCTCTCTCTCCCCCAGCTCATCTCAATTTAATGGCCGGTGACTTGTGATTCGCTGCTGGCTTCACCGAGCATGTGGAAAGTTTATAGAAATTATGGATAGCTTCCTTTGTTTCTTCTTCTTCATCTTCATTGTTGACTATTTCTTCATTTTCGTCTACTTCTTCATTTATGACTTCTTCTTCATTTTATACTATTTCTTCCATGGTTATTCGCACACTCACACACTTGCAGAGGCAACAGCCATTGGTCACCATCCCCACATTTCTCTCTAATACTCGAAGAATCTAAATTCCACTTGCTAACTGTCCGCCGATCATTTCTTCGTCTCCTCCTCTCCCCCTCTCCACTATTATTATCTCCACTGTTGTTTTCCTCTTCTTCTTCTTCTCGATATAATTTCATGTTCAATTCGAATTCGGATTTCGGTTAAGGGTACCGTACAATCGCATACCAACCGAATTAATGAATTATAGTCCATCCCAGATGAAGGTAGTAAAATTAGAAGAACAAGAAGAAGAAGAAGGAAAAGGAAAAAACCTGTCATGGTCGGACCTCCTACAGTTCAATACAACCTCGGGACCCGGGCGAAACATCCTCAATTTATGGTCGTCTCTCGATACCGCGATCGACAATAAACTCATAAATTAAACTTCAATAGATAGAAAAGAATTGGGAAATACTAAAAAAAAAAAATACCCGAATCGAAGGTAGATCGGGGTCGATCGAAGGAATTTTTATGTCATATGGTTTTTAGGTCGAGAGATTACACTCGAGGGTGGAAAGAGATCTTCTTCGCTTGATCTTTTAAGGGTTGGGGAAGTTTTTACGACAAATCGAAGGTCGGAAACTCTGCGACTTCAAAGGTTGGAAATATTTGTAGAAGGATGAAGAGGGGTTTAATGAAATGTTCAATAAAAATCGAAGTAACTTGGCTTGGGAACCACATGGATTGAGTGGAGTTTTGTGTGGGAATTTAAAAAATACATACATATAATTTTTTATAGGTGAAAAGACTTGGGCTTGTGGAGTTCAATTGGATACCGAATTTATTGATATTAAACCTGAAATTTATGATCGTAAACTGAATTTTATGGCTTGTAGAAAATTTCATTTTGTATTTATGAAATTACTATTTGGTATTAAATATGTTATTTTTATTGAAGTTCTATTAAATTTCTCATCTATTTCTATTCTAAAAATTTAATATTTAAAACTCAATTCGATCTTCTCCATTTCGAAGATTTTTTCTTCAACTGATACCATTTGATGAATTGTTGTTTAGTTCATTGAAATTCTTTTCCTTCGACTGTACAACAAAAAAACCCACTCCAGTTGTTGCTATTGTCAATGCCACTGCTTGTAATTGTATACTCCATGTCAACAGACCCAAAAGTATGCAATACAAATAATTATTCCCTTATCTTCTCTTCACTTCACTTTGCTTTGGTATTCAATTGTATTCACTTTATGTATTATACCTCATGTTCTACATATCATTTCGCCGTCCTCCCCCAACCTCTTCGCTTGCCAACCCTTTGTAAACTACGACCGGTTAATTTGTTTATTTTCATGCTTCTTCCTTTATTCAGGCAGGATATCAATTCTCCATTTTAGCTTGAATTGTTGTTATATTTCGTACTGTTGTTGTTATTGTAATTGTTATTGTATTTTATATACGGTAAGCAATCTCGCGAGCGAAAATAAACTCATAAACAACTCCATAAAAATGTATTTAGAGTAAAAACAGTTTTTGCCGTCGCAAATGCAAATCGTAATCACAACAAACGCTTTATTTTTTCGATACCCCACGAACACACCGAACAACACAGCACACGCCCCCCCCCCCCCCGCCACGCCCACTTTGGCACCTCCCACTCATTGACCTCCCCTCTATTATCGACCACCCCCATCGACCAACACTTGTTTTCCCCATAGTTCGCTTGAGTTTCCGACCAAAGCGTGCGTTTTGCGGGTTCGCATTCATGTTAAGCGTATATCTATCTATCCATATGTCCATCTTTCTGGCTAGGATGACTGTCAGACTGTCTGTCTTTCTCTCCGTCTGTCTGCCTTGTCGACTCGATGTCTGTCTGTCTGGCGATTTTCCTGTCTTTCTGTTTGCCTATCTCTCTCATGTATCTCTTCTTCTCGTCTATTTACAAGTGGGTTATTGTTGTCATTGTTGTTGTTATTTTGATACTATTATTTTTCTTGTTATTATTTGTATAATACAATTTTTTTTTTTTATTATTTTGATAATACTTTTGCAGTTATTTTGATCATCTACTTTTTGTTGTTATTTTTCTACCCGTATTTTTGTTATTTGAATACTATTTTTCTTATTTTTATTTTGATACTCCCTTGTTGTTGTTAGGTATTTCCTTTTTTCTCTGTGTGTCTGTCTTTTTTAGGGTTTCGTATTCGCCGGATCCCCATCGCTTTACCCGATATCATCGTCGCATACATATAAATAGTTTATTGTTATTGCTCAGTTAACGTGTTCTTCTTTGTAATTGTTGTTATTCTCAAACAGTTGTTGCTATCGATATAGTTTTTGTATTTTCTTATTGTTTGTTGTTATTGCAGTTGTTGTTGTTGTTATTGAATTTGTTGTTGTTGATATTGTTGTTGTTAGTATCATCACCATTGTTACAATTTTTTCCTCCCAATTACACTTTGATTTTGAATTATTTTGAGGGAATTTCATTTCAATTCCTTCTATATTTTTCCTATTGTTATTTTTTTATATTTATTTCTTATTACTCTATGCTGTTGTTTTTATATTGACTGTTGTTATTATATTATTTTTTGTTGTTGTTGTTATTTGATTTTCTCTTGTTATTGTTCTACTTTTTTTTTGCTGCTGTTATTGTTTATATTAGCGTTTTAGCCGTGGGCGAAAATATTATTTTCGTGCAATGATTGGCTGCGAACACAGCAACACCTTCGCACATACACACACACACACTCACATATCTATCTATCTCTCACAATCACTCAGACACGTCTACCCTCATGCAATCAAATAGACACACACACAGACACACGTAGATAAAGTGTTTTGTAATTGATGCGAAAGTTTGTTCAATAAATGTAATCCATAACAACAACTAAAAACAACAAACAACACCAATGACAATGACGACAACAACAATAATACGACCAATAAAATCCAATATAATATTATTTTCGGAAGGTGAAAATTCGAATTTTCAATAGATATACTCGTATGGGTTTTTTCTAGCTGCAAAGTGAACTCCTACTGACCTCTCTCTGACCTTCCCCATACCATCTTCTCTCCCTCCTCCCCTCACCACACCTGATCATCATCGTCGTCATCATTAAACCTGGAATTTCAACTACTTTTACGCAATACACAAAATCATTTTAATTACTTCAATACAACGACGGCAGCAACAGCATCAGCAATAACAACAATAACAAAAACCACCATTACAGTGGCTGCTGCTGCTGTTCACAGCAAGATCCAACCCGAACGAACCAACGGCCACCACTCGTGTGCCCTCTCGTGCCCACTGTAATCATTAATTATGATCAGTCCAGATTCGGTCCCGCTGTCGGCCACCAGGCGAGCGATCGAGCCACCGAAATCGAATTAAAACCAAATTCAAAAACCGAAAATCAAATCTCAATTCGAACTCATGGTGTTCAGGTTCAGGCCAACAACAAACAATAGCAACAACAGTGAAAAAAACAATAGCAACAACAATGAAAAACAATAGCAACAACAATGAAAATGTAATGGCTGCAAATCAATTAAATCCGTTGCGAAGATCGGGCAAAGAGGGGAAGAAGCATGGTAAAAAGAGACGAGCGAAGGGAGAAGACGAAGGAGTAGAAGAAGAGGGCACACCAGAAATTACAACAAATATAATTGTAGCCAAGATCATTAGAGCCAAGACAAGTAGTGGCTCCCAACGATCGCATCGAGAGGGTCAGGTTCATGTCGTGTATGAGACAGAAGATAGATTGAGACAGACAAACAGACAGAGAGAGAAGGAGCGATTCAGATCGCAATTAAAAATTTGTCTTACTTGCTGTGAAATCAAGTAATGAGCGACCAGTCGAGGAAAAACCTCTTGCCGTCATTATTGATGCGAGTTAATTTATCAAACCACACCGCATCAACCAAACGTCTGTCCGTCCGTCCGTCCTTCCGTCAGTTCAACCATCAATCCATTTCTCCATACAGTGGGCCCACTCGACTCATTGCAGAAGCATCAAAATATTTATAAACGCATTCATCTCGCAGCCACTTCCATCGAGGTTGGGTTCGGTGTTTTTTTCGAGGCGGGTCACGAAGAGTTTCCACCTACCGTGTAACTACTATTTTATTTCCTCCTCTTTGTCCTCCTCTTCAATCCTCCTCTTCGCCACTCCACCTCTTCTTCACTCCTCCTCTTCTCCACCCCTCTTCCATGTGATGTTCACCTAAACGTTGTAATTATTTCTTTTATGTTTCTTCATGTTGTTTGATTCCCTCCGAACGCATTTTATTTGAACAGAAGTGCAGTTGAGATGGCCCAAAGGGGGCCGTAGACAGTGGGAGGGTCAACATGTGTGTGTGATAGAAAGAGAAAAGTAGAGAAGGAGGAGGAATATCGATGCAATTGGCGCCCATCTGAAGTTGTTCGTGGTTTCCAGTCGGATACCATGGGATGGCAGAGGAATTTGATTGATGAATCGGGAATTTATCGATTCGAACATCGATTTGTGGGGAAGAATTTAGAATAAGTATTCCACAAAGGGTACAAAATGAAATTTGGATTTATTTATCAAAAAATATATAGATTGAAATTTGTATTAATTTTTGAAAAAACAATACAAATTAAAACTTTTACATGATTTTTGTTCATTTCGTCATACGAAAAATATTCTTCTATTGTTCTCAAAGTTAACAAATCTTTTGTGGCTATCAAAAGTCTTAAATTCTCTAAAACTCTATTGATCACAACTAATATTGTATCCCTTTGTCCGTTGAAGGACGAAGAATCCATTAGAAATCGAATCTATTTGAAGAATTTGAATGGTTTGGGAAATTTAAATAAAGTGGTCATTTTACCTCTTCCCCCTCCCCCCTGTAGGCACCTATTGTTCGAGCTCTTGATCCAGTTAGCCTTGGAAGTTGAGCTCTTTTTTATTATCTATCCACGATAATGGGATTCACTCACCAGGGTATGAGTGAAATTTTTAAGAACAACGTTTTTGAATCACTCACCTCAACACAAGTCATCTCATCTCAAAGAACACTCAATAACTACATCTCATTTCTTTTTCTTGGCTTTACAGAATCCGTCCAGCAACGCCACGTGACATCACAACCGATGACAAGTTGAGGTCAATTCGAAGGAGGCTATCGAAGAAGAAGCAGAGACGATGTCCTAAAATGGAATATAAATAATTGGTAGAACAATAATACGATAAAAGACTAGGAATTTGGTGAAAAGTTCTCAGAGTCAACAACGATGTTGAATGGAAAACATTAGCGAGGGATTAAAAAGTAAAATAGAAGGAAAAAATAATAACAATAATAATAAAAACTACAATAAAAATTACAACAATAACATCATACTATACAAGAACCTTCTTCACATTAGTTTAGAAGACGAAAGAAGCATTAAAAAAAACGTAATTCGTGACAAGGACGAATCGTGAATCAGGTTAAATCGCTATCAAACACAAGCAGAAGAACAAAAGCGAGACCAGGATATTTGTGAGCAGGAACGGCAACCCCTCCCCTGCCCCCTGAACCATCCCCTGAATAATCGAAAAACACAAAACACGGACCTTGTGCCGATCTGACCGAATGACCGAATCAACGCAGCTCCAGACCACGGAGAACAACAACGCGGGCGTCACCAAAATGGAGCCGCCGCCACCGTTGACCTCCACCTCGCCCGCCCCCTCGACGGCGATGGAGCAGCTGCAGCAACACCAACAACAACAGTACGCCCTCAAGTGGAACGATTTCCAATCATCGATTCTCACCTCATTTCGCCATCTGCGCGACGAGGAGGATTTCGTCGATGTGACGCTGGCCTGCGATCAGCGATCGTTCACCGCTCACAAGGTCGTGTTGAGCGCCTGCAGCCCCTACTTCCGGAAGCTGCTGAAGGCGAATCCCTGCGAGCATCCGATTGTTATTCTGCGCGACGTGCGCTGCGAGGATGTCGAGAATCTGCTGAGGTGAGTCAAGAGATGGGGTCGATTGGGAGGTTGATCAGAAAGTAGTCAAAAGTTGATGAGCGATTGATCAGGGGTTGATCAGAGGCTGGTTCAGAGGCTGATTCAGAGGTTGAGCCAGAGATCGATCGAGGGTTGATCAGAAGTTAATGTGAGGTTGATCGAGGATTCATCAGAGGTTGACCAGAAGTTGATCTGAGGTTGATCAAAGATTGATCAGAGGTTGATCACAAGTTGAGCTGAGGTTGATCATAGTTTGATCAGGGGTCGATTGGGTTCTTCTTCTCATCTTATACTCAAATTTAACTTTCTTCCTTCTCTCCTTTCCACCCACACCAACAGCTTCATGTACAATGGCGAGGTCAACGTCAGCCACGAGCAGCTGCCGGACTTCCTCAAGACGGCGCATCTTCTGCAGATTCGCGGTCTGGCCGATGTCAATGGCGGATCCTCGCTGGGCTTCGGCCCGGCCAAGCAGCAGCAACAAACGCAACAGCCGTCGTCGCCGCTGCATCTGCACAACAACAACAACAATATCAACAACAACAAACCGAACTTTGGACTTTCGCCACCGGCGGGAGGTTTCAGCAACATGGGCATGAACAATTTGAACCTGAGTCTGAACAATATGAATATGTTGAGTGGAAATGGCAACAACAACTCAAATAGCAACAACAACAACAATGCGAACAGTCTGGCAACACCATTCACCACGCCCTCGCTGATGGGCAGCACGATCGCAGCAGCTGCTGCCGTTGCGGCTGCGGCGACAGCACAAAGTGCCGCCAACTTGGTGGCTGCCAGCAATAACAATAGCAATAACAGCAATAATGGTAGTGGCAACAACAACAATAGCTGCAGCCCCAACAATAACAACAACAACAACAACAATAATAACAACAACAACAATGGTAGCAACAATGTCCTTGGTGTCAACACGCCCGCAATTCAGGAACTGAAGGCCTCGGCCACAGCGTCTCCAGTAAGAAAAAGCACTAGCAATAAAGTAAAGTAGACAGTTCCGCCCGACCACGCCCCCCAAACTAGTCCCATTGACGCCCCCCACCAAACTTCAGTCACCACTAATGAATCCCCTTGCTCTTCGTCTCTTTTTTGTTTCACTGTAGGTCAATCACATTTGGGACCTCAACGAGAGCTCGGAGAGCAACAACCGCAACAATCACAGCCACCTGACGCCGCCGCCACAGAAACGCATCAAGAGCGCCGACCTCTTTCGCGCCCAGCACGGCATCAGCCCCGAGCGTCTGTTGATCGATCGCGATTTCCCCGTCGCCGGCCAGCATCCGTTGACCAGGGAGCGCAATCGCAACCGCAGTCGGGAGACGTCACGTGATCGGGAGCGTGATCGTGACCACAGCATGGAGCTGCGCGAGTCGTTGCTCGGCCAGGCGTTGGAGAACAGCAATGGACAGGTAGGTGGAGCCGAGAGAGACTCTGAGGGACCCTCATTGGGGCCTCTTTGGACCCTCTTTGGGGCCTCTTTGGACCCTCTTTGGACACTCTTTGGACTCCTTTGAACCTTCTTTAGACCCCTTTGGACATCCCTTTAAACAATCTCTATCTAAACAATACTTCTCTAAACAAATCTCCTTCTACAAAATCCCATTCTAAACAAATCTCCTCAACAAAATCCCTACTCTTAACAAACTCCTTCTACAAAAACCCCTTCACCTTCTTCCCTCCCCTAAGAAACACGGCGATCTCGGCTCACTGCACGCTCAGAGCGCCGGCGAGGACTCGAACAGCAGCGACACGGAGCCCTCGGATCGCGGCGATGGCCAACAGGATGACAGCATGAACGGTTCTCTGGACAATCAGCGATCTCACTCCTTCCCAAGTGCTTTCCTCGGTCTCCAAGGCATCCCTGGTCTTCTGCCGGGTCCCTCGGGCATCGGCGCCAGTGATTTTGGTGAGTCGAATTTTCCATTTTTGTCTCTCCCTGATAAATTCACTACATTGCATAATAGTCGATAGTAATACTACATTGGAACAGTACTAAATACTCTCTCTATATAAACAAATATCATATATATTTACATATATCATTACATATATACATATAAATATATATATTTGCCTCTTGCCTTATGATTTGCAGACATGTCTGTCTTGCGTTTGATTTGCGATCATTTTTTGTCCATTTTATGTACATTTTTTATTTCGATAATTTTGCACCATAGACTAGTGTTAAGATATATTTTGTGTTTGTATGACTTGTTAGACCATGTATATATATTGAAGTAGTGACCTATTGTGTTTAATATCATATCACGAAATAATCCAGAAGACCTTATCAAGAAATCCCAAATACGATTTTATCAAATCCTTAATCTATCGTTTACTATTGAACCTTTAATTAGGGATTTAGCCTGATATATATACCACGAAAATACTGTTCCAAAAAAAAGGGGTTTTCATCTCTCAACATATGGCCATAACCCTGTGTACCATAATCGATCCACTTATAGTCCACTTGGTGCTCTCGTTTGATATGCATCAAAATCGTTTAAGTGGGATTCGGGAATCCATAAAACCCATCATCACTGTGTCCATTGGCATTCATTGTCATGGCACTACCAATAATAGCAACAACAATAATAATAGCAACAACAACAATAAAAACATCAACACTTATTGTCCTCATCGAAGTGATCATAAAAATAATCATAATGAGGATGAGAATGAGAATTATGGAAGATGGACGAAAACAGAAATGAAACGAGAGAGAAGAAAAAAAAACGTGACAACGGGCAAACGTTTAGTGAAGGCAACAACAATAACAATAGTGACAACAACAACAGTGGTTATGATGACAACAACAACAACAGTGACTATGATGACAACAACAACAACAACAGTGACTATGATGACAAGAAAAAGAAAGACGACAAGTGCGTCAAATCGTTTCAAATTGCCATTCAATATGGCGAGTAATAACAACAAAAAAACACAAAAACAAAAAACACACAAACACTTTGACTTCTATTTTTTTTTTTGGGGCCAACACTTAAGCCAAGGACCAACACCGAACTCCCCCTCACCCCACCATGAGGAAGGACGAAAACGATGACGAGAAACGACTACGTCATTACGAGATGATTTGAGCATTTGCCACATCCTAGTCGATGGGGGTCAAGGGGGGTGGTTGGAGTGAGGGGAACCTCTAGTGGAGTCTCATTGAAAACACATATCGTGCCGGCCGAACGATACGATTGTCGGGCATATTACAAAAGTTATAACACGCTCCGAATAATATCACAAATGTTCTATTTATCACGCATTAAAATGATAATATCTCGAAAGGGAAGGAGCGACAGAGGGAGGAAGGTAAAGAGGGAAAGAGACTTAGGGGCGAGATCGAGAGAGAGCAAGCGAGATATTGTTCGAAATGACAATTCCGTTTGTAGTTCTCGCATTATCCTTTTCCGATGTCCAGCGCAATAATGGCCTTAATGACACCTTTTAATATTCCACTCGCATGCATCATTCGCATAAGTTCCACCGATCGATCGATCGACTGTGAGGGGTCGATTCGTGGTTCTGGGGTCTACCTTGGTTCATTTTCGTCCCTCTGCATTCACGTTATACAAATTAAATCGCATTGAGGGAAATTTTTCACTGCCAATGACGGCAAGTAGTTTGGATTCTTTTTTTTTTTTTTGGGTAAAATTCAGCTCAAGGAACATATAACGCATAAGCATTCAATAAGCTTCCCTTTACGATCCGTTAACGGTCGTTACGTTACTTTGCGTCACGTTACGTTTGCCTCCCCTTCCATTACAACCTCACCCCGAAACGACGTCTGGGTGCAGCTCGCGTCGTCCAGAAGTCGTTTCGAATTCCGAACGCAACGCGTCCCAAACAAAAACAAACGAAGGATGAGGGGTGGCGAGGTTAATAGAGGAGGATTGGCGAGGGAAGGGAAGATGATGGACTTGAGGGCGTCTTTGAGCGAGAGAAAAAAAATTGTGGTCTCCAGCCGGCGTTCAAACTTTGGTCGTGGACAATCGAACGAATGTGGTCGAGGGTTCGAAAGGGTTCAAAGGGAGCACATGAAATGATAACTTTTGCATTTGAAATTGGAATTGGAATACTCTTGTCCTTCTTTTTCAACTCCTTCTTCCACTTCCTTCTACTCCTTCTCTTTCCTTCATTTCCTCATTCGTCTCGGGCGTTTCTCCTTCACAAATGAAATGAAGCACATGTGTTTTTAAGGACCTCTTTTTTTTATTGTTGTTAATGTTGTTGTTGTTGTTGGACCCACTAACTGTCCACACAACAATGAGCCAGAAGTTGGGGCCATCCTTAGATGAAGTAAAGAATAAGAAATTCTCTATACGAAAGAAAAGTTTCAATGAACCCAGCAATAACAAAACTGTCAGACTGACCTTAAAAAAGGACATTTTAAAATTAAAATGTGAGAAGAGGATATCGAGAGGATGCCGAGGATGAAGGGCGAGTGGAAGAAGAGGAAGAAAAGCAGCAAAACATTGACATCAAATAAATAGACGAACAGCAAAGGGGACGGGCGAACTGAGAGCACGAGGGAGAGAGATGGAGATGAAGACGAAATAGACCGATGAAGACATGAAGTCGAAGAATGAGATGGAGATGGAGTATGGGGGAGGCAACGAAAAACAAACATGGACAAAACTTGGCAGGACATTCGGACAGATAAACAGAGTGCGACCGACAGCGAATTCGGGGAGGAGACAGACCCTCGGGGGCGTGGCCGAAGTGGGCGGCGAAGGGACATGAAGTGAAGTGAAATGACAGCGGAAAATCAGAGCCAAGGAAATGAGAAAGAAATTTAAACAAAATTGCAAAGTTGCGCTCATGTGTTTTTTTTTTTTTTTTTTGTTGTGGGTTGGCCGAACTCTCGCTTTGGCATCCGACCGATGGACCATGTGTCCATGTATGGGTGGTTGTCTGTGTGTGTGTGTGTGTATGTGCGTGTTTGAGTGACGCCCTCTATTTGCTTATCTGGCTGACGGGTCTGCTTCGGTTTCGGTTTGGTTTGGTCTGCTGGCTAAGAAAATATTAAGTTTTCTTGAGAAATCATTGACATATGATGCAATATTTCATTTGGAAAACATTTCACAAAACAACAACAACAACATCGCCTCCTTCAGGCCATCCGATCGATGGGCCAAAGGATGCGAAGGACGGCTCAAATTACAACGATGTCAAAAATTGAAAATAGTTTTTATTAAAATGCTCAGAGAGAGAGAAAAGAGGGTGGGAAGAGGTCAAAGGACCATATGGAGTAGGATAAAGGACCAGAAGGGAGTGGGAGAGAGGAAGAAAAGGGAGGGGGTCAGAGGAAGAAAAGGGAGACTGTCAGAGGTGGTGAGGAATGAAGGACGAAAACGAAAACCCGAGGCCAGAACGGAAACACAGAGGAATTAAACAGGAAGCACAAAACAGAGCCAGAAGGAAGGTTCTCATTGTTTGGAAACCAAGCGATGGAACGAACCTAGAAGATAGAGGGAGACTAATATGGAGAAAGCGAGATAGGTAGAGACCAAGAGAGAAACCAAGACAGAGAGAGACCAAGATAGAGTGGGAGCAAGATATGGCCAGAGTGATTCAGAGAAAGCCAACCAGATGTGCGTGCGAAAGTTTTCGCTTTCTCAATGCAATGCGAATTGTTTCTTAATTAAAATCAGATATTCCTTCTATCTCTTTTGTTCATGTCAAGCTCTGTCTCTTTCTTTCTCTCTGTCTAATGAGAAATTACTTGTATTTGACCTCTCCCTCACACCTTTATTTTCTCTTTCACTTCCACTCCATGGGGCAGAGTAAAATTACTTCTTCGAGTTCAAAGCAATTGTCTTCAGAAGGTCCAAATGTCTGTCTTTCCAACTGTCTGTCTGTCTGTCTATTCGACTATTCGTCAAAGTGCCGTGGTATGCGTGTGTGTATCAGTTAAACACAATTACACGCAATTTTTCCGCCACCAACAACAAATCGCTAGGAACTACGTTGAAGAAAGTGGACAAAAAGAAGAAAGCAATAGAAATCGTTAAATCGAGCAAAGAAAACATTTTTAATAACGAAAACATTTCAGCCGCACCCTGACGCAAGCTCAACCTCAACCTTAATCGCAGCAAAAACAACAAGAACAACAACATACCAAACAACACCTCACCCAATTCTTTCCACCCTCAGACACCTTCCATCAAAATCAATGGCCTTCACTCAATTCGTCCTGGGCGAATCCTTTTAATTACACTTGCGATTTCGCATTGTCCTGAAGGGACCCGAAGGGAAAACAAAAGACCGGCCGAAACCTCTCCTCAAAGCACATTCGTCTTTTTCACGTTTTCCACCTTCGTCTTTTGTCATCCATCTCTGTCTCTTATCCTAAAACTTCGTCTGTTGTCCTCCAACTTCGTTGCCTGACCTCCAACTTCGACTTATTCTCCTCCTTCTTTCGTCCTTCTTCTTCTTCTGTCCTCCTCCTTCTCTTGTCCTCCAACTTTTCTTGTCCTCCTCCTTCTTTTGTCCTCCTCCTTCTCTTGTCCTCCTCCTTCTCTTGTCCTTCTCCTTCTCTTTTCCTCCTTTTCCTCATCTCATTGTGAGCTCGCATGCTTCGCTCGCTCCTAATTGAGTTAACATGACGAAAAGGATATTAAATGTATTTCCTATACAACAACAATAAATCAGCAACTACAACGAAAACAACAACAAATAAAACAACAACAATTGAAGCAAGTTGAGTAGTAATAGAAATCGGCCGAAGAAGTAGAAGAAGAACCAGAACAATGGCGACAGCCGGAAATGTAATATTCGCGCTAGCTCATTATTTTTAAGCTCTCGTAGTGAGAGTGAGTGAAAAAGAGAGAGGGATATATAGTGTGGGAGGGAGAGAAAGCGAAAGTGAAGTGAAGTGCGTGCCGTGTTTACATTTAATATTGCATTGAAACCAGTAGTTTTTGTTGTTATTGTCGTTGCTATTGTTGTTAATGTCGTTGCTATTCTTGTTCTTGTCGTTACTATTCTTGTTCTTGTTTCACTTGTTCTCTCCCTCACGACATTGTTGTTGTCCTGGATTTTATTGTTCCTATAGTTCTTGTTCTTGTTGCTAGCGTATGTGCGTGAAGACAATCAAGAGGATAGAGAAGAAGAAGAAGAACACGACGGCAACATAATTGTTTGGTGGGTTGGGTTTTGAGCTGAAATAACAAAGAAAATCGAGGCAAAGTTCGAAAAATCATTTTGCGTTTTTATTTTGTTTCTTTTCTTTTTGCCATTGTCAATTGTTGTTCTTGTTGTAATTGTATCTGTTGTCGTTACAAAATACACCACACCAACACACTCAAACCATCTTCGGGGACATGCAAGGATTTCATAGAAACACCCCGAACAAAACCCCAGCCCACGTTCACCACAAGCACCCGACAAAACTTCCTCGCACACGCACACCATCGTCATCCACACGCACTCACATACTCACATATGTTTGTATGGACACACTCATACACTCACACACACAATCTTAGTGTTTCTACATTCGTGCATTAAGATCGAAGGAACTTGAGGTTTAATGAGCAGAACGCAATTGTAAAGAAACTGTTACCGATAACGAATAAAATTTGCACGCGCCTGACCCACTGGGTACACTGCGAGAAAATTCGTAGGGAGAACAAAGAATGTGATGTAAAAAATCACAATTCATAAAATTTTTCAAAATATTACAAATTTTCTAATATTTTATGAAAGGCAAATAATGAAATGCAAAATTAAAAAATTTCAATTCATTTTTATTATTTTGTTTTTAATTTTGTCGTTTTTTCTCAGTGTACTCGTCATTGGATTCTTCATTATTGGTCCGATATGTGTTTTTTTTTCCCTTTCTTCTTTGTTAACTGTTTCGTTTTCTTTGTTCTTATCCTTCTTCTTCGTCTTCTTCTCCACTTCTTCTTGTTCTTGGGCTTGCTCTTCACTTGTAATGATTATTTTTGTTACTTTTTCTTTCTTCGTTACTTGGGTTGGTCGAACAAGTACAAAAACAATAATTACAACAATATCAACTACAGCAACAAACTAAAACACCGATAACAACAAAACCAAGTAACAAGAATAACAATTACAAAAACAATGAAGAAGTTTTCCTTAATGAATCCTGTGCGTTCGCCGCATTAAAACTTACAAACACACACCAACACACACACACACCCAGCCACCCACGCCACTCACACGCACATTCACATTTACACCAACTCACATACAAAAATACACTTCCACTTACTTGTGACTCATGCATGTAAACGTAAGTGTTTCCAAGTGCTTCCTGTGTCTTTGCGTGTTCCAATGTGTGCGTGTGAGCGACCAATACATATACATACATATAGGTATGCGGGTGTGTGTGACGAGAGTACGTTCGGATTTTTATTCTCGTGTAATTAGAGTATCGATGGATGGCTGAATGGACGGGTGGATTGATAGATGGATGGATGGATGGATGGATGAAGGATCGAAGGATATGAGCTGATTTGCAGATGACGTGAGTGGCGCGTGTGTGAAGTGTAATAAACATTTATACCATTCACCACCACCACCATCACTTTCTCTATATACCCTTCTCTGTCATCCTCATCCACTTTCCTTCACTCTTTCTTCCACTCTTCTTCTTTCTTTCGTTTCACTTGTACTAAGTCTTCTCGTTTTCTTCTCATTAATATAATTGTTGTAATTGTTATTGGAGCTTTCGAGAAAAATAGCACTAGAAGAATAAGAGCAAGAACTCTTTATCTCCATCTCTCTCTCTCTCGCTCTCTGTTTACCTTTATCACACTCTCGAATATTGTTCCAAAAATAGACTTTGATGGGAATCGAAGTATGATATAGAAATAGAAATTAACCAAAGACACTTTGACAATAAAACAAAGCGATAGCGAGGAATAAAAGAACAAGGAGTAAAAAGAGAAGACCTTCAGCAAAAATAGTTTGAAATGATTTCTATTATATATAAGAGCCTAATCTTGCGAATTTCTTCTATTACCTCCTTCAATCTCAACTCCCTGCACTTTCTATCAGTGCAAAGGAAGGATATATCGACTGTGTTATCGTTACTCGATTTCTTCGATTTGTCTTCTCCTTTCTATCCTCAACCCTAATTCGTCCTTCACGTGTGTCCTGTTGTGGCGCCTCCAGGAAGGATCGATGATACGAAGACGACGTTGACTGCGCCATCGGTCGGATGCGTGCGTGTCCTTTCGTCCCAATAACAAAGGACATGCGAATCTCTGGCGAATCTCAAGCAATGAGATGGAGCAACTTTTCTTGTTACTTTTTCCTGTGTTTTTTTCCTGAGCCTTTTCTCCTTTCTCGTCTTCCTTCACTTCTAACATCCTGTTGTTACTAAAGTAGTAACATTGTTGTTGCTTTTGACTATTGCTGTTTTTGTTATTGTTCTTGACTACAGTTGTTTTTTCTGTTGTTGACTAATGTTGTTTTTGTTACTGTTTGTCGATTGTAAGAAAAATGCTTTATTCGCAATATTTACTTGAGGTGAAAGTTTTTCGTTCTCCCATCCTCGCATCCATCTCTCAAGGATTCGGGGCGGAAGAAGAGGATGTTGGGTCGGCCATCTTAATAGGTTTTTTTCCACAACTTCTGAGGGAGAGAGGGAGAGAAAAAACACCGTATTTTCGTCTCGGTTTTTGCAACATTTGCCAATTGAAGCAAAGTCTCTTCTCCATTTGGTGGTTATCCTTCAGGACGATACACTCACACATTCACACTTACACCCAAAAAGATACATGTGTCCGTCTTGATCGGAAGAAAGTACAACAAAAACAACAACAACAAAAACACTTCATTTGGAAAATGCAAACGAGCTGCAAACTCTTCATGTTCATGTCTTGAGGTCCTGCCAACGACCGCTTCGGGACGCAGGATCCGCCTTCACAGGAAAAACTACGAATTCAATTCGATCGCCATCCTCTTTCTCCCTCTCTCTCTCTACAATAACAATAATAACAACAACTACATGAGGATAAACCCTTTTTCCATTTTCCGCATAAATTGAGCGAATCCTTCTAAGATGAGAAGAAAGTGGGGGCGGGGTCGAGGGATGGGCGTGAGTCCAAGAAGTGCAAATGTTTCACTCATTTTTTTTTTGGTTGTTGTTATTTTTTATTTTTTGTTTTTGTTTATTTTGTTGTTTTACTTTGTTTTCTTCAATTATTTTTTTTTTTTGTATTTTCTTATTTTCCTTCGCCTAAAATTTGCATCAAAAGGAAAATCGACTTGTTATTGTCGTCCTGCACACTCGCATACAAATGCGTATGTGTGTGTGTGTGTGTGTCAACGAGGATTTGTGTCTCCAGTTCCATGTGTGAGTGAGTGTGGAAATTCGTTTTTGTATTCGTCTGTCCAGAAGTCTTTTTATTTTGATTCGTTTTTTTTCCTTTTTGCTACCTTCTCTCGAAGATTGCGAAGAACTTCAGCGATTTAATGTAAATGTGCTTCCGCTTCGTCATCTAGCATCTTCACTCTCACTCTTCCCTTGGTCATCTCCCTTTCTTTCGTTCTCTTCCTTCAAATACTCGTCTTTCCACCATTCTCTCTACCATCCCTGGTCCGTGTGTCACTAACAGGACAATCACTTTTTAATGAAAAATGCAAATGCTTCGAAGACGTTCCAGGATTTGAGAAATCGATCGAAGGGACCTCAAGAATATTATAGAAAAATATAATAGAAAATAATAGTGGTATACAAATAAAATTATATATAAAATAAAAACGGTTTATAAAAAAAATGAGAATATTAAACAATAATAGTACATAAAATGAAAGAGAATATAAAACAAAAAAAAAAATAAAGCAAAATAAATCAAAACAAAAAGAAGTACGTTAAAAAATTCTCAAGTCCTCTAAAATTTTTAAAACTCTACTCAAAATTTTGAAAAAATTCATATCGATTTAAAAAGCAAGAGAAACATAAATTTCTGTAATCCAAACAATTCGAATTAAATGTTCGAGACCTTCGAACATCTGTAGATAATATTCCGAAAATCGATTCAAACTCATTGGAGGTCCTTGAAACACGATTCTAGCTTGAATCTCTGGACTCATCCAAGAACTAATGAATACTTCTGTTGGGTGCACCGGCCGTTGAAAGTGATGGGTTTTGTACGATTGTTCTTCTCTCTCTCTCTCTGTGGTTATTGTAATTTGTATTTCTGTAGTTCTTGTTTTGTTTGTGCTATTGTACTTCCTTTTTTGGTTGTTTTTGTTATTGTTTTTGCTATCCTTCGACCACATAAAACACAAACCGAGAAGCCTTGGAAATGTCTAAACTTTTGCCACATTAATTTGGAAAATTCATCTGCCGACTGTCAGACACGATACAAGAGAAAGAAGATGAAGAAGAAGAGGCCGTGGGGGAGAATCAGATGAAAACTCGGACCTCGAAGTAGAAAGGTATACAGAGAAGAGACAGAGATAGAGAAATAACTATGCAGATGGGGATTAAATCATTGTGCGCAACAACAACAACAACAACAACAATTACAATAACTACCACCATCACCACCACTAGTTCGAAAACATTAAAAACCCACACTAACTCACTCATACAACAAGTCCATTCAACAACACACACTTCAACAACAACTTCCCACTCACACATAAACATATCACACATACATATATCATCTTCCTACACATACATATAAATTAGTAGATTTGTATAAAAGATGGAGTCAACACTTGAAAATCTCGTCGCTTCCTCGATTTCGAGCATCAAATGGAATTTGTTTATTATTGCAACAATGACAACAACACCAACATTGACAACAAATGGTGAAAAATTATAATTTAAATTTCTCTCTCAAAGTGTGTGTGTGCGTTTATACACACAAAAGGATATATTCCTGTCCTTTCTCATTTGCTTGTGTGTGTGTAAGTGTGATAGAAAATACATTAAATTCGAGTAGAATTTGTTATTTTTGGAGTCCTTTTCGATCTTGTTGTTATAGTTGTTGTTCTTGCTTATTGTTGCTGATATCCCAATTGTTGTTGTTCTTGCTTATTGTTGCTGATATCCCAATTGTTGTTTTTGTTATTATTATTATTATGTCTTATGCTAAACTGTACCCTGTGCAAAGAGCCTTCGTCCACTGCCCCCGACCATTAACTCCGACCACACCCCACCCCTCTCTGTCTCTCACACACACAAACGCACTCACTTCATCAACCCCTTCCGGAAAAACCCATTTCGTCCCATCCCCCGAACACACACTTGGACGAAGCCACTTGGTCGTCATGTGCCAGGTCCTTTCAAATTTAGGCTAAAATCCGTAGCTTTCTCATGTAGGTGTGTGTGTGTTCCTCTCTCCCTCTCTCTCTCTCTGTGTGTGTTGGTGTGTTTGTGCCCACGTATCTGTGCTCGTGTGACTGGGGGTGGGGGGAGCTTCATGGTAAAGGATGAGGTTTCTAAACTTTTCGAAACTATTCTCAAAGTGAAATTTGAATTGAAGCGAACCGAGAAGAGAAAGAGTAGAGCGAACTAGAGGCAAACGAACCGAAGCGAAAGGAAGGCCGGCAACGGGTTAACGAAGGAGAGGGTTAAAAGAGGTGGAGGGAAGTGGTGGTCGAGACGAAGGATACGAAGGCCAGGAGACAATATCCCAGCTCCGGCCTTTGTTTCCACGAACACCGAGCGCTCGGCCTCAAATTATGTGCTCGCAAGTTTTTCCCATCGCCCCCAACCCATCTCATCGTTGTGTGAGTGTGTCCATGTGTGTGTTGGTGTTAGTGTATTGCGTTGGTGTGCGAAATAAAGAATAATAATTTGAATTGCTCATTCGAGTAGGATTTCGTTTACGAATCCATTTCAAATTTCAAATTTATTTATTTCTTTACTCTTTCTCGCCCGCACTCTCACTATCTCCCTCACTGGGCGTGGGCCGAGACACAAAAAAAAAATATATATAAAAGGAGTAGAAAATAAAGGTCCTTCGAGTTCGAGCCGTCGTGTTTCGTATCCTGTATCCATTCGAATGTGAATGCGATTTACATAAATCCATATGTATGCTGCAGCCTGGACTCGAACTCGAGCTCTTCGCCATTCGGTCTTCGAATTCGACACCCCGTCGTATGAGAGGATGAGGGGGGGGGGGGGGTGGTAGAACAATTGTTGTTGTTGGAATTCTAAACGCGTCCTTCGACCATCTCCATTTTATAGCCTTCTTCTGCAAGTGTCCTGCAGACTCTTTTCTTCACTCGCTGACCTTCCGTCGTCTTCGCCTTTCCTTCGTACCCTTCTTCTTTCGTTTCCTTCGCCTTTCGTTTTGTTTCCCTCGCCTTTCGTTTTGTTTCCCTCGTCTTTCGTTTCCTTCTCCTTCCGTTTCCTTCACCATTCCTTTCCTTCACCATTCCATGCCTTCGTCTCCCACCTTCTTCTGCTCATTTGACCCCGAGTGTCCATCCTTCGTCGGACACATGGCCAACCTCTCACACACACACACTCTGCCGCCCCCTTCACACACACACACACACTCATGCACACGCACACACTCGAACGGGCGGCTGCTGCTGCTGCTTCTCCTTCACTTAAATCGTTAGATCCCTTTTAATGGATGAGTTATTGCCGTACATACGTAAGTAGGTGCGTAATGTTGAAATTTATTTCATTTCTTATTATATCATTCATTCACTCGTCCAATTCGTTCCCTCTCTCTCTCTCTTTCACACACAATCGCAATCTCTTACTCTGTGTCTTTCTCTCTTCTTCGTTCTATCTATTGCTCGTTTGCCTATTCACTCATTCATCCATCGATCGATCCGTTCGACCTCTCGTTCTCCACCTCCATCGCTGTCTTATTTTTCGCCTTACTTATCTCCTTCTCCCTTCTCCTCCTTTATCTCCTCTCCTCCTTCATCTCGTCCATCGTCCCGCCCTGCTGCATTTACTTAAGTGTATGCGTGTGTGACTGAGATGGTGTCAGTCTGTCTGTTCGTCTGTGTCTCTCTCTCTCTCTCTCTCTGAGTTCGTATGCGTGTGGCCCGTTGAGCTGTGGGTGGTGCCGGGTGGTCGCCGTGTAATCTGGTCGGCACGGTTCACAGCTTATTGTATATTCCGACGGGAACCTCTCGGTCACGGCGAATTGATCTCTTCGAGGAACCTGCTGCAGGTTTCGAAAGACATCGACCAATAACCAAAGTAGGATTGAGATCGAAGACAAGTGTCGGAGGCACTCAAACGATGGATGGAGTTCGAATTAGAACTTGTGGTTGTGGTCAGTCGTTGTCGGGAAAGGAGATAAAGTTCGCTGATGTATTTTATGTAAAATTCTATTAGTTATTCTTCCCTCTTTATAAGACAATTCATCCCTTCAATTTTAAACACTCATCGTCATTATGATGAATCGTCATTATGATGAATCGTCATTATGATGAATCGTCATTATGATGAATGTCCATAACCATTACATGGATCTCCTCCAACCCTGTTCAGGGCCCCGTAAGAAACGACATAAATCACTTGCCTATGTTGATATGATGACACGAGACTTCATGCAACCCCCTCAAACCCCGCTCCTCCTCCTCCTTCGTAGATTCCCCTGACCATGTCCTGGATTCTCCAGGGAAGTTTTGTCAAATCATGAAACTTGCGTGGCCCGAGGCGTACAAAGTCAATGGCAAACAATTAAAACAGCAAATACGAACGAAGCCGCACCCCTCATCGGACAACGACACAGTCGCCTTTAGTTTCTTCTCATTCCTCCTCTTTATGCTCGCCAACCTTCTCGTTTGGTGACCGCTGTCTCTCGTCCTGGCCCTCATCGATAATTATACAAATGGCGCGCCTTCGGACAGACAGACGAAACGGACGAAAAGACAGACGGACAACAACAATAAGCGTAATAAAGCATTACGCAAAGGACGACGAATGGACGAAAGTGGCGGAAGGCGTCGTCGCTCGCAATTTGTCAAAATAATAAGTCGAACGGATGAAATTCGGCCAAATAACATCCTGTGGACGAGGGTTCATACGAAGTGTCCCGAACGAGAACGAGACGAACACCAGCCGAAATTCTGGCTCCTGCTTCTGTCCCGGTGTCCGTGTCCATATCCGAGTCCGTGTCCATATCCGAGTCCGTGTCCACATCCGAGTCTGAGTCCGAGTCGCTTTCCGAAGTCCGAGTCGCAGGCGTCGATAATAATTGAGGGATATTACAATAATAAACATGCCTGGCCTGTCGTCCTGTCAGGGAACCGGGTACGAAGGACGAAGGGATGGAGTTGGGGATGGAGAACGTTAAGGATTTTCCGCATATAAAATAATAATATGTACGATGGACAGAGAGACGGACGGACCGAACGAACGAACGCACATTCGCATATAATTTAGGCAATGACAGGCGAGGTTAAAAGGGGTGGTTGACGCGCCACCCGATCCACACCAACACACACATACAATCGTTCTCCACACACACACACACACACACACTCACACTTAGCCGCGCTGACACACAAACACACACTCATACATGCAGAGGCCGACTCACATGAGCTATGGCTTTGGGAATGAGAGCTGTTTGGAGGCGTTAAAAGGTGTCGGCCTCGTCGTCTCCACGTCCCCTTCATTGGCACCATTCTCACATTCTCTTCTCTCTCCCCCCCTTTCTCTCTTCCTCCTTTCATCACCCCCCTCTTCGCCATCCCTTCGCCACGATGTGAGTTCGAAACTAAATTTATGGCAAATATTTATTTCCTCAACAATGAACAATTTGCTTGGAATAGAAGAGAACAAAAAGGACCCAACACCACCACCCTTGGAGTCTCCCCCTCTCTCTCTCTCTATCTCTCTCTCTCTCTCTCTCTCACTCATTACTTCCCTCTCTTTCGCACACTCTGCCGTCGTTAGGTCGCGCTTCGTTCGATCGGTGCCGGTCGACGCATCGATACGATGATGTATTTGCGGTCACTGCCTATATTTCGCACATACTGACACACATTCACACACGCACACATAATCACACAAAATATTCACACACACACACATAAAATATTCACACACACACACATAAATACTCATACTCACATAAATACTCAGACTCACACAAATAATCATACTCACTCTCTCTCTCTCACTCACTCTCATATCCTTCGAGGGTCCATCGCACACACTTCGCGGGACGGACGGACGGACGTATGCGTCATTTGCGGCCTGTCTGTCCGCCTGTCTGTCTGTCTGTCTGTCTGTCCGCCTGTCTGTCTGTGTGCGCGTCTGTGTTTGTTTGGGTGCGTATAATTCAAGTACCGTTAGATAGCGGCAACACCAACAACAAGCATAACATAAAAATTGTAATCGCTTAGGACGACGCGTTCTCGACCTCAACGTTGATGGCGCGAATCCCTTATGCGGGCCATGGATATAATGACCATGGTTAGAAAGACAGACAAACAGACAGATAGACAAACAGCTAAGCAGACAGATAGATAGATAGTATTTCAATATTTTGGCTCAATCGTGGAAGCGCAATAAATTATTTCATTTCATACGCTCAATCGAGGGAGGCGCCATCGACACGGCGTTGCCACCAGGTTGGAAGAAATCGAGTTCGCGATTTTCTTGGTGGGATTTTCATGTCGAATCGATGATGATCATGATGATCATCTCAACTTGAGGTTCTTCGGAATTCGTTAAACAATTTTTTAAAACGTTTTCTTCAAACGATTTTCCTCAAGAGATTTTCATCAACGGCTTCTACAACATTTTCTCTTTCTTGTCTTCTTTAAATAAAAATAAATCACTAAAATTAAAATAAATAAATTAAACTAAAATATATAGAATTTCTCGCAATTGAAAATTTACAAAAACCTCTCTCACCATTCGTAGTATAATAATAAAATTCCCTTCCACACATCGGCCGCCCCTCGCCACACCCTCAAACCACACACACACACATACACATACACATACACATACAAAAACACATACACATACACACACACATTCGTCCTCCCTCATTCTCTCCCACTTGTTGTTGACTTGCGAATCGTTTCATCTCGCTCTCGCACCCACTTATTTTCGCCTCTTTATCTATTTCTAAATTCTCTTCCGAAAACTATTCGCTCTCGCAAATACGAGGTATTTTATTGATTTATTGCCTTTCGTTATTATTTTCGCCAACCCTTTACCGAAGTCCGAATCCTAAAACTCATCCCACATCATGATGTGGATTGATAGATAGATAGATAGATAGATAGATGGAAATACACACACACATATTACATATGGATACATTTATATGTGGAATATATCCTATATAGAGACATTGCATACATTACCCCCGGTGTGTCGACGTTAAGTATTCCACACATAACAACAATAACAACAAAATAGTCCGTCATCCCTTTCGTCGCTCGAGACAGAGATAGATTCATCGTCCACAAAACATCATGTGCCCCGCCCCCTCCTTGTTGCCGTTGCCCACTCATCTAATACTGCCTTCCACGTGACTTCCCAAAAACAATAATAATAACAACAATAGCAACAACAACTACAACAACAGCAACAGCAACTACAATAACAACAACATCAGCAACACTTCACACAGCATTCTATCACGAAACCAAATAAATATCATCATTGAACTCAACTGAAACTTCATATAATCCCTTCCATCATTCGAACTCCCACCACCCCATGGTCCACCTCATCGTAGTCGAAAACTAAATCCCACCGTGGGCCCACTGTCACTCTTCCCCCTCAACGTTCCACAGTGCGAGGAAATTCAGCTCTCGAACCTTTTCCGCGTCCGTTTCGCCACCTCTCAGTCATTCGTCTGTCCGTCCGTCCAACGAATACAATTGAAACTTTTTGGTCCATTTTCCAAACACAGTCGTGTCGACGTCCCCCCCCCGTCCCACGTCTTTTGACAGGAGAGGATCTCCTCCCCCTCCGCCCTCACTCTGCCACTAACACTAAATCACTCTCGCACTGTTTCGAATTCTCTCTCGCACTATCAGTCTCGCTCTCTCACTAGTTGTGCAGGGTTTTCCCCCATTTGACTTCCTCTCTCTCTCACGCCCACTATATCACTCACTCTCCCATTCTCTATCTCTGTCCAAAGCTTCGTTTCTATTGCTCTCTCTCTCTCTCTCTCTCTCTCTCTCTCTCTCTCTCTCGGCCTTCAGTCACAACCTACTAAACCACAAATCCTGTCACTCTCACTTCTCTAAATTTCCGCCTGCCCAACGGTTGAAAACGCCTTCGACCCCTTCTGGCTTCAACCACCCGCCTCAATGTCCAACCATCAGTTTGTTCGTCTGTCTGTCCGTCCTTCTGTCTGTCCGTCCTTCTGTCTGTCCGTCCTTCTGTCTGTCCCCCCTTCTGTCTGTCCCACTGTCTGTCCATCCTTCACTCCGTCCCACTGTCCATCTCTCCTTTCATTCCCTCCGTCTGTAACTGAAACTAACGCTTCCTGTACTCATTTCCGGCGCGCTAAAACGACTCCATCCGCCATCATCGAAAGTCCTGCCGCAATAACAACAACAACAACAACATCGACCCCACCTCTCATCTCACCCTCTGCCAACCAACCAGCCCCCAGCTCCACACCTCGCCCCGCTCTTCACAACTAAAATTACCCGAAAAACTATCTGCTTCCCTAGTTTTTAGTTTCGTTGGAAATTCATACATTCATTGCCACCGACAGGATTCCGCACACCACCCGACCCGACCCGTTGACGTCGACGTCGCGTCGGCGCCTGCCAGCACCCGAAGCGAGTCGAGCCGACGACCACCCGACCTCACTCCGAACCCACCCACAAGTAGATCTCCTCCAGCACCCTCAAAACTATGGCCCCCAACCAGCACCGAAGCATCGAACGTGTTGAGTGGGTGGGCGTCGAGTAATGGGAGGGGCCGGGGGGCGAAGTTTGAGAGCGAGATGGGGCGAACGTGTGGGAGGGAGAAGGGGCGACTGTGGAGGGTGGCCGAGGGGTTCATTGGGCGGCGGCTCGTAATAAGATGGATTGTAGTTTTATGCTTAAAAAGTAATAAATAGTATACGAAAGTAGTTGGCAAACCCTGGCCTTCCAACAAATCCTCCCTCGTAATGGTTACTGAAGCTGTTGTTGTTGTTGTTATTGTATATATTGTTGTTGTCTTAGTTGTTCTTGTTGTTGTCATTGTTCTTATTGTGATTGTTCTTGTTGCAATCCTTTATACAACAATTCATCTTCAACTGCTGCCCACAACGAAGTTTTCTTAAAATTTGTCTTCTCTGGCTCTCACTTTCTAACTCTTTCATTCTCACGATTTCAGTCGCTCTATCTTTCTCAGTTTCACTATCTTTCTCTCGCTTTCTCTTACTATATTTAACCCATAGTAGTCCTTTTCTTCATCACCTCCTTTCCCTCATTCGTGCTTCTCTCGAGCTCTCTTTTGGTTTCTCCTCAGCTCTCATTGTCCACCGCCTGCTCTTCATCTGCCTCATGTTGGGTATCCGCCTAAGTAACGATTAATGTGAGCAACGAATAACGTTCCCCTGACCATCGTACGCCCACCGCTCCCACCTCTCTATCTCACTCCACTACCGTCGACCGCACCCCAACGTCATTCATCATTCCACCTACTCCTCCCCCAAATCTCTTCCACATCCTCCCCCTGACCCAATATCCGCTCACTCTGTTTATCTCTCTGTCACACTATCTCTCCCCCCCCACTCTATCTCTATACTGCTTTCTCTCTCAAACACTCTTCTCTCTCTCTCAAACACTCTTCTCTCTCTCTCTCTCTCTCTCTCTCTCTCTCTCTCTCTCTCTCTATCCCACTCGTCGAACATCGGCCTCTAATGAATTACGCAATCTAAAACTACGTACATTTAATTCAAATTCGTTTCCCACCCTCGGCCACCTCTGAAACTAACTGTCCGTCTGTCTGTCTGTCCAACCACCTCCTTTCGTCCCTTGTCCTCTCTTGTCCTATTGTATTCTGTCCTCTTCTGTCCTTTTGCCTATTCGAGAATCGACACTAGTGCCGAAAACTTTTCTTCCCAAAACAAATTCCTACCCAAACCACCAGCCGACCAACCGACCGCCCATCCATCCATCCATCCATCCTGCGCCCCCGCTACCGCATCCTGTGGCATGCAAAAAAGGTCCTTCGTCCCCTTCCCTCAACCACGCCCCCGCTTCGCCCGGACATCGGCCGGATCACATCCTATCGTATCGTATCGCTTCGGTTCTCCTCGTTTCGTTTCATCTCGCCTCGCATGTCCTTGCAATTGTTCTCCGAAAACATTATTTCGCATATAATATTCGTAACTTTGATAAACATTTTTGTTGTTGTTGTTGTTGTTGTTTTTAATGTTAATGCTGTTGTTGCTGTAATTGTTCATGTTGTTCTTGCTATTGCTTTAGTTGTTCTCATGTTGATCACGTTGTTGTTGATGTATTATACAAAATACCCATAAAGTATGCATGAACGAGATGGCAATAGCAGCATCATACACACATCCATAGAAAGAAGCAACACCTACATCATTCGCCACACTGGCCACAACGTGCTAGAGTGAGAGGCAGCGAGTCAATCCTAGCAAATGAGTGAGAGTGAGAGAGACAGAGTCCGAGTGAGAGAACGAGTGCGCGATAATATTTGTTGTCAGTTTCTAAATCGGAAAATGCCAAAAATTTCTGCCTATTCTACATTCGGACCCACGTCGTCCTCTCCTCTTTTCTCTTCTTCCTGCTCACATCTGGGCCATTCCAACCCATCGCATCGCATGAGTTATAAACGAAGCAATACAGACAAACATACAAACACCCAAACACACACACACACACACACGGGCAGAGGGAGTCACAGAGACAAAGGATGGGGAGTCAGAGACAGATAGACAGACAGACAAATGGACAGACAGACAGAGAAACGTTTTATCTTTTTGTAATACATCAAACTAGCCGCATCGTTTTATATACGCATCCATTTATATAAGTATGAAAACACACACATCCACAACTCATAGACCCACACATTGATAGCTCGGTTGGTTGGGCATCCGTGTGTGTGTGTGTGTGTGTGTGTGTGTGTGTGTGTGTGTTTGTGTAAGGTTGAGCCATAGATGGATGGGGTGTGAATGGTACAGGGCGCAATGTTGGCTGCTGCTGACTTGAATTACTATCGCAGGACATCAATAATACTAGCAGAGACAACAACAACAATAAATACAATGACAACAACAATAAATACAATGACAACAACAATAAATACAATGACAACAACAACAACAACAATAATGAAAACAATAAGAAGAACAAGTAGAAGAACAAAAGTAACAACACCAATAGATAGAATAACAATAAAAACAACAACAACAATGGCACCATTACAAATGGGAGACGAAGCAAAAACAATAAGATTGCCAGAAGGAAACTTAAAATGCTAGAGAGAGTGAGTGAGTGAGAGGGAGAAGCCATGAAGAGAAATGAAAGAGGAAACACAAACGAATTTAGAGGGAGAGAGCGTGTGTGTGTGTGTGTGTCGGTCGATCGGCGTTGCCAGATTCGGGCAAAGCACACGATACTCGATAATTAACCAGGCATCTAATTTGCGAAATAGTAATTAGAATGGGAGATAATTTTAAATACCCGATATAGGAATGGATGAGAGGGTGAAAGGGGGGTGAAAGGGGGGTGAAAGGGAGGAAAAAGAGGAAAGGAGGGAAAGGATAGATTAGAGGTAGTTAGAGAGAGAAAGAGCGAGACAGTAATATAGTATTCCCAAACGTTAGGGAATCGAATAATCGATATTGAAGGCTCTCCAGAGGTTTCCACAAAAATATCCTTTAGTCCTTTTGTTGCCTTTTGGAAATTCTAGAAAACCTATCATCATCAACATTGGAGTCGTCGTCGTCGTCGTCATCACTGGGTGGCAACGCCGCATAGAGAGCATCCTCTAATGACCGGCAAAACCGACCGAACCGACCGACTCAAGATGTGAGTGTATGTGTTTAAGTGTGTGTAGTTTCCGACTAGCACACACACACGAGTATGTAGAATAAGAGTAAGAGAGAGAGAGAGAGAGAGAGAGAGGAAGAGAGAATGAGGAGTCGAGCCCTCAACCAAAGACGCTCAGTCGACCCAAAAGAAGAACAAGACACCGATGTCGATGAAGAAGAAAAAGACTATGATGAAGAAAAAGACGATGATGATGTAGGAGAAGACGATGATGTTGATTATGAAGTAAAAGACGATGATGATGTAGGAGAAGACGATAATGTCGAACTTGATGATGATGATGATGAAGAAGAAGAGTCAAAAACAAGTACGATTCTCACACTTTTTGGCAACGCGACGCCGCCAGACGACGACCCTCGACCGAGATCCTTGTGTGGGCCAGGGACAAGAAGGAGGAGGAATAAGGGGGAAAGAACAAGAAGAAGAAAACAACAACGACAAGGACGTCGGAGAAGAGAAGTAGAAGACAACGATAACGATGACGAAGATGCAGATGGAGAGGGAGAAGAATTCAAAGACGAAGACAAGGAAACACGAGAAAACCTAGTGTGGACGAGAAGATGGACGATGGACGGACAGACAGAAGGATGGAAGGACGAGGGACGAAAGAAGAACGAAAGACGTCAGGGACGAAACGAGCCGGGGATGCCGGAGACGAAGTACCGAAGGCCAGAGAGACGAAGGACATCGCCGTAGACGAAGGCGACGTCGAAGTCGACGCCGAAGTCGAGGCGGAAGAAGTGAAAATTGATAGATGAGTTATGGGCGAAGGGTGAACCCTTCACTGGGCCGAAGAGGGTGGTTGGGGCAGAGCGAACAAAAGGATATATTTAAAATATATATGTGAGTGTGTGTGTGTCGTGCACGTACACATGCTCGTGTAAGATGGTGTTGGTGACGCGTCCGGTTTCTTCCACCGTCGTCGTCATCGTTGTCGTTTTTATTGTTGTTGGGACACGAAGGACGAAGGACAGCAGTGAAGAAGACCCAGAAGAGAACGAGAAGAGGAAGAGAAGGAGGTGAGGAGAAGGACGAGGAAGAAGGACGAGGAGGCGAAGAATAAGGACGAGTCGAAAGATGTTGTGGAAAGTCGAAGTCGAAGGAAGGAAAACTTTTTGTATTTATTTTGCTGGTTAAACTTTCTGCTTACACTTGTCTATGTGAGTTTGCATGTGAGATTGTCAGATTGTATGTGTGTGTTCGTGTGTGTGTGAACTTTTGCACATGTGTCAGTGCTGGTTACCGTCTGTGTGTGTTGTGTCTGTATGTGTTTAATACATAATACATCAATTGCAAAAAGATAGCCGGCCGCCTTCTGATTTCACTTGCTCGGCCTTCGTCTTGTCGTCTTCTCTTCTCCACCCTCCCCCACTCTCTTTTCGTCTCCCGTCCTCTCTGACCCTCTCGGTCTGTCCGACAGTTGAACAAGTTGACGTCGACGCCGACAGCGACGCCAGCGTATGTCGTAACACAAGGATACATTTATTATGTGTGAAAGATGTGCGCAAACGAAACGAAACGAAACGATTTATCCTTTTTAGTTGCCTCTTCTTGTCCGATTCTTGTACGTGTTCATCTTGTTGTTGTTGCTGTAGTTGTTATTGTTACGGTTGGGGTTTTTGTTCCTCATGTTGTTGTTATTGCTGTTGTTGTTCATCATGTAGTTGTTTTTGTTATTACTTTAACCACCCACCTCACAGAGAGTCCCAAGAAAAGGATAAACGCGTGGCGCAACGAGACGTGCGTACGAGTGGGTTTAATTATGTGAGCATGAGTACGAATGTGTATGGGTAAGAGTGGGAGAGAAAGAGTAGGAGAGATAGAGGGTATGAGAGAAAGAGTAGGAGAGATAGAGGGTATGAGAGTAAGAGTATAAATGAGTAAGGGTGTATGAGTGTACTATAACTGTGTGTGTGTGTGTGTTTGTCCTTCCTGCCCTGGCCAAGTGGAATTCCTTTTGGGTTTTGATTTATTTTCGAAAATTTTAATTAAACGAATTGAAGAAATTGCCGCTTTTGAAGATGCCACACGATCCACAGGATCCGCATCCTTTCGGTCCCTTTCGTTATTGTAATTAGACCAGCTCAAAAGGGGGGCTGGGGGGAAGATTAATGACAGGTCACTGGCGGAGGGCAGAGTTTACAAATGATGTTTGAAATAAGATTGAGAAAGATCTGAACATTATGAGCGAAGAGAAAGTTTCTGTTGGAACTCTTTTTCTATTCTAAAGTATTCATTTTGTAGTCAGAAATAGTGATCGACATGTGAGAAATAGTAAACGATATGTGAGAAATAGTAAACGAAATTATCCTTAACCATGTTCACGTTGGTGACGTTGTCGAATGTCGTCCTTTCCCAAGGACCCCAAAAACCCTCGAACCCTTCCGTGCACACTTCAATCGACAAGAATACTTTCTTGTCCTTTCCAATTAATTTAAAACGAAAAGAGAAGAAACACAATCGATATTCGAGGCACACTCGAAGGCACACAATCATTCACCAAACACACACATAGACACACTCAACACACACACACATGCAGACCATAGACTTTTCGACCGAAATGACATAGAGAATCCAGCCGGGGATATCCTGCAATAAAATAAGAAAAGTTTTGCACTTTTTGCTCGCATTCGTTCCATCGCTTCGTACTTTTGGGCAGTCGTCAGCCCACCTCTCTCTCTCTCTGTCTTTCTCTGTGGAATCTCCCCTCCCTCTCTCTCTCTGTGGAATCCACTCCCACTCTCTATCGCTCTCCCTCCTCCTTCTCCTCCGCCTACAGCCATGCCAAACGTTCGCAGGACATCATTTGGAAGGAAACTTTTCTCATTTTGAAGGAAAACAACAAACAAAATTATCGTCATCTCTCAGCGAATGCCATTCGTCACTCGCATGTGTGGCGTAAGTCAAAGTACACACACACACACTCACCCTCACACCCAAATAAGCAAACGAACACACACACAGACATACAGGGGACAACATCCGGACACGCACACAGATAGACAGACAGATGGATGGACGGACGGACGGACAAACACACGCATGCAATTGCAAGACAAAGGGTGCTCGCGTTTGACCTCCGCCTCCTCCCCCAACCACCACGCCCCCTCTCCACAGATGGCTCCAGGAATTTTCTAATACACTCGGCCTTCTTTCTTCATCCTCCCTTTCCACTCTCACCCCCCCACAATCCCCTCCACGAACCCAAAGACACTCAAAGACAACCGGTTCCTTGGAATTTTTTCAGTTTTCCTCCCTCCTTTGGCCATCGGCCTGCTTTTTAAATATTCCTAACGACGTGAGCCGTGGCGACTCTCATGAGGTCCTGCTGCAGGAAGGGGGAGGGGTGAAGTCAAGGTTTTCCTTCATATATCACCACCTTTCTCTCTTCCTCTCCCACCCTCTCACTCACTCTTCCTCTCTCGCTCCTCCGACTCGATCTATCTCTCGTTTTCATTTTCGCTTTCAATTTCAAATGTTATCTAAGAGACAGTCGTCGGACCCCCCTCGCCACGCCCCCTTCCACCGCCCACCATCACCGGCCCACATCGGTCTAACGAAGAACGAAAAAAATTGTTTGCAAACTTTAAAAAGTTTTTCATTTCTTGCCTCGTCCTGCTGCTCCTCCTTCTGCTGTTGTTGTAGGATAACAACAACAACAACAACAACAACAACAACAAAAGGGCTGAGTGGAGAACAAACACACGCGCGTTGTTTAAACTCCACGTTGGGGTCAGTCGGGTTCCCACCAACAAGGACGAGGGTCGGAGGTTGAAGGATGAAGAAGTGGAAAAAGAAACTCGAAATTGTATTTTGTTCTTGAGTTCTTGCTACAATTTTTGTTGTTATCGTTGTTGTTGTTATTGCTACTGGCCGCGTACGTGCAAAACCCGGGTCCACATGTGAAGACCAGCAGCACACATACACCCACACACCCACACTCACACACACACACAGGCAGATAAATAGATGGATTGTCCTTTTCCATGTTCCTTGACATATGCAAGAAACCTCTTCCCTTTTTGGCCACCGCAGACGTCATCTTGGCTCTTGTTGTTGTCAATATTATTGTTGTTGTTCATACTATTATTGTTGTTCTTATTGTTGTTGTTGTTTCTATTTGTTGTTGTTGTTGTTGTTATTGTATTTGTTTGTGTATTCTTCTTTATCTCTGGCAGCATTGGAAATGACTTCGAAAGAAACATCCGTCCCCTCGTCTCGGTTTCGCACAATCAAAGAAGATAAATGTCTCGAAGGCCGAAAAAGGTCGCCACGCATTTTCCTCGCCCTCTCTTTCTCCCTCTTCCTATCTCACTCTCTCTCTCTCTCTCTCCCTTTTTCTATTCCTCTCACTTCCTTTTTTTTTTTGATATTGTTGGCATTGCGAGTGTGTTCGTTTTTTATTTACATGGAAAAGTGTTTAAAACAACATGACAACGATGTCCTCGACTAGGATCCGATCCGGACAACAACAAACTCTATACCATATACCATATCATTATCATCGTCATCTGGAAGCTATGGAAAAATTTGTTAATGTTACAGAAAGTTTGCTTAATGCGAGATCTGAAGAAGAAATGATTTCTATTTATGTAGAACGAAGTCCACCATCCCTCAGTTCATAATCCATAGTCCATAATCCTTAGTCCGAACTTAATCTTCTTAATCTCCTCATCTCTTTTATTCACCACTTTATTTCGATAGCTTCAATTTATTCGTATATCGTCGCTTGGCCACGCCCACAAACTCTGACTCTAGATGATGGTCAAAACTCTTGTTATCACATAAATTAAACTTTTACGAGGTCCTCTCATAAAACCCTTGTCCACTATACAACAACAACAACAACGAAATTCAGTTGTCGTAAAAATAAAACTGGTCAGCATCTGATTGATTTGGCCAGAGAAAGAAACTGAGCTCAAGCAATTAATTCGCGCAGTGCCCTCGAGAAAGATGGACAAAAACAATCAAAATATAAGAAAACACAAAACAACAACAACAACAATATCCCAAGATAAAAACAACAACATCAATGCAACGAAGAAATAGAAATTGTCATAAAATCTGATGACAAAACATTGGATTAATTCGTGAAACAGGAATCATTTTATTAAAATCACACAACAACAATCATGATCATTATAACAAACAACAACAACATTGAGAGTAATACAAACGACAACATGACATTAATAAAATGACCATAATAACAACAACAACAACAATAACAATAGTAATCTTGACACAAAAGAAATTAAATGTTTTATTACGAAAACTATTTTAGACAGTTGTAAAAATTGGTCATAAAAATTAATAAAACCCCAGCATAATCCAACATCATCCTCATTCACTCGGTTTCCTATCGCTCCCCATCCCACTCCCTCTCTCTCTCTCTCTGCCTCATTCGCTCTCTCTCTCTCTCTCTCTTCCTCGTTTGCTTTCACTCGCCCTCTTTGTCGCCAAACTTCTCCACCTCCGCGATCTTCATTATAAAGTCTTTTGCTATTTATAGTTTTATCGTCTCGATTTGCTGACATTTTGAGCAAAACGTTGCCTACGAAAAACCCTGCGTCCCACAACAGCCCATGCAAAATCAGGACTTCCTCCTTCTCCGCCCCTCTCCTCGGCCCGCCCCCGTCGATGTGTCGTCGTAAAACGCGGTACGCGACAAAACTTTGCCATCGTTAATTTTATGTAGTTCAATGTTTTTATATTTTTATTTGGCTTCGGTTGGTTTTTTTTTTTCTCCGGTCGCCACGAGTGTTGCATTTTATTGAGACTCGAGTGAAACTAAGTTTGCCATAAAAGCCATTCAGACGTAAATGACGACAGTTGGAAGCTGCGGCGGGCAGATTAAAAGACTTCTACGATATCCTACGAGAATCTCTGTGAAGTTTAGTCTGGCATTTGACATGAACTCATTCGAGAACATCTATTAAAACCTCTCAAAACATCTCTCAAATGACATCTTAAATTATCCCTCAAACAGACTCTTAAATTGTCTGTCAAATGACTTCTCAAAACACTTTTCAAAACACCTCTTAAAACACTTTTCAAAACAACTCTTAAAACACTTTTCAAAACACATCTTAAAACACTTTTCAAAACAACTCTTAAAACACTTCTCAAAACACCTCATAAAACACATTTGAAAAAACCCCATAGTTTTCCCGAACCTCTGCGGGACATTATAATAATGGGAAGAAATCCATTCAAATATTTATATCTTCACACCTAGAAAAGTTTTTCATTCCTAAATATAAAAAAAAAGGGAAAAAGAAACGAAGAAAACAAAAAAAAAAAAATAACACACATTTTTCGCATTTCTTTCACTGATAAACGGTGATGATAAAGCTTTGAGCCTCTCTCGCTCTACTCCTCTCTCACTCTCCTCTCTCCACCCTTTGACTATCATCCGAACACACCTCATGTATATTCACATACTATATCCATGGATATATACATATTCCATTAAGGACCTTCGGACATTCCATCTAATTATAATTATTGACCCTTTTTTACATTGTGATTCGAGGCGAGGGCGAAGAGTAGACGATGGGTGATGAGTGAGTGAGTGAGTGAGTGAGTGAGTGGGCGTGGCATTGTGGGGTGGGAACGATGGGTTGGCGTGTGATTTATTTCATTATTATTTCATTTCAAAGAAACGCACAAAGAGAGCGTCTTCTCCTCCTCTTCTTCTACTTCTTCGTCGTCGTCGTCTACTTTTGGACTTTCTTGTGGAGTGGACGAGGTGTTTAAGAAGCTTTCAACTGCCTTTGAATATGGTCATTTTCCATGGTAATATCATGATTATTATTTTTTTGTTGTTGTTCTTGTTGTGAAGGATATTCTTGTTGTTCTTGTTGTGAAGTATATTATTGTTGTTATTCTTGTCTTGGTTACGACGGTGCCCTCAGCCAAATGTATTAATATTCGACATTGTATCGCGTCTTCGGTCGTTAGTCGATCGAAGAGCCCCAGGTTAACCGCTCTCAGACATGCAATCCTTTCTTGTTGTTACACTTACATATCTATCTCTCTCTCTCTCTCACTCCTTCTACCCTCCTTCTTTCCATCCATCCATCTGTCTGTCTGTCTGTCCATCTATCCATGCAACTATTCGCGGCGTGTAAATTAGTTGTTGGCCTCTTAAGATTGATGAATTTTGAACCGAACCCAGTTTTTGTTTTGCTCGCCTGCATTCGTCGGAGGCTCCTCAAGGCAAAGAGTTTTCCACTCCTCACTCCATCCCTCCCCTTCTTTCCCTATGCCATGCGGCAAACGGAAGCATGATTATTGTTGTTGTTGTTATTGCCATTATAGCCATTTAAATGATACAACACCTTCATTTGCCTCGTTCTCTCCTTTGGATACATCGACATCATTTGCATACATTCCGATTTCTATAATTTTATTCACTCGCAATCGACTATGTAATTTGTCTATTTTGACTCTATTGTTAGAATTAGTATTGTTATTGTAGTTGTTGTAGCAATATCTCTTCTATGGTATCAAGAATTTATCGGCGTATTCCCAACCCTCAACCCTGTTTTTAATGAACCCTTTATACACCATGCGTTCCAGTGTTACTTTCACAAACATTAGTCGTTGATACAATTTTGACCCCAGGATGGAGGGGTTTGAAGCAAACCTGGCGATGGATATCATAATTTCACAATATACCTCCATCACTCCAAGAAGGTTACTAAATTTCTGAAAATTTCTTCTTTTTCTTCTACGATCGATAGATACGATTTAAATATATTTCTGGTGTAAACAAGAACCTCAAACGCAATATTTCTTCGTTAATATTTATGTTGAATTGAAAAATATTAGTTGCACAAAGAATAAGCATTCTTAGCCATATATTTACGTACGCACACATGAACAACACACTCACTCGCATCCGAATATACTCCTTCACACAAATAAACAAACCCATACACTAACACAGTCACATGCATGAATGCGCGCACACCTGAATGCATTTCTGCACGCCTGACCATTCACAGACGAATTCGCATGGAAAGAAACCGAACGAAGCGAAGCGAAAGACAAAGACAAAGACAAAGGAAAGGACTGGGGAAAAAGTCTGGAAATAGGATGAGAATAGAGGAGGGAAATTCGTTTCAATAAAAGATGGCAACACTGACTGGCATTTATTTATAAAATGAAATTTGCACACACACACACACACGCTTCCATGCATCCTGATATACTACATAAATACATACCAATGCATACATGTGTATTTAAAATCCTTAATATAGAAATCTCTCGTTCTATGTATCGTTCTCACACTTTTTCGGACAGTGTGGGTGTGTTCGTGTGTGTGTGTGTGTGTCTGTGTGTTTTGTGTGAAGCTTGATCAAATCTTATATTTTTAAGAATTCATTGCTTTGTGTTCATTCCTTCCTTCGTTCCCTCCATCGAACACACACACACACACACAGACAGACAGACAGACACTTCCACACACCAAACGTGTCCACATCCTCCGCCCCATGTGGCCACTCATTCATCCGGAAGCTGGCTGCATCGTCGACCTCCTCCTCCTCCTCCTCCTCCCTTCTCCAATCTCGTTCCTGAGACACATGTCCGAGAACGAGAACGAGGACGACCCGAAGAAGATGTGCGAAAGGTTAAAGATGCAGAAAAGTATCCCCTGGATATGCATCCGCATTTGCGCACTTAATTAAATAATTACTCAAAGGCACCTCCTTCTTCTTCTTCTTCTTCTCCTCCTCGTCGTCGACGTCTTCCTCCAACTTGGCTTTGTTGGACAACAGAACGATGACGACGACAAGGACGACGACGAAACGCATTCATTTCCAAGGAATGATCGGATGAGTGAGCGAAGGATCCGAGTTGGGCACGAAGCCTGTGGGCGTGGGATCTGTGGACAGTTGGATGAATAGATGGAGAAATAGTTGGATGGATGGATAGATGGTGGAATAGATGGATGGATAGATGAAGAAATAGATGGATGGATAGATGGTGGAATAGATGGAACAATAGGTGAATGGATGGATAGATAGTTGTATAGATGGCTGGTTTCTTTCTATTTATGTGCTCTTCGAGGTGCAATCGTGTGCAAAGTGCGACCCGACCCCATCTCATTCGACCTCCTCAATCTGCGGGCAGGACATCTTCTCGCCTTCCCCTTGAGTGGACGCGTGCACCTCAAAGGATGCGTCGTCCTTTGACACCGACTCCCCACCCTCCACTCCTCCATCTACCAATGTGTCTGAAATTTCATAGAATATTTACATTTTATCAATAAGTAAAAGTAAATGGAGAGAGAGAAAGAGAACATGAGGAGGTTTTCTGTGAGGTCGAGCGAACCTTTTTCCAATATTTTAATTGACTTCAAAGCAAATCGCATTTCCATCAAATTTTCATGTCCTCTCGCAAAAGGCATCGGGAATTGAATCGAAACGAAATGAAATGAATCGAAGTTCCAAAAATGAATTTAATTAAATTAAATTAAATGAAAGTGAATGAAATTTTAATTGAGAATGAAACGTGAATATTTGAGTAATGGATGAAATGTACGAAATAAAAAACAACATAAACATATATATCTCTATGGAAGGAAATCGCACATCATTTTCGTGTTTATAGTATTTTTGGAAGCCTTCGGATCTTCCATGAACACCCCCCCCCCTCGATTTCGACCCAAAAGGTGTTGGGGTTGGGGGAAGGAGGAGGGAGGAGAATGTGGCGTATGCACGCGATATTTATTGAGAATATAATCATTTCGAAACACACCTTGATTTCCCGATGATAACAGAGAGAAAACTATGCGAGAAAAACACATTTCGAGAAAAATTCTCAATAATTCAATTTTCCCCCTCTTTTTTATTATTATTCATTATTATCGTCCAGTGGGACGATGGGACGACTACATCATTTGGAAGCATTTGCTTGTGTCTGTTTACACGCCCCTCCCCCTCTTCCGACACCTCCGCACCCATGGTGGTCACGCCCACGTCCCTTGCAGTCCATACAATCGGTTATTCGAGCGAGAAAATAGGATTCATTGATATTTCGCATTTTCGGAAATTAATTAAATTGGTTCATTTTTTCCTTTATTTCTTTCTTTGCTTCTCCTTCCCTCCCTTACTTTCTATTTAGTATTGAGCCATAAAAAATAAAAAAAAAACCCCTTCATTGTATGATATCGGGTGTATTAGCGTGATTGTGTTCGTGTGTTGGTGTTCGTTGATGGCATTTGATGTGTTCCTTGCATGCAAATCCTTCACGGTGCGATTAGGATACCGAGGGTGCAATCGAATTCTCACCCAGTTTTAGCCTAATTAGATGGTCATTTTCCATTGTGAGAGATCGTTAGGGTTTTACATTGAAATTATTATCTGATATAAATAGCTTTTTGAAGTAGGAGAAGTCGACTTCTTTGGAATAAACCACAGAGAAATCTTAGGGATTATTAATATTAATATGATATTTATAAAATATAACAACACTAGCTCAATATATACACATAGTATATCCCAACCTCAAGTCAATTTATAATTTTTATAATATTATTCATACAATGCTGCATCATATTATTGTTATATTTGTGTTTTTGTTGTTGCCTTCGCTGTTTTTGCACACCTTTTGATGTCGTCACCACTAGTTCGTTTCCTTAGTAATCAATCAATTATAATTTATGTTTGTATTTGTATTTGTTCACTAACACTTTGACCATGATCTGCAATTGGTGTCCACCGTCCGTTCCAGAAGTTTATTTTAAGTTATCCAAATTATTTAAAACTTGTGTTGTTTTTGATTTCACTTACAGAAATTGGCTAAAAATATATTATAAAAAAAAGAAATTATTACAGAAATGCTGAAAGCAATTTTAACTTTAGAACTGAATGTTTTTCAAAAATACAAAAATATGTAAAAATATACACAAAATAATTGGATTTGTAAAACTTAAGAAAACGAAAAATTGGCAAAATTATTTTTAAGAAATTTAATATGAGAAATTATTATAAAAAAAAAAAAACAATGTTTTCAAAAGTATAAATGATAAAGAAAAACTATTGTAAGTATTCAGTTCTGCTGTTGTTGCTGTTGCTGCTGATCTACAACAACAAAAAACAAACTCGAAATCGAAATCGAATCAAACGAAACGAGAAACAAAATTGAAATTTTATTTATTTTCAAAAAGATCAGGGTCAAAATATTATTTGCTCGCCTTAGACAGATATCTATATACATACCTAAACATATATCTCTCTCTCTATATATATATAAATAAATATTGCATTCGTACACATACTATACATAATACATATATATAACGCATATCTAGTAAATAGAACAAAAGCAAGACAAAATTCGAAAACAAAAAAGTACGAAAAAAAAAAAGAAATTTTAGCAACTGCAACCCCAACAACAACAACAAAACTTATATATATTTCCACAAACGATTTCTATTCTCTTCAACAATTGCCCCGATCTCGACACGAACCCCGCCCTCCTTCGCCCTCCCCTCGGCAACGCAACAGCCGCCAGCAGTTTTCTGCACGCCGCCATCAAGGAGGAGGTCGTCGACGACGACGACAACAACGATCACAAGGACGACAACGACGAGGACGACGGCGGAGGCGGTGGAGGTGGAGGTGGCGACGAGGGTGACCGTCTGGCGCATGGAGACATCGATGACGTCACCGGTGCGTCGGCTGCAGTGAGCGTCGCTGTCGCAGCGAGCGACGCAACCGGCCGCAGTGAGCGCAAGAGACGTCATCACGAGTCGCATCGCACCGCGACGAGCTCCAACGAGCTGGAGAAGTTCGTCAAGAGCCAGCAGCAGCAGGAGCAGCTCAGCCAGCAGCATCGGACGCGCAAGCACAACAACAACATACAGCGACGCGCCAACCACTGCTACGGCGAGCTGCGATCGGCGGCGTCATCGCCCCGACCGACGCCACGATCGTGGCATGAGGACAGCAACGACCACAACGACAATGACAATGACCACGACAACGAACGCGATCGGGGGAGAGAGAGAGAGCGAGACGAACTCGATGTGGAGCCGCCATTCGTAGGCGGTGGCGACGGCGACGACGACGACGATCGCTCGTCGTCCGCCTCGTCGGCGATCTCGCTGACGATGAAGACGCCGCGACACAACAGCGACGAGACGACGACGACGACGACGCTCTACCAATCGTTGCAGCAGCAACATTTCGTCAAGCAGGAGCATCTGCAGCGTCGACACGAGCAACAGCAGCAACAAGAGCAGCAGCAACACCAACAACACCAACAACATCAGCAACATCAGCAACAGCAACAACAGTATCTCGACGAGCTGCAACAGTCGGCGGTCAGCCATCGGCAACAGCTGACGGCGAACCTTTTCATGGCGCGCACGATCGCGCTCAGTCGAACGCGCGACTTCCCCGAAATCTTTCAGAACACCTCGGCTGCGGCAGTCGCGGCGGCGGCAGCAGCGGCCGCCTCTGCTGCGGCGTCGAGTGCGGCGGCAGCGGCGGCGTCGGCGTCGGCGTCGAGTGGGTCGGGCGGCAGTGGGAGTGGCGGCGGGGGCGCCAACTACATGCTGCCCTGCCCGCTGTGCGAGACGCCGCTGGAGCAGCGCGTCTTCCGGCAGCACCTCGATCGCCACTATCCGCGCGACAGCCCCGTCTGCCCGGTGATCGAGTGCGGCCGTCGCTTCGCCCACCCCAACTCGGTGCGGAACCACATGCGCATCAAGCACACCCTCCAGTGGGCCAAGATGAAGGCGATGCGCTCCTCGGGCGGTCCCTTCGCCGGTGGGCCGGACTTCAAATGAAATTGTGAGAACAATTAGGGGTCAGTCGGAGGAGAAAAAGCTGTTAATGATGTTGATGGTGTTATGTGATGGTAGTGATGATGCTGATGGTAATGATCATTACGATGAGGGGCATCCGAGCAAGCGTGGGGCGACCACCGGATTTCCGGACAGAGGACTCTCGCAGCCTTAAAAGAGGTTCTCTCTCTCTCTCTCTCTCTCTCCCATGCTCTCTCATTCTAGGGGGGGATCATTCCGACTAGGCAAAAAAAAAACCTTAGGTTCATGTAGAAGCTACGTACCATAGACTTATTCCACTCTAAAAGAACCTCGTCTGCAAACGGACGGAGTCAAAGAGACAGACAGAAAGACAGACAGACAGAAAGACAGACAGACAGACAGACAGACAGACATACAGACGGACAGATGGACAAACAAACGGATAGATGGACGACATTTAGAAGAATGAAAAGATACGCATACAACTATACAAACTATATAAATTAACTCTTATGTTCCTATTATATATATATATATACACTCACACAATATACAGACAGTGTACACAAGACACGCGTTATTGTGTAAACCATTCTACTATTACTACTATGAGTATTGTTTCGAGGGGGAAATTAGTTTAACGCAAATGTCCTATAGCCTTGTAAGACTTGTATTGTACAGCTTGAAGCTCGAAGCTCCACGAAGAAGTCGATCAGATCGACGGGTACTTGAGAGCTGCTAAATTAGTAGACTGGATCTAAGAGATGTTGCATAGCAGTATGTATAAGAAATACAGTAATTAATGAACTAATGCGAAAAGTACATACATATATTAATATTGAAATATATTGTAGCGAAGCAGTATTAATCGAAGCTGTCGTAAGAGCTAGAAAATAAAGGACGACGCTATAACAAGTGTAGATAACAGAATAAAGTATAGTAATATAGTATGCGCCAGTAATGATATGTATTAAAATATATATATATATATACATATAGTATATAGTCATACAGTGAAACAAAATAGAATGTGCCTGCATAATATATTTTTAGCCAAAAACCAAAAAAACCAAACAAAAGAAAAACCAAAAAAAAAAAAAACAACACAAAAAGTAAATACCAAAAACTTAAAATTATATTAAACCAAAAAATAATTGAAAGAACTAAATATAAACTATTAGCTGTAGTCCTTGGTTGAAACGGAAGCTCGTTGAAGTCAATAATTTAGCAACAAAACGTATACTAAATGCAATGAAGAAGCTCAATATTTGAATTATTTATAATTTTCATGTCAACTCCAAAGGGAGGTTTTTCTAGAATTATTCGAAACTGAGTCCTAATATGATTTAAGTTGTGAAACTAATATGAAATCGATTTTATTTCGATCGATTTTATTTTGAAACCAAATATTAAAATATTTGATTCTCTTAGCATTCGACACGAGCTTGGAACTTCTTCGTTCGCATTCGAGTTTTTGAGATTTTAATTTTACTCCTCAGTTAAGACGTTTAGAGAGAAAAAAACGTGAGATACGTAAAAATGGTTCCTAAGAAATTAAAAATTCAAAAATCAAAAATTAACAAAGAAAACGAGACAAAATTTGTGAAGGAGATTTTTAACGCTATTTTTAAGGCCAAAAGTTGTGTAAGTTCTGTGTTTCATTTACCAAAGAAAGATAAGAATATGTTTTATTTTTTCGATTTAATTTCCAAGTAAATGAATAAATTAATGAAAATCAAAATAACTGATTACGTATTGTAATTGTAAAGAAGAAGAAGAAGAAGAAGAAGAACAAGTGAAACCTAGAGCAAAGATGGCAAATATATATATATACATATATTTTCAAAACGAGAGAATACGATTAAGGCAAAGTTGAATAAAATATGAATAAAAAGAAGCTGAAATGAACTATTTTTATTTAACTCTCACCTTTCCACATCCCACTTTCGACCACTTCCCCCCCCCCCCCCCACTCAATATTAATATCAATATACTAATATAATAATTTTCTTCTCTCTTTCGACAGTTTCTCGTCGCTCTCTGGAGATGCGGGTGCGCGCCACCGACCCCCGGCCCTGCCCGAAGTGCGGCAAGATCTACCGCTCCGCCCACACGCTGCGCACCCATCTCGAGGACAAGCACACGGTCTGCCCCGGCTACAGGTGCGTCCTGTGCGGCACCGTCGCCAAGTCGCGCAACTCGCTGCACTCGCACATGTCGCGCCAGCACCGCGGCATCTCGACCAAAGACCTGCCCGTGCTGCCGATGCCGAGCGCCTTCGATCCGGAGCTCGCATCGCGTCTCCTCGCCAAGGCCGGCGTCAAGATCTCGCCCGCCGAGCTGCGCGCTCGCGCCTCCCCGACCAGCAGCAGCGGAGGCGGCGGCGGCGGCGGCAACGGTGGCAACGGCGGCAGCAGCATCGGCAGCATCCAGCCCAAGTTGGAGCTAGGCGGCAGCATCAACGACGACCCCGAGGACTCCGACGACGATCCCGAGGACTTGACCACCGGCAGCGGCGGCTACGGCTCGAGCTCCGGCGGCATCGGCGGCGGCGGCGTCGTCTCTGCCGGCGACCTCAGCCGCTATCACGAGTCCCTGTTGAGCAACTTCGGCCATGCGAACACGACCATCTCGCGCATTCGGAACGAGGCGGCCGCAGCAGCAGCAGCCGCGGCAGCGATGGGCCAACAGCAGAAGGACCTCGTGGCCCAGATACCGACGAGCACGGCGGCCGGGCAGTCGCTGTTGGACACCTACTTGCAGTTCATCACGGAGAACACATTCGGTGAGCGCGAGCCCTCCTTCGACCTACTCCTAAAGCAGTTCTATAACAACCCCTCACCTGCAGGCATGGGCATGACGCAGGAGCACGCGGCCGCCGCAGCGCTGCACGCGGCCAAGATGGCCCAGCTGAACGTGATGGGCCACGGGCTGGACAAGCTGCCCGCCGGCCTGCTGCAGCCGCAGTTCGACCTCTCGAAGATCGCCGGCCCGGGCGCCGTCAGCTACCTGGGCAGCCCGAACCTGGACAGCGCCGCCAACGCGCTCACCATCGAGCCGATCATGAGGCGTGGCGCGGAGATGGGCGCCGGCAGCATGTCGCCGAACTCCAACGGACCCCTGTCGGCGGGCGTGGCCACGACGATGGGCGGCGGCTCCTCGACGCCGACGACGACCACGAGCAACGCGATGGCCGAAATCAGGCGCGGCGACTCGTCGGAGCCGATGGATCTGGGCCTGGACCCGAACAATCAGTCGGGCAGCAACAACGAGGGCGCCCACTCCGATCGCGAGGACAACTACTCCGAGGACGAGGGTGTGCACAACACGTAAACGGAGGTGGAGGCGGAAGCGGAAGCGGTAGCGAAAGGAGAGCAACATTAGAGTTAGACGTAATGATAAGGGAATTCATTGAAATTAAATTAATTGAGATGAAATTTATTGAAATGAAATTAGTTGAGTTGAAATTAATTGAGGTGAAATTAATTGAGATGAAATGAAATTAGTTGAGTTGAAATTAATTGAGGTGAAATTAATTGAGATGAAATGAAATTAAGTGAAATGAAGAATTGAATTGAGTAGGATGGATGAGCGAATAAGTTACTTAAGTCAAAAGGATAAATAGTAGGAATGGAAGGAAGGATAACTAGCAGCTATTGTAGAGCTAACAGCAATCGTAAACATGTGTATACTAAAGAGATCCTCAGCTTAAAACGTTCAAAATACAAACGTTTATCATAAAACAACGTTCAAAATAAAAATGTTGAAAATAAACACGTTCCAAAAAAAAAAACGTTCTAAACACAAACGATCAAAATAAAAACGTTCCCAATAAAAACGTTCAAAATATAAACGTTCAAAATAAAAACGTTCTAAACACAAACGATCAAAATAAAAACGTTCCAAATAAAAACGTTCAAAATAAAAACGTTCTAAACTTAAACGTTCAAAATAAAAACGATCAAAATAGAAACGTTCACAATAAAAATCTTGAATATATAAACGTTTAAAATAACTAACTGCTAACGTTCAACTGAAACATTCAGAGAGGAAATTAGAGAAAGAGAGGAAACCCAACCTGAGGGAAACCACGAAACGAGAAGCCTTAACAATGTATACCAGTCTAGTGGGCGTGGCTTCCCGCCGCACCTATGAATGCAGATATTTTATTCGTTTTACTACTACTTAAATTAAAGACAATTCGTGTATACGATTACCGATTTCAAAAAACTCTTTCCCCCTCCCCTCTCCCATATACATGCTCTATACATACACACCCACACACACCAATGTACGAAACGAAGAAAATCCTGTTGTAGAAAACAGTATTCGAGAGAATAACTTATTCTGAATATTAATTATATGATATTTAAATATAAACTACAGGAACGCAATATTTTCAAATACATGTAAATATTAGAACAGAGGATGTACACGCACGCGCACACACACACACACACACACACACACACAATTAACTAAATGTTAGCACAAAGAACAAAAAAGCAATTTATATACATATATATATATATACATAGATATACAATTGAAGCCTAGATTTAGAAATGTAATAAGATGAGAATGCATGAAAAATCGGATTTCACTCAGTTGAAAACTGAGCGATTGCTCGATCGAACGATTGATCCATCAGAGGATCACGAAATTAAGAAGAGCCATTAAGTTATTGGTTATTCACTAGAGTCTAAGTAAATTAATTACGCGTTACAAAATGAATCAATTAATTGTTATAGGTTCGACATGTAGATATTTATTTAAACAAACACATAAAAGATAGAGAAAATCCTCACAATAACAAACAAACAAACAAACAAACAAAAAAAAACACATAAAAGTCTTCTTCGATTGAGATGCCAGAACATTTTTTTAAAGGAATTCTTAGGTTTCTTATTTCATAGAATACAGTGTACAAAACAATAATCAGTTGATCTATTTTGTTTTGTGTTACTTTACAAATTCAGATGTGCCATTGATAAATATTATAGCAATTGTATAACTTCCGTAAACCACTGACTTCCAAATGCAGCAGCCTCCAACCTCACGCACCATGACTCGAGCAATAAACTCAGGACAGATTCACGTGTATTTATACATGATTATATAGGAATATGCATATGTTTAAAGTAATATTATAGAACATTCCATTGAATTCAGCACAAAGGAAAGAACTCAGTCAGAAGAAAACTCAGAACACAACAAAGAACTACCTCAACTTCAAGAAGGAAACAGACAAAAGTCATCTTAATTGTAACAACAACAACAAACAACAACAACAACATAATTCTTGCCAATTTTAATTCATAATTTTTGTTTGTTCATAGCAAAAACGTAAAACTCTGTATTATATTAAAAGTAAATGAAAAGTTTATGAAATTTAAACAATTTCTATCCAATGTAAGATTAAATTTAAGTTGTAAGCGATGCAAATGATGAAATATTTTAACAGAAATGCATTTATTATAGAAATGAAATGAAATGAAATACCTCAACATACTCAGCGTCCACTGAAATGCTTAATTTTACTCGAATAATTTTAAATTGATTCAAACATCACAAAAACCTACTTAATAATCTAGTTTTAATTGATAATTTGTAGTTTAATTAGCTTTAGTTTCAATCATGTTTATGTTTCTCAAAGAGATACTTGTGTGAAATTTTGCCTTCTCGTTACTCTTGAGCAGTTCTACCTCATTTACGCGATATTTTATTTTATATTTAAATGACAACATATCTTTATCGTTTGAGTTCACGAGCAACGGTTTACTTAGTTTTTAATATAGTTTACAACTTTATTTCATTTCTTAAGTTTGGCTTTAAACGTATTATATAGAGATTAACATTATTTCAAAAATAAAATACTTAAAAATTTATTCATTTGGTTTTGTTTTTTATTTTTTATTTCAAAACGTTTTTTTCAGCATATCTTTTATAGAGGAAAATCAATAGTTTGATTCAGTCCTTAACATGTTAATATCATATTAATTTGTGCCTTTTTTCATTTTTTCTGACGAAAGTTCGTTCTGAATAAATAATTTAAGTATGAGAAATTTAGTAAAACAAAACGTGAATTAGACTAAATTTAATTGCATATTATTTACAGAGGAACGATGTATTTCCGAAAGATGTTGATTATGCCTTTTAGTAAATACATTATTCTTGAGCTGGTTTTAACATTTACATACAAAAATATGGTTTCTTTGATCGATGTTGTTAACGATTATAGCGATTCCCAAAAAAGTATATTAAATAATTTTATGATAAGTATCTGACAAAAATTAAGCAATTAATGTTCGTAGAGCTTTTAATAACAATGAAAGGTATACAATTTAACAATAAATCGTAATAATAAAGCAAAGTGTTGAAAATACCATAAAATCAAGTTTTATTTAATAGCAATAAATTTACTTACCCAGTATGAATTTTAGTAAAACTACAAAAAAACAACGTTTGGATAACTTTCACCACTCTCTCTCTCACACTCCGGTATCCACTTTTATTTTGTTCTCACGTTTTATGTCTCTATAACACCCTGTCGCAGCCAAACCGGTTCGAGCTGTGGCTAAAAGTTTTGTAGAGACTTGTATCAAAAGTCCAAATCGGACGAGAGCTTTATCCTCAGTAAGCCAGCAAAGTAAACATGGACCAAATTCAAATAAAAAAATATAATCGAATTTGCCATTAGAGGCCCCGTTTAGCCGGCAGAGGCGTTTAAAGTTTAGTGGACAAAATTGGCCATAAAATCTATCTGCAGATTGATTCAAACTTGAACTTCTTAATACTTTAGCATATTAATATCTGCTTTATTTATTTCGATTTGGACGTAAGTTTATTCTGAAAAAATAATTATAATAAATTATAAAAAATTATAGAAAATAAAAATGAATTTCACTAAGTTTAATTACATATTATTTACAGAAATACAATCTGATTTGAAAATATAGTTTTTAACCCTTTCAGAAATAAATACAATCTTCCTTTTAAATTTAACAAAAAAAAAAAATGGTTTTCTTAATTGATGCTAAATAATTATATTATATAAGGGTCTCACACAAATATTCAACAGATAATAATTAAGAATAAAGCAGTTTTGAAAATACCATAACATTAAAGTTTTATTTAAAAGTAACAAACATTGGAATGCCACTCACATATGTTGACATGACGTTAACTAAGTATTCTTTTTATTGAACGATTTAATATATAAATCGTTCACAAGCATTTTGACTGACGATTTATTCGGATGTGAACAGAAACATGTTTAATTGTTAAGTACAAATATAGTATAGACAACACATGGTTTCAAACAATATTTCCGTTAGAGGTTGCCAACTGAGCTTTTAGATTTTGTATCTCTGAATGCCTACTGTGCAGCACGATTCGCGCTTCGTTATACTTTTCCCTGTAGACCTTCAATTCCTTCTTAAGGGTTTCACATTGTTGCTATAAAATACACGTTAAAATAAAATCAGTTCAGTTTAAATCAACTTGTTAGAATAAACATACCTTAAGTGCCATCAGTTGCCCTCCTTCTAGAGATGAAATTGGAACATTGCCACATGAGTTCTCTTTCTCCTTGCTCAACAAGGCGACTTGCTCTTCCAGTTGTTTAATTTTACTATACCGATTTCGACAAATTTGTTTCAAATCATCATATTTGCTTTCTAATTTCCGCAAAGTCGCTTCAACTTCAGAATCGGTTTGAGTTTCAGAATGAGCTACTGACTTTTCGGGAACACTATCCTTGTTAGTGCATGCTGACAGTAGAGCATTCGCAGCCTTAGTCTTTTGTTCAACAATTATCTGTTTATATTTCCTAATTTCTATACGAGTCTTTTCTTGCTCCTCTTGCAGTCTTTTCTTCAAAGCGATGTTTTCGGCTTTAAGCGGATGGTTTTTAATTGCCATATTAAGGTTTTCCACTTGACTCTCACGTATGTACAAATTCTTCTCGCATTCCTTAAGCTTAAGATCCAGTTCAACACAGTTACAGTTGGTGTCTAAGATGGTTAAAGTAACATTATTGTAGGTATGAAGTGCAATTGAACTTGACAATAAATGATTTTGATAGACTGTATTTATATTACCTGTTGGGTCAGTCATTGTTGCTGCGTCACGGAAAGAGCCCCACAATGATATCCTGCGACGTTCATCATGTGTACTCAGACGACGATTTTTACGCTCTACACAATCTTGATGCGACGTTTTTTGTTGCATCGATTCTAATTTATCTTCCAAATTAAGATTGATTGTCTAGAAATTTGGACAAAGGAATTGAAAATTTGTGAGCGACAATTAGACAGCTCCAACCAACCTTGAGTTGGGTATTTTCACCCATAATGCGCTCAAAACTTCTTCTACTTCTCGGTGAAAATGAACTATTCGCGTCCAGTGAAGTATTAGCATTTTCATTTTTCTTTTGCACTGATGACAACTCATTTTCTATTTGCTTCAACAACAATTCTGTCGCGTAATTTCTCTCCTCTAATCCCTTCTTTTCGGACATCAGACACGAAATAGTTCCTTCTAGTTTGAGTTTTTCACTTTTGAAAGTAGCCTCTTTTGTATCCTACAAAGTGGAAATAAAAATTACTAAGTTGAAATTTGGGATAACAATTAAAAATAATTACCAGCAATGTTCGCAAATTATTGTACGCTTCAAGTTGATTCTCCAAAAGCTCTTTATGATGGGCGAGATCATCGCACATTGCCTTACTGTATTTCCCAGCCTCTTCCACGGTGGCTTTCATACGAATCTGCAGTTCACCTTTCTCGGCTTGCAGCACTTGCAGTTGCTGTTGCAACGCCTCGCATGAATCAGCATTTTGTTTGGCGGATCGCAGTTGACCTTCTAGCTGAGTATTTGTCTCTTGCAGACGATTGTTGCTATCGTGCAGCGATTCACACTTTAATTGCAGTTCTCCAATTGAGCTTTGCAAGTTCTTGATTTCATGCCGCAATGAAGATTCATTATCCCTAAGTTGTTCTCGCAGATCGTCCAACTGTCTCATCAAAGTGGTTCGTTCTTGTCCTGTAGATTCGATTTTGGAAAGTGCCTCCAATAGTTTTTGTTCCAACTCTGTGATTTTTTCGTTCTCATCCTTGGCAGATTGGGATTGACTTTCGATCAACTGATTTTGGAGTTGTTGAATCTCGGACTGAAGCGTATCTTTTTCTTTTTGTGCGACTTCCAGAAGTTTTTCAACTTCCTCGTGCCCATCCACCAGTTTTTCATAGGCAACCGTTTTCAGGTTCGCTGCATGTAAGTCCTGTAAGAGTCTCTCGATTTTCAGAGATAGTGTTTCAATTTTCTCCTTTGCCTCGACCTCTTGGGATTTGTATTCGTTAATTGTATGTTGCAGCTTCTGCTTATCTTCCTGCAGTTGCTTTAATGACAATCCATAATCTTCACTGATCGTTTTTATTTTATTCTGAAGTTCATCGTTCTCCTCGCGCAGCGTTTCGAAGTTCTTTAGCTGTTCTTGAAGTTTCGGTATATGCTGTGCTTCCTTGGTAAGTTCGGCATTCTCGGTTTGAACCTGAGCCAGGAGCTTTTCCATGGCAGTATGTTCGGCCATTAACTGCTCATAGTTGCCAGAATTCAGTTTCGCCTCATGTAAATCCTGACTGAGTTGCTCAATTTCATTCGATAGAGTTTTCTTCTCCTCGATGAATTCAGATTCCATTCTTCGGAAATCGGCAATGGTTTTCAGAGATGACTCGTAGTCCTGTGTCATGGCATCAATTTGTTTGCGCAGTGTCTCATTTGCACTATGTAAATTGTTATAATCGTTTAGCTGAGCACTGAGTTGTACTGTGAGTTCATCTCGTTCATGTTCATTTCTTTCCAAATCTAGCAAATGTTGTTTGGCTTCTTGCTTCAATTTAGCACACTCCTCCTCCAATTGGTTTTTCTCCTCAATACAAGTGGCCAACTTCATCTGCAACGTCTTGTTTTCATTTTCCATCAACTCATACTTTTCCAACAATTGGCGCTTTTCTTCCTCCAGCGACTTTATACACTCATCCAATTGATGTTTTTCTTCACGAAGGATTGTAATTTGACGGTTGAGTTCATTTTCTTCTTGAGACTGTGCATCCTTAACTTGAACCTGCTGTTCTCTCAGATGTTGTTCTTGATCACTCAATCGCTGCTGCAGTTCCTCGACCTCCGTTTGTAAACTGGATCTCTTACTGATTGCATCATTTTTTTCTTCTTCGATCTGAACAATCCTCTTTTCCAATTGAGACTTCTCTTCAAGCACTTCGGACGTTGATTTCCTAATATTTACAAGTTGTTCCTCGAGCTCAACATTTTGTTCTTTAATGCTGGCATTCGACTTTTCCAAATCCTGATGTAATTGTAGTAAATTCTCACGTTCATCAGAGAGTTCGCTCAAACGCCGCTGCAATTCGCTTAATTCTTGCTCATTGGCCAACTGGTTTCTGGTTGATTCCTCCAATCTATTTTCAATATCCAACAAACGTTCCTCCGCATTCTTGATTTCATCAATTTTTTCCTTATTTGTATGATTCGCGGCACTCAACTGCTTCTCGAGAACATTCAATTGGCTAGATTTATCCTCCAGTTCTAGTTGAATTTTATTCAATTCGAGTTCCAGACGCTTACTTTCGCTCTCGACAATAGCCAAAGTGACGCATTTGCATTGATTCCCATTCGATGAAAGCTTATCTTTAAGATCGGATATTGTTCGTTCATACTCATCCTTGGCCTCTTCCCATTCCTTATTGTATTTTCGCAAGTTTTCACGGAACTCTGTTTCGTTTACTTCCAACTTTTCATACAGCTCCAACTGCAGACGATTACACTCGGCTGTATATTCCTTTTCTTTGATCTCTAGTTGTTGTTTTACCGCATCTAATCTCTCCTGCAATTCATGCAATTCATGCTGTTCTCCGTCCACCTGAGACTCTTCGACTACCTCACACTCTTTCTGCTCTATTATACTTAATTCCCGGTTGAGCTCCTTGATTTCATCTTCTCTCGAAGCCATCTCTTGAGACCGTTGTTCCATCTGCGAATTAATGTCAACGTATGTGTTTTGGAATTTTTCCAATTCCTCATCCAAATTGTTAATTTCATCTTTCAGCAGCTCTTTAACATTCTCCATCTCTTCTTCACGCATGGTGTCGTTGCCAATCGATCGAGCACTTTTGTTTGTCAAACTCAATTCGAAGCTCGCCTTCGCTTGCAGTTCTTCACACATTATTGTCATGTCTGCGCGTTCCTTTTCGAGCATTTCGATTTGTTTTTGATAATTTTCACAAGCACATTTCTCCACGAATTGAGACTTTTCGAAAAGTTCTGCAGAGAGTGTTGTGATATGTTCCCGCATCTCGGCGATTGTTCGCTCCGTCGAGTCCAACAACGTTTTATTCTCTGCACTCAGGTAATCATTGTGTTTGGTCAATTCCTCGAGACGAGTTTTCATATCAGTTATTAAGAGCTGTAATTCTTTATTTTCATCAGTAAGTTGTTTAACTGCAGCATCATTGAGTTCAGCCCCATTTTTAGTAATTTCCAATGACTCTTTGCCTGTGTCCGACTTTTCACATTCATCCGACGCATTGGCGAATTTCATTATCCTAAAAGTATGACGTGCGAAGGTGCCCTGCATGCAAATTTGATCCTTTGTCGCTGTGTTCTCCTCTTGACTAAGAATTTCACTAATATCTTTAATCACCATTTTATACGGGAGTTCGTTACTAATATCACTAGCCCGGAACACACGGCTTTGACCGGGCACGTGCTCCAACTCGATTTCATGCAAGGAGTTCACCAATTGAACAAATTGTGCCATTATGTCAGCCCTGGAACCAAAAACAGAATCATCATCGAAACATACACCAGAACTTCGCATCGATTCACTGCGAGCTGATTCAAACTTTCCACTCGACAACGAATCACGCTCGGACATTCTTCTGTTGTTGAGCAACATTTGTTCCATCTCACATTTAAGGCCTTTAATTTCCTCTTCCATTTTCTGTTTTGTAATTTCAAACTCTTCACTTTGACAAACTGAAGACTGAAGCTCTTTATTTTTCTCACACAATACGGCTAATTCAGCTTCCAATTTTGTATTTTTCTCTTTGAGAATTTCGTTATCTTGCAAGTTATCCATAAGCTGATTCGATAGATCATCGTATTCGGCCTGCATGTCTTCGAATTGTTTTTGCACCTCTGCAAGTTCCTCTTTGAGCTTTCCATTTTGCTGTTGCAAGTTAAGAATAACTTTCTCATTTGCCTCGGCGTTCTCAATAAAACCTTGAACCATTTTCTTCTGGGCCTCCTCCACCCGGCCCTTCAGCTCGTTTATTTCAGTCTGTAATATTTCATTTTTACTCTGAAGTCGCTTGCAATCTTCTAGTGATTTGACAGAAGTGTGTTCTAACTTTTCATACTCCGATTGAATGGTCTGGTATTTCAATTGTATGGCATCATATTCGGATTGAATGTCGTTTATAGTTTGTTGTTGCTCCTTCCAAGCCCCTTCTAATCGATCGTATTTGACTTGCAATTCTTGCATTTCCTTGCGCGCAGTTTCTATCACCTGATTGAGTTCCTCGTAGGCTTCATTCTTGGCATTGTTATCACAGCTGAGTTGAGTATAATCGGCTTGGACCTTCTCCAGCTTCTCTCGTATGGCACCAATTTCAACACGCAGCTTATCACATTCCGCCACATCGATGCTGTGTGTTTGCTCCAGCTCCGCCAGTCGCTCGGTCGCCTTAGCCGCATCAGTGGTAGCTTTGGTGTAATTCAGCTGCAACTGCTCATATTCAATGGTAAGTTTTTCGAATTCGAGTGTCACCTTTTTATTGTCTTCCAGTAACCGTTGCAAGTCTTCACATTTAACACAAATGTTACCAGTCTCATCGATGGACTCATTTCGGGATCTATGGAGCAGATCATCCTTAGAGTTTTGCAATCTCTCTTCCGTTATGGCATTTAGGGATTTCTCCAGTTTTACAATTTCCTTTTCTTTTTCCGCAAGTGCTCCAAGTAGTTCTGTTTCACGCAGCTTTGATTTGTTTTGATGAGATTTATATTCGAACTCCAAACTCACGGCTTCACGATTTTCCATCTCAAGCTGTTCAATTTTCTTCTTCAGTTCTTCCAACTGCTTTTCATAGTCCGAAATTTTAACATGTGCCGCTCTATTTTGATTCGTTAATTTGCTAATTTGAACTTCTAGATCATCACATCTGTGAAAATATAATAAATTCGAAATTAATAAAGTAAGTAAACAGCACCATATGATGACGATGATGATGATGAACATATATAATTAACATGCACAGTCGTTATGAAGTTATTTAAAAAAAAAACACACACACGAAAATTTAAAAGTTATACCAAAACAATAAATGAAAATCAATTGTGGAGTAATAATTACAAGAGTTGAAAGAAATTAAATGTTGTTTTAGAAAACTTGAAACCTTTTCGTTTTCCTTAAAAGCGTGATTTATTCGTGATAGCCATAGTTAAATGGTTATTCAACCAGCAACAACAATGCAATTGTATCTATGACGTCTTTGAATAGGTCCGAACGACATGCCGAATAATGCAACAGCTGGATACGATACCGATACAAGAAAAAACCCACACGGAACTCTACACTTTCGACTTGTCTAGAGAAATTCCTAGTTCATATTAACTATAAATAGACGTCCGGCGGAGTTCGAGCTATTTAAAGTTATTGAAAGTAAGATTTAGACTTTGGGACGCGGGAAACACAACAAATCGTCATTTGAATATTTATTATTTACATATTTATTGGCAAGGTTACAAGTTTCCGCTTTTTAGTAACAACAACAACAACAATAAAAACCCGTAGTCACTCCAATACGATGTATGTATGTATGTGTTTTACTCACTGGAGCGTATTTTATGACAGCGAAAGAAAACTTTTCGCACAATTATTGTCGATGGACGGAACGAAAGAAAACACGTTGGAACTCTCCAATGCGTGAAATACCTTTGATTAGACTCCGGCTTCCTACTCTACTCAATAGTAGAAACGATATCTTTGTTGTTTGCATTTCGCTTTTGTTTTGATATTAGCGTTGACGTTTTATTTATAAACCCAAATTCGCTCCGTACTTGTCAGTGGAACGAAGAAAGCAAAAGTGGAGAGAAAATCACCATGGGGTAAATTCGTTTGAAGTTGAAACGTTGGTTGCGGTGAAAATAAAGATAACCGAGCGTTTATATGGTTAACAGATATTCTTCGCATTCGATTGACATTGAATCATAGTTCATAAGAAATTCTTTTGGGTTTCAATAATAAATATAAATATAATAAATTACTGGTTGGTAAAAATTCTAGATAAAGACCAAGACTAAACTAGAGGACTAGACACAAAAGAGAGTATTTTGGAAGAAGTTAAAACTTACCGTTTCTGGCTATCGTTTAAATTTTGCTTGGTTGCAATGTGTTCATCTTTCAATTCAATATACTCGATTCTCTCAGACTCCAATTCAGCATTGCGACTACTGACTACGTCCAAACGCTGTTTCAAAGCGTCAAGAGTGTCGTATTTTATATCTAACTTATTTTCCAAGTTTGTAAACTCTTGCAGTTCCACGAGTGCATTTTCGACAATTAATAAACTAACATTACAAAAATAACAAGAGGAATTTTTATAGAGCAGAAAGTTTAAACCTACTTTTTGTAAAGAAATACTATGCATAGAAAGGGAGGAGGGTGAGCCTGATTTTGGAATGGAATTTGATTTCAATAGAATACAAAGAGTGCACCCTAACACATGAGTGATATATGATGTGATGCTATTAGTAACAATCGTTGGCCTTAATATTAGTTGTACTTACTTGCTGTGGACGTTGGCTGTAACTTTTGGAGTAATACTAATTGTGCTTAGATTTACATTCGCCTTGGGCGTCTTGCAATCTTTCCACAGCGAATTGGGTGAACCCTTTGGAGTAGTCAATTCGAAATTACAAGCTTCGCCGGGTTCAAAATGTTCCTCATCTATGCTGGGTTGTGACTCAAGGGACGGAAAATTCATGAAAGGATCCTGAGTGTTTCTCATCGTTATTTGTGGTGTGAAATATTTCGAGGGCTTAGGAATTTGCAATCTTGTTGGCATCGTTGGAATGGGTAGCATTGAAGGCATTGGCAGTGCGTTGCCATTTGTGCAAACTTCGGTGATCGTAGGTTCGAAATTCGATGTGGCCGGACACCAGGTGCGTCGTCGCTTCTCCTTTTGCGATTTTATATTGTGCAGAGAACTAGAGCTTATTATTTTCAGTTCCTCTGTCGTGATGCGTTTCTCCAGTTGCCCAACTTTAATCTGCAAAATTTGTTAGTTTCGTAAATAGAGTAAATACAACCTTTATATTGATAATTTCTCGACTGACCTGACTTTTGTTTTTTTTACGCTCTTCCGCCAACTCTGTCTCCAAACGATTGATTTCTCGTTCCAGACGCTTCATCATCGCTGCATCTGAGACGATTTCATTCACTTGTGGCTTATTCTTAATTATTTTCGCTCTCATGGCAAAACTAAAAATAAATCCATTGATGCATTAGTTCTTAACAATACAATTACACTCTATACCTTAATGTGGACATTGATTCCTCCACAGCTGTCGGCTTTATAGTGCAAATGATCGAGGTGAGCGCATTGCCACCAAGAGATGCTTGCAGTATTCTCGTTAATTTGGAATCACGAAAACTTACATACTTGTTCTCATTATCACTGTTTTCCGATAGTGTCTTAATTACATTGCTGAGGAAAAGCAAACTTTTGTTAATGTGTCCTCCCTCCTTCAGTCGCGTCCCCCGAGCGCCGGTTTGATCGGCCCGCTCGGAACCGGCCAAATCGACCAAATTTAGAACACTCTGATTCACCGAATCATCTTCACTGCGATCCATTTTTCGAGATTCAATAATCTAAAAATACAAACTACAGAAAAAACTCCCGATGTAAATAAAACGACTTACAATGCGAAAAATTGCGTGTGATCGACTGGAGCGTTCATTCATATTGGTTTCACCAACAGTCCGCTCCTTGTTCCCCATGCACAGATAGTTGAGCAAGTCCTCCTCGCAGGTTATGATGCATTCTTCGCAGTTGACACTCACGGGACCACTTGGCGTCTCGTGAATTTTCAAATCTTGGTTTTTCTTATTTAGCAAATCATAAATTTTCTCGTTATAAATCTCGATATAACCAACTCTACAATAAGTAAAGGAATATGTAAAAATATATTCTCTCCCTTATTTATCTAACAACTGTATTACCTCAGAAGAAACTGGCGTTCTGAAGCCTTTTCAATTTCTTTGAAAATTTCCTTTGCCGCCAAGACCATGACGCCGGGATTTTGTTGGTCGCCCATCATGGTGTATGTTTTTCCTAAAGGCAACGTGATTATAGAAACAAACTTAAAGGCTATTGACGTTCTACGCACCGGACGAGGTTTGTCCATAAGCGAAAATCGTCCCGTTGAATCCCTGGACCCCAGAGTGAACGATGTGCTTGGCCATTGTGTTGAAGATGACCTCATTGGAAGCATCTTGATCGAATATGTGATCTGCAAACGTAGTTGGAATGAAGATCGAGATGAAATGCTATTTTCAAGGTTCTCCACATGGCACTCACCGAAGTAATAGGGCTCCGTCTGGGTATCAATCAACTGTATGGAGTTCTTCACAATCTTCCAACATGTTGACAGCTTCTGCTCTTTCTCTTTGCGCAGCAAGGGACGGACTTTGATGGCTACTTGAATATTATTCGAAGACATTATTTCGCCGGTCTCTCTCTGCCTGCTTCTTGCACTTTTTTGTTATGTGGATTTTTACAATTGAGCTTCTACGAATTTGACATACAAACACAAACTACTCGATTTGATTCCAAATCAATAAACAACATTTGTTCGATTAAAAACAAATTCGCACCAAATTAACAACACAATATAACAAAGAAAAAAGATTTTTTTTCACATTCGATGCAAAAACTCAGGCGCCGACAACAGTTATTTTGAAATGCCGCGAATCCAGCGAGCGCAACTAACGAATTCAAAGGAACGAGTAGACAATGGATTTGACTACTCGTTGTTGCAGAAATGTCTACTCGTTGATGTTGACGGACTGGCCAACTTCAACTTTAAAACTGAAAAAAAAGAATGATTTTGACTATCGAACGAACTTTGCAAAAACAATGTGCAATACGCTCCTACAACCATATGCGATTAATTCATCAATACTTTATAATTATAAATATTTTGAAAATTTTGAACAAATACTTAAAAAAAACTTCACTTTATATCAATCTGAATGAATACCCACATCACTAATGATATGGCATTGCACTAATTTGACGTTTAGTTTGACACCTTCAGCGGACGCCAATGATTGGAACTTCATTTCTCGAATTTGACGCGAGTTCAAATTGGATTTTCTTTCGTTTCCCTTTGTTATATTAATTGTTTTTTTTTTTTTTTTATTTTAGACATATTTATGACAAAAAGTTTTTACTTCGATTTAATAATTCATTCTTTAACAATTCCTCAAACATTTCATAAACAATTATTGAGTATTTAATTGAATTGAACGTCTTTCAATTTAAATTTGAATTTAAAAATCTATGGACAACAACTCGAAGAACATGAAAAAGAGAAATTAATAACAAAGAAAAAACCTTAAAAATGCGAAAGGTATTTTATATCAAATTAAAAAAATAATAATAATGTACTATTTTGGAATTTTAAAACAATACTTTATCATTTTTATCACACCGTACTTTAACATTGGGAGCTGAATCTATTACTACGCACCAAGGATTAGCTCAAGGGCAGGGTTGTCGAAGTCACTTCAATCGAAGTGTTTCACTTCACTTTGACCCAAAACACTACCGCACTCCACTTTTTTTGGAGACACTTCACTTTTCAAAACTTGAATCATAATGAACTTTTCTTAAAATTTGTTGTAAAAACATATAGTTTCGCGATTCTTTACTCGTCAGAATCTCTGACAGACTTGTACCTACCCAACATTTTCTAAAAATTCAATACTGGAATGCCGACAACACCGTGCAGTTATTCCCAAACTGAAGAGTTTGTATAAATATCAATGTTATGTTTAAGTGTTAATTATGAATTTGTATGAAATTAATACATTTTACAAAACACTTCACTTTTCTCCGTTTCACTTCACTTTTTCTTGTCTAACACTTCGCTCGAAAAATTCGAAACGACAAACCTGCTCAAGGGAGATGTCTAAGTCCAACCCTTTTCAATATTTTTACTTCAAGCTTACATCAGATCTGTGACGAAAAATGTACCCTATTTCAATTTGCTGATGATTTCTTTATCATATGCTTTGATAAGTCCCTGGAAAAATCAAATCATCTTTTGGAAAAATTACAAAAATTCACAAATAAATGTACTGATCTTCTTCTAAAAATTAACATGTGATTCAAATGACAAATGTGATTCATTTCAACCGTAGAAACAGCCATTTGAATATTTCTTTAAATGGAATCACTTTAAAAAATGTAAATAAAATTAAATATCTTGGTCGAATAATCTCTGCTAACAATTGCTCCAATGAACACACTACTTTTATTCAATCAAAATTGAAAAAAAATTGTAACTTCCTGAACATTATCAATGGTTGTCGATTTGGAATTCATCCCCAACGTGGAATTCAATTTTTCAAGTCTTTTCTTCGTTCAAAAGTAGAATATGCAGTTTCATCATTTGCCAATCTTCCAGTGAGCTTCAAGCAGCAATTAATGCCTCATTAGGACGTAGCTTAGGATGTACCCAAACAACACCAAACCATGTTCTCTACCATATGGCATGTGAAATGCCATGTAAATTTAGATTTGAATTTTCTACTGCAAAAGAGTTGGCAAAAGTTTTTGCTTTTAATCTACCAATGGCGAATCACCTTAAAGAAATGAGATTTAATATTAATACAAGTTATTGCAGAGTTTTTCGGAAATTTGAAAATATATTTCGCAATATTCAAGCAACTTCATCAAAATTTATTCGTTCTGACAAACTAATTTTTGATGAGGACTTCTTCAAAAATTCAATCAAATCAAATGACTCAATTGCGTTTCTAGCTGCGGAAAAAATTATAACGTTAAAAGCCAAACATTATCATATTTTGTTTACAGATGGCTCTGTGTCTTCTTCTCATACTGGTGCAGCTTTTATTCCTCTTGATGATGAAATTGCCAGATCTTTCTTTACCAATAAAAAATTGTCCTCAATGTCTGCCGAACTATGGGCTATTGATAAAAGTATTGATTTTGCTATTGAAAATGGCTGGATGCAAGTAGCTATTTTAACTGATAGTTTGAGTAGTATACAATCATTCAAAAAATATATAACTTCTAATTTTTTTGTACAAAATATTTTGGACAAAATCAATAACAGTAATATACAAATAGTACAACTTCATTATATACCATAATGAAAATATTAAATTAAATGATCAAGTCGATGAAGCTGCCAAAAATGCAATATTAAATGGAATTTTTATTAATTTACCCTGGCATTTCAAAGATGCCGTTTGTGCTATTTTAGAAATAATAAAACAAGAATGGAAACTTTTGTATCAACAACAAAGTATTGAAAAAGGAAAGGAATACTTCAAGATCTTCCCAAACATAAAATCTAAACCATGGTTTAAGAATTATAATATAAAACTAATAAATAGATTAATGACAGACCACTCTTTATGCAAAGCATCTTTATTAATAACGAAATCAGTATCAAATGATATTTGTGATCACTGTGGAATACGTGAAGATAACTCCCACATTATATTTAAATGTCAGCGATATAATAGTCAAAGATCAAATTTTCAAATTTTATCAAAATATAAAACCACCATTGAATTCTTTAGGAAAGAACCTATTTCATCTTATCAGCATTTATTATCATTCTTACATACCATTAACGCAGATTTATAATTTCTTCTATTATTAATTTTTAATTACTAATCAACTTTTTCTTTTCATTATTTAAAGTCAAAATGTATCGTTTGTTTTCGTTCTTCATAATATTGTAATTATTGTACTTATCCTTTAATATTATATCTGATTTAATTGGTGATGGCGTTATAGTCTACTGACTGGCCAATAAACATTAAATAAAAAAAACAAAACAAAAAATAAAACAATTCTTGATGAAATTCAAATTATAAGTTAGAGTCTATTCAAAAAACTCATGGCGCACTTCGATTTGTGTACAACATTTGAATATACATTTCAAATGTATGTCTCCTGTACTTTCTAGCTTTTCTATAAGTAGGCTTTGCAATGTGAAATGTGTATTGAAGATTCAAATATTCAAATTTAGCACACGAATGTAGCGTGCCATGCGTTTTTTGAATAGACCTAACTTAAAATTTGAAGTTCATCAAGTATTGTTCTAAAATCACCACATATTATCATTATTATTTTATTTTAATTTTAAATAATTATTATTTTATTTTAATTTTGAATAATTATTATTTTATTTTAATTTTAAATAATTTATATTTTATTTTAATTTTAAATAATTATTATTTTATTTTAAATAATTAATTTTAATTTAATTTTAAATAAAATATTTTCAAATTTTTAAGATTTTTTTCTTCGTTGTTTTTTTCTTTTTTCATGTTCTTCGAGTTGTTTTTCTAAAATTTTTAAATTTAATTTTAATTCAGAACTTATAATTAACTTAATTGTTGAGTTGAGATCTTAAATTAATACCTAAACTATTAAATTATTCAAAAATATATTCCATGTACGGTGGATTTTTAAACTGTTCTTCGTTGTTATTGTTTTGTTGCATATAATCTACCACTCCACTGCGCGAGAACATCTCACCACATTAGCAACAAATTATTTTGGTGTTGTGCACCTTTTCTTTATGCAGTTGTGCATCTACAGGTGTTGAGAAAAATATGTTGCAATATGAATATTCACATTTGTGCGTAAGTGTTGCGTCGGGTCCTAAAATTAAAAAAAGAAAAGAATTATTTATGCAAAATTATGTTATATATTAATATAATATTACTCACCATGTAATTTGGCATGAGACAAAAGACTTTTTTTATTTTTGTACTTTTTCACGCAAATTGGGCATTGTCCGCCGTCCTCCATTTTCCTGTCCGTCTCTCGTCCTGCACTTCCATACCACACTATAATCCATGCTGGCTATTCTTTGGTAGTGTGCAGAACGAGCTGCCAGCATCGAGGCGTCATTCGCGTGCAACTTTTCGTACAGACACCGCCGATTGTTCTTCGCGTACGAAAAGAATTTGATGGTGGCTTTCACGAAGAACGTTGAATCCAGCATTTTGTATTCCTTCATGAAGCACTCTGCAAAATATTTATTTATTCTATTTAAAGGATAAATTAAATTCACCTCTAAAAATTCCTGTGAAGTCATATCCGTATATGGCCTTCCTATTTTTTTTATTGCCCCCGTAGCAATAATTTTCAGCTGCTTCATCCGAGAGTACGGATCTCCAGATATGCTGAATGTAACAAAAGAGTAAAATTTAAATTGTCAAATTTATTTATTTCAATATAATTATCAAAATTTTCAATAAATTCCAAATTGTCAAAGAATTTCAATATTTTAAAAAATTTAAAATTTTTTTTTTTTTTAAATTCCAAATTGTCAAAAAATTTCAAAATTTTTTTTAAACTACAAAAAGAAACAAAAAAAAAAAACACTCACCAATTGATATCTCCTCTCCCATGATCTTCGCAGTAGAGTGTTCCACTCCTCAAACTCGAAGTCAATGTTGAATGGGCAGAGGGGCATCAGTCTGGCCGAAGGGGCAGAGGCCGCAGCTCGTTTCCGCCGCAACAGTCGTCGATGTCCATCATGTTTTCTTCCATCGTTTGTTTTCAAGAAATTTGTTTCATAAAATATTCCCCCGCAAAGTATAAAATGTGAAAGTAGAAAATGATGGTTTTGTTGGTAAATCAGTGATGCTAACTAACCCAAAGAGACGAAAAATCCATGCGATACACTGAAAATATCCGTGTATTTCCGTGTTCAGTAAAAACCCTATATTTTTGAGCGCATCATCTCTGACAGAACGAAGTCCAACTTATTTTTATATATAGGGTTGAAAAATATAATTTAGAAAATTCTAAAATTGATTATTTTCATAGAAAATTCAAAATTTGATAGTATTTATATTTATATTCTATATAATATCTATAGAAAATTTATATTATATAGAATATTCAAAAATTTAAAATTTTATACAAAATTCAAAATTTTAAAATTTTATACAAAATTCAAAATTTTAAAATTTTATACAAAATTCAAAATTTTAAAATTTTATACAAAATTCAAAATTTTAAAATTTTCATAAAAAATTCAAAATTTGATCATTTTCATAGAAAATTTCAATTTTAATCATATTGTCAACAAAAAAAATTTTAAATTTGATAATTTTCATAGAAAATATAAATTTCCTACAAAATTTAAAATTTCATACAAAATTCAAAATTTCAGAGAAAATTCAAAATTTTATTAAAAATTCAAAATTTCAGAGAAAATTCAAAATTTTATTAAAAATTCAAAATTTCAGAGAAAAATAATTTTCATAGAAAATACAAAATTTGATCACTTTCAGATCAACTTTCATAATAAATAATCAAATAAAATATCAAACATTTTTTAAACATATTTTAAAAATCTTTCGAAGTGAAATATCCGTAGATTTGCGCAATTTTAACGCAAACTTCCATGTGTCTGCCAAGGATAAGAATTTGAGCAAGACGCGCATGTGTCGTCGAGAGAGGCGGCTCTGCTTTAAATTGCAACTGAGCACTAAACAAGTAACTTCGCTTGATCAATCTCCAGTCAGCCTGGACTCTGCTGGTTCCCAAGTAGACGAAGGTTTCATGGTCTTGTTCTCGTTCACCACTAGACCCACACGACGTGACTGCTTCCTTCTCCAGGTTGGAAAAAGCTGCTCTCTGTTTCGCCAAATGATTTGATTTAATTACTATTTTAATTACTAACGAACAATTAATAAAATTAATAAATAAATTTATTAAAATTGATTGAAATCTACATTTTTAATTGTATTTTATTAATTTATTATGTTTATTTATAGGCGATATTGTATGTATTCTTTCGCAAATACATATCATGGTTGACAGACAGCAGGATTTGGTCTTGTCTTCGTTCACCAATAGACTCCTTCCTCCAGGTGTCTGTCCGTCCGTCCGAATTGACTGTTCCCAAAGAATTCAGCTATCCCTAAATGGGGCCAGGGCCGTCATGGAAGGAAAAAGCTAGATTTGTCATAATTTTTACAGCATAGTTTTGGGGATATTAATATTTTATAATCACAGTGACAGACAGGGACGGTTCTGAAAACATGTAAACAAACAAAATTTGCCGAATTTTTTCGTCGAGTTTTGCTAAAAAATAATTTTAAACTTACCGGAATTACAACAAAAACCGCTGTGTTTTTGAACGAAACTCGTTACTTTGAATCCCGGGTTGTCGAAGTCACTCACTTTTTCGCTGCGCTTTTGTCGATTTTGAAAAACGTAGTTTTCGTTTCAAACAAACGAGTGGGTAGACGAACGGGTTTGTTCGTTACTGTAGTAGTCCAATCGATTTATTCGTATTTCACAGCGTACACTGAAAACATTTTTGTTGATTTGATAAATAATATGAAAAAAAATATTCGTTTATTTATAGGTAATCTAATAATTATTCATTAACAACTAACTCATTACCCTATTTCACCTGACTCAGTTTTGAAAATGTTTAATATAAAATTGGAATAATGCCCTAATTAAATAATCAAAAAATCGAAAACAATGTATTCCAACATCGCGGTCAGTGGCCTCTGTCTGTCTGTCTGGCGTGTCGTCTGTCTGTTCGTCGTCTGTGTTTCAAACTGTAAACAAAAACAAGTTTAGAAAAATAATTCCAAATGATAAGAGCTCGTCCGTCGATCGCAACGTGCAAATAATCGACAAAAACTTCCGCAACAACAACCAACGCTTGAGCTTGTTTGTCGGTCGCAACCAGGCTTCGCTCGTGGCGTCGACAACAACTCGCACAACGACGACATGGAAGTCGATGATGACGACAACGAGGACGACCACACCAACGAACACGTCTTGTGTCCGTGTGTCCGATTCGCGAGCGTATGCACTCGATCGGCTCCAACGGCCGTCGTCGTCGTCGTCGTCAGCCTTCGGCCGGCCCTCGCGCATTCCATTCCAGTTCCCCACGCGTTCACCTTCAGTTACAGTTTCGCTTCCAAGTCGTGTGGTTGGCTCCGATCCTCCAGAATCGATCTCTCTCGTTTTCACTCCGTTCGCTTTCTATTTTTCGCCGAGTTGCTCCAGTCCGTCTGTCCGTCTGTCTGTCTGTCGATCGATCGAGAGCCCCAAAGATGCCGGTGGACATCAAGAACGTGTTGGTCTGCGATGCCGTGGACAAGGCCTGCATCGATCTGCTCCAAAGCAATGGAATAAATGTGAGTGGAATCCTACTCCACCCAATTCAGCAATAATTTTCGCTAACGTCTTCATTTTTCTATTTTCCCCATTTGTCTCTCCGTCCTCCCTACCTCCCTCCCTCCCTCGACCGGTGCAGGTGACGTACAAGCTGAAGCTGCCCGTGAATGAGCTGTGCCAGGAGGTCAAAGTGAGTACAATGTGGTCTGGGGCGAGCGACTGCTGATAACGGTATCGCACACACACACACACACACACACACACACACACCCCCAACTAAAATATTAGCAGATCCCGGTTCTCAACGGTTGCTCTCGTCGGATCTTTGTCTGTCTGCCACGGTGGAAAAGCCTCGTGAATGTTCTTTTCGTTGCATTTCGTCCAAAGCTCCGGCTCCTCTTCAATTAAACCCGATTCTCTCTTTGCTGCCGATTCTTTGCTTGCCTCTCGTTAATTTCCATTTTCCTTTCATTTGTGCTTCAATTGGCGTCGTCGTGTGGCCGCCGCCCGAGTCTTTGGGCGACGTTCGACTCACACCCAACGCAAAATATTAGTACTTTTTTTTTAAAATTGAGATTTCCATTATTTGATTTCAAATTTATTAATAACAATGCAAATGTCCTATGATTTAAGTTTCATTTGTCAATAGACACAAAAGATCCCAACCGCATAATATCAATTAAATTTGCGACGTGATAATTAATTTGATGTTAATTATTTCGCCGGTTTAGTAGTGAGTTATTCACAAATGATGTTTGTGTTTGTAATTTCAGAACTACGACGCGTTGATTGTGCGCTCAGACACCAAAGTCACGGCGGAGGTTCTGCAGGCGGGGGCGGGGCATCTGAAGGCCGTGGGACGTGCCGGAGCCGGTGTTGACAACATCGACGTGACGGCAGCGACGAAACACAACGTCATCGTATTGAAGTGAGTAGTTGGTAGAGACAGAGAAAGAGGATGATGATGATGGAGAAGAAGAAGAGAGAGTGAGAGACGCGCACTCGTCAAACGAAAGTGAAACAACACGAGATGGGGTCGAGACGCCTTTTATCAGAACACGCGATGCTCCGATGCTCCTCCTCCTCCTCCTTCACTTCTCGAGTTGTTGCAATTGTGTTCGACGAGAACGCAGAAGAAGAATCAGGAATCTCGAAGTTTGTTGCCACTTGTTGAGCCTCCTTGAAAATATATACACGATGGGAATTTGCCAGGTCGTCTCTTGGTTGTTGTTGTTCCTAATGCTTGGTTGTTGTTGTTGTTGTTATCGCTGTTGTTGTTGTTCCGTCGGGAGTTTCTCATTAACATTGTAAAATTTACATAATCGCTTGAAAAGTCATCCACCGTCTGTAATTGGGTCTAGTCAAAACAGCAACAACAGCGACAACAACAACAGCAACAACAACAACAACAACAAAAAGAAAAATGATCAACAACCAATTACACTTGAAGCAAATCAAAAAGAACCCATCCATCCATCGATTCAACCTTCCATCGATTCAACCTTCCAACCATTCAACCCTCCAACCACCCCCCCCATTCAATCCCTTCCACCCTTCCCCAACCGGCGCTGACTCTTTTACCGGCAAACAACAGCGACGGACAGACATGTTAATAACGGGATCCCTTGATTATTTCGCCAGCACCCCGGGAGGGAATTCAATTTCGGCCTGCGAATTGACATGCATCCTAATTGGGGCTTTGGCACGACCCGTCATCCCGGCCGGCCAGAGCATGAAGGAGGGCCGCTGGGATCGCAAGCTGTACAGCGGCACCGAGTTGTACGGGAAAACCCTGGCCATCCTCGGTCTGGGACGTATCGGACGCGAAGTGGCCATCCGCATGAAGGCCTGGGGCATGAGGGTAAGTCAACCATCCAAACCCCTTGGATGACACTTGACTGTGTGACTGTGAAGGGTTTCTCGTACATTTCGTTCGATTGACGACTGACGGTTTTTTCCCATCGCAGATCATTGGCTACGACCCGATTACCACCGATGAGGAGGCACGTGCGGCGGGCATCGAGAAAATGGAGCTGGAGGCCATCTGGCCGCTGGCCGACTACATCACGGTTCACACACCATTGATACCGGCCACCAGAAGTAATCGAAATCACCATAACGACGATTTGATCTCACTTTGTTTTTTAACTACTTCCAGATCTGATATCTGCTGAGGCGTTGGCCAAGTGCAAGAGCGGCGTGAAGATCGTGAACGTGGCCCGTGGCGGCATCGTCGACGAGAAGGCGGTGCTCGACGCCCTGGAGGCGGGCCGATGCGGTGGAGCCGCATTCGACGTCTACCCCGAGGAGCCGCCCAAGTCGGCGGTCACGAAGGCGTTGATCGCACACCCGAAGGTGATGGCCACGCCCCATCTGGGCGCGAGCACCGCCGAGGCACAGGTTCGGGTCGCCGTCGAGGTGGCCGAACAGTTCATCGCACTCACGGGAAAATCACCGAAGTACACGAGCTACGGAGGCGTTATCAATCGCGATGTGCTCGCTCACTATCAGTGAGGCCATGGGACGAGCGATGTCAACGCGATGTCCACGCGTTGTCCACGCGATGTCCACGCGATGTCAACGCGATGTCCACGCGTTGTCCACGCGATGTCAACGCGATGGCGAGACGAGATCGTGCATCGTTGTTTCGTTGTTTCGCCCCAAATTATTAAGATTCACATGTTATTTTTACCATCCATCGCCAGCGGTCACTGAACTTTGTAATTTAAAGCGAAATGCGCGATAAATAAAGCTCCATCAAAGCGGAGGCGAAGCGAAATGTTTTGACTTAATTTCGAAGAGTTTCCGACCGGCGGCTGCTCAAAGCTCGAAGCTTTATGAATTATGCGTGGGGATCGGCGCATTGTCTCCCTCGAAATTCCACGAAAATCGAATGTGTATGTTTTGTCATCCGACCACCGCCCACCAGTTGTCGCGGGGTGGGCGTGGCTGAGTGGGGGAAAATTCAGTTGCAATATTGAATGCGTGCGATTCTTGCCGTTTTGTTGTCAATGGCGATTGTTATGTTAGAATTTGCTCAATTTCGCTTGATTAAATCCGACTTTGGCATGCTTAAATCGAGTAGTTTGTTGTTGTTGTTGATGTTGATGTTGATGAATTTTGCAGATGGGTTTTCCCAAATGGGGGGAGGTAGGAGGAGCGAGATTTTATTTCCTTCACCAGACAAGTTATCATCTGACATCTCATCCCTGTGAAATCTTTTTACATAAAATATCATTTGTAAACTTTTTGTTTTTATAACAAATTTTTAATGAATATCCAAAGTTCCGCTCACAAGAAAAACACTGGTTCATTTCAGTTGGTTCAGGCAACATTAATAAAAACAAGATGAATAATAACAAAAACAGCAACAGCAACAACAACAACAACAACTGCTCCCCACTGAGTTTCGCGATGTTGCAACAGATTCAGATGCAGAAGCAACATAAGAAGATCCCACAGGATTTCAAGAGGATGAAGAGAGAGAGAGAGAGAGCGAGAGGGGGAGTTGAGAGAAAGAGAGAGAGCGAGAGGGGGAGTTGAGAGAAAGAGAGAGCTTGGAGAAAAGAGCTGAGGATAAGAAAGACTTGGGAACAGCATGATTACTTTAATGAAGCTTGTTGTAAGTAATCCCCTGATCTTTCTCCCCCTCTTTCTTTTGACTCCACTCCACTCCGCTCACTCCCTCTTCCACTAACTCACTCACTTGTTGGACTAACTTAGTGTGGATTTGGGTGCAGAAGCTGGGCTGGAGTCTCAGATGAAAAAATAAAGAAATAGAAAACAACAACATTGTTGTTCTGTTCGTGGCAACAGACGCATCACGTAGCAATTCATCGACCAAGCGAAGAAAATCCGTTAATAAGAGGAGACTTTAATATACGGGAAAATCAGGTAAAATCATTAAAGAATGACAGACAAATTTGAAGAAATCTCTAAAGAAGAACTTCCTGCAAAAGTCAGGAAAAAAAATCGTCAATTTAAATCATTTTTGACATTTCAATTTATTTCAACCTTTTGCATCCTGTGGTCATGCCGAAAGCACAAACGACCTGCGGGATAATATATTTAATTAAATTAATAATTAAATATTTTGTCGGAAACGGATTTGGGGGAAACGACCCGCTGCTTAAGGCCACACAGGTGGTTGATGAGGTCAACCCTTTTATCCGTCCATCGGTCCGTCCAACGAACTGGTCCGACCACGGATGGACTCACGACCTGGCTAATTAAGGAATTGATGGAGCTGGAGCTTCATCACCTTCATCAGTTGTGAATTACGAGAATTGTGGGCGGACAATCGACGGATGTCTTCGCGCCAGTAAAATCGAAATCGGAATCGACACAGATCAGATGGAAACACCTTATTGCGATCCCTGCCCATCGTTGATGGATAGATGGATGGATGGATGGATGGGTGATAAATTAGCTGGGCAATAAATATGACAAAGTCAATGACAAATTACTGTCTGGCATTCAATAAGAAGGTTCGTCCTGGTTCTCGTTCCATTTCGATTCTTCATCCTCATTATCAGAGTCGTTATCCTTTTAGTCGACGTCGTCGTTGTCGTCGTTGTCGTTGTCGTCTAGGTTGTGGTTCTCATTCTCCTCTCGAACTTCTCTCTCGACTCCCTCTTTCTCCTCTCGACCTCCTCCTCCTCTCGACTCCCTCTTTCTCCTCTCGACCTCCTCCTCCTCTTGACCTCCTCCTCCTCTCGACCTCCTCCTCCTCTCGACCTCCTCCTCCTTCCTCTTTTTCTCCTCGATCGTGAGTATGAATTGAGTGCTTCTGATACCTGTTGTGGCGCCAGCTGTCGTGTGGGAGTCGAACCCCTCCTCCTCCTCCTCCTCCGCCTGCCCTTGCATTTCATGGTTCGCGTCTAATGACTGCGACGTAGCGACTACAACAACAATACTGTTCACAACAACAACAATAACAACACTGCCGGCTACAATAACAAAACTGTAGACCAACAACAATAATATCGACATTGTATGGGTTATAAAAACATTTTATTGTTCATATGTGAGTACAATATGTATGTATGTGTGTGTGTGTGTGAACACATTCTCACATTAAACTACAATAACAATGAATAACCGAAAGACAACGAAAACAAACACATCGAAAGCACAATGGGGCAAATAATTGAATGTACATATTTAAAAACAAAAAAAAAATTATTTAAATGAGGCAAATAAGGCAAACTATTTATAGAAGAAAGAGAATAAAACAAAACAATAATTATAACAAAAACCAAAACAAATAATTAAAAGACAAAAAATGGAATAACAACAAATTGAAAAAAAAAATAATAAAAAAAAACAAAAAAATTTAAAAAAAACAAAAAAATTGAATAAAAATATATTTAAAAAAACAAAAAAATTGAAAAAAAAATAATTAAAAAACAAAAAATTAAAAAAAAATTAATTTAAAAAAAAATTATTTAAAAAAAAATTAATTAAAAAAAAAATAATTAAAAAACAAATATTTAATAAAGAAAAAAATTAAATAAACTGAAAAAATTCACAACAGAAATAAAAATTCAAATTGAAAAATTCATGAAACTATCACAAAGAGCCACGAAAAAATCAATGTGTGAAATGCGAGAAGTCGGAAATTGTTTTTCTATTGACGAAGGTTTGGCGGGTTCGAGAGCTGCCGGAAACGGAAATGTGCCCGCCATTGTTGTGCCATTGTCCTTGGCAAGAGAGGGAGAGAGAGAGAGGAAGAGAGAGTGTGAGTGAGCGCTAGAGAAAAAGAGTGAGATAGACAGAGGCGAGAAATAAACACAGTGAGAGCGAGATGGGAAACGAAGTACGAGGAAAAACGAGACCAGTGAAATTACCTCGTGAGCCCCACGAGTCGAGCAAAAGGAGCAAAGTTTAATGATAATCGCGGCTCTTGCGAGGACGGGGATGGGATTTTATTGGAAGTCCTCTGGTTGACTGCACAACAGTTGCAGTTTCAGTTGCAGCCACGCCGATCTCCGCCATAAACTGGGCCAATGGACACAGAACGCGTTAATACCAATTAACGGCCTGTCTCGATGGCTCACAAACATCCCCCCTCGGCTCCCTCCGGCGCTGAAGTCGTCCATTCAGTCGTTCGTTCGTTTTCCTCCTTTTCTGCGAAACATTCGCTTCATGCTTCTGCATCCGTTCATCTGCGTTCATCGTTGATGGGAAAATTTTTCAAATTTACAATTTTACATACATCTCATCCCATATGATCCCTTAAAGCTCCTGACTCTCATTACGGTTAACGAGATACAAAGACGAGTTGTGGTTCTCGCTCAATCGATGGTCGTTCATTCACCATTCTTTGAGTTCCTCTCTGACATTTACATTAGTCCACTGTTGAGGCTTCGCCATCGATGATTCAGTCCTTCATTCATTCACTTCATTTGTTGGATTTTCTTCCTGTATCGACCGGTTTTTCATTCTCTATCGGTGTTTCTTCTTCCTCTATCGGTGGTTTTTCTTCCTCTATCGGTGGTTTTTCTTCCTCTATCGGTGATTTTTCTTCCACCATCGATGTTTCTTCTTCCTCCATTGTTATATTATCTACATTCCCTCGCTTCCTCTTCCGCTCTTTTTAGCTCTCCTTCCACCATCGATGTTTCTTCTTCCTTCATCGATGTTTCTTCTTCCTCCATCGATGTTTCTCCTTCCTCCATCGATGTTTCTCCTTCCTCCATCGATGTTTCTGCGTCCTCAATCGTTGGCTCTCCTTCCTCTATCGTTGACTCGTGTTTTCCTTCAATCGTTGTTTCTTCTAACTTTTTCCTCTTTTGACCGCTCTCCTTTCACTCTCGACCATCCCCTCCCCGCGCCCTCTCAAAGTTTCTGATTTCATGCATTCGATGCTCCGATTCGATCCGATCTCGGTCTGCGGTTTGTGACTTTTTTGGTTTCCACCAACGTTCCATTGGTCGACTAGTGGTTAAGGTCAAGAAGCGAAAGGATGTTAAATTCTAACCACACATACAGTTATAGATGGACACAGACACATAGTAGAGACACACACACATACATTTATAGTAACAAATACACAGTTGTAGACACACAGAGACATCTATAGACAGATACACACAACACACACACTCATCATAATAGCCACATTCCATGATGAGAACAACACACAGACATTTACCAAAATGTCCTGAGGCAGACAATGCAATACATACAGACAGCCAGCCGGACAGATGGATAGATAGAGAGACTGGCAGACAGACAGTTGGGGCTGGCAGGCAGAGAGAGGGAGAGAGAGAGAGAGAGAGAGAGAGAGAGACAGACTGATAGGCCCGTAGGTGGAAAACCGACAACGAAATGACTCCCGTTCATTCATAGAACTCATGGCGGACGAGCGTGGATGCAAAAGAAAAACAAATACAAAAAAAAAAAAAAACAACAAACACAAGCAAACACACCCAACAAAAAGGATATCCGAAAGAGACGACGATGGAGAAGGCGAAAAGAAGACGAGAAGAAGCCAACGAAACACTTGTTGACAAAGGAAAGTTTTATAACAACGGGTCGAAGCGGAAGCGGACGGTGACCAGGAGGGACCAGGAGTTGTAAACAACAACAACAACAACAACAACAACCACAGAAATACGATGAGCCCAATGAAAACAACAACAACAACAACGGGGGGGGGGGGGGGAACAACAAAAAGAGGAACAAGAAGAGGAGCAACAAAAATAGAGTCACAAGAGAAACAACAACCAGAACAATAAGAACAACAACTAGAGCAATAACAACAACCAGAACAATAAGAACAACAACTAGAGCAATAAGAACAACAACTCGAGCAATAACAACAACCAGAGCAATAAGAACAACAACCAGAGCAATAACAACAACCAGAGCAATAAGAACAACAACTAGAGCAATAAGAACAACAACTAGAGCAATAAAACAACAACTAAGCAAACAACAACTAGAGCAATAACAACAACAACTCGAGCAATAAACAACAACCGAGCCATAAGAACAACAACTAGGACATAAAACAACTCGGCACTACTAGAGCATAACACACAACCAGAGAAATACAACAACTAACAATAAGAAACAACTAGAGCATACAACAACAACTCGAGCAATAACAACAATAGGATCAACAACAACAAAAACAATAAAAAAAAAAACAAGACCAATCGAATGACAACAACTTTCACTTGTTCTCACATTGACAACAATTTCATTCATCTTTGTGGCCGAGATCTCCGAGGGCTCCAAACGCAAACACGCGATTACGACACGGTCCCCCCGTTACCATGACAGAGAGGGAGGGGGAGGGGGGAGGTGACGGCTGACGAGAGGTGAGGGGAGGCGACGTGGAGGCCGTGCGGATCGAGGGAGTTCCATAGGTCCGACATCTGGCAGGACAGCGCGGTTTCATCTCGTTCAATTTCATGTTTTCCCACACATAGCATACTGTCTTCGGCGACGACAGCGACAACGACATCGCCAGGGACAACGAAGACGACTTCGACGATGACAAAAACATCGACGACGACGACAAATACAATGACAACAATATCGACATCGTCATCGCCAACGACTTCAATAACGACGACAACGACATCGCCATCAGGATCGCCAACGATGTCTCGTGTCGATGGCGTCTCCGCTGCCGATGTCGGGGGGCAGCCGCAGGACGACGACGCCGACGACGACGCCGACGTCGCTCTTCTTCTTCTCTTCCTACGCATTCGTCGAGCAGCAGCAACAGCAACAACAACAGCAGCAGCAGCGAAACAAAAACCCAAGAGGAATTTCATTTCGAGCCAGTCGGCTACAGGACCTCGTCGCGTACGCATCTCGTCAGCCAAGCCCAGCAGAGTAGAGCGGAACGGAACGAAATAGAAAGAAACGATTCGGTTCGGATAGGGAAACGGAAGCTACGAGGCTCCCATAAGGAAAACGGAAACGGAAGTGAGCGTTATTCGAGAGTGAGATACAAAGTGCGAGAGGCAAATGTTTGATGGAGTGATGAGTGATGTGAAAAAGTTTCACAACTGAATTAATTTGAAGAACCGAAAATAGAACCGTTCACACACACACACACACACACACACGTAAAAACACACACTCACACAAACATACGCAGGATAATAATAATGCAATTGATAGCAAGAGAGCAAAGAATACGTGGGAAAACGCACACAGGAGAAGGAGGAAAATAAGTGAAATGAGATGAATATTTTATTTCGAAAAAATACTAGATAAAACAAACTTTTTTTAAAGGAAAACAAGTTGCTCGAATTCAATTTAATACCCGACCGAAGTTTGTTTTTTTTTTTTCGGTTCTCTTTGAGCAACCACACAATTTGAAGCCCAAACCGCAACGTCGTCGTGAATGAAGTGAATTTTAATTTGAATTGTTTTTAAAGTCGTCGTCAACCAAAGAAAATGTTCGTCATACGGTTTGTCCTCAAGCTATGCGTTTACTTTGCGGTTGTCGAGATGCTCCTGGCGCAACGGCAGCGCAACGCCAACCACTCGAAGGATACCATCGTCATTGGGTTCCTGGCGGAATACTCCCAGATGCGGGTACGTAGAAATGACTTCTCAGAACGAATTTAAGGGACTGCAGGTCAAGGCCATGAAGCCTTACTTCGTTACTGTTCTCAATTAAACCCCAACCACAAAACTTCCCACGATCTTTTGTACGGAGTCTAAAGAAGCTTCTTCACCAAAGTTCTCGTCCTTGCCCTTGGCCCCACAGGTATCTCTATGAATTATGCATGGGTTTTTATAAAATCGCAATCGCAATCCCACCCAGTCTTTGTGGTGTCTCAAAGCACCCCACCCGCTACTCAAGGGAAGAACTTTAGTGAAGTGAAACCTCCGGCATGTACTTCGGATAGTTCAGTCGATACATGACCCGGAAATTGACGGGAGCCCTTAACAGGTTTCGCAAACAAAGTCAGCTCCTCCAATTGGCTACCCCTGGGCATCGTCATTATCCCGTTGTTCTCGTCATTATCCCGTTGTTCTCGTCATTATCCCGGTCGGTGTTCATCATTAGGGACTAAGGAGAATTTAATGATTGTTCAACCCTTCAGCATGTGAAACAAACAGTTAACCAGTTAGGCAAATATTTGATCGTCGTCGTCGTCGTCGAGAAAGTGAGCCCAAAATTAATTTGCAACTCAAATAGTCTGCGAACACCTTCAAAATGACTCCCAAATGACGTTATTTGCAATTTAAATCCCGTTCAACTCGATGAAGTTCAAGTGGAAGCGAAGGAAGAAGATTAATTGTTTGAGGAGGAGGAGGAGGAGGAGGCGGCAAGTGTTTAAATTATGGAATCTAGGGAAAGATATTGTCCGATTGAAATGTTGTGGATCCCGCGGGGATTATGTGAAAATGAGGAAAGAATAAGTCCGTTATTTCACGAGTCAAGGACGAAAATCAGCATAGGAGATTTGACGTCAGTTAGAGAAGCTCTTCTTCCACGTTGTCTTCGAGTAATTTAATCGTTAAGAAAGTCTGCAATTATATAGGGTTATAAATATTTTCCCGGAATTGTGGAAAAAATCTCAACGTTTTGTTTTTTGCGCTCTCCATCGTCGTGTTCCAGGAGGATACGAAAGAATGCGAAAAGAAAGAAAGAAAAAGTGGAGGAAAAACACGAGAACAATTTTCTATAAGACTTTTCTTAATGAGGATTGACAGCTTGACTGAGTCTTTAAAAACACTCTCAAGTATTATTTGATTTTACGTGAAATGCGCTCAGAGTGCACTGGAAAAAATAAGCGGAGTGTTTAAATAAAAACACACGAATTTGTTGAATAATGGATGGATTTAAAAAGTTTTATTCAAATTTGTTCACCCTTTCAGGTGGTGTATTTATTCTACCAAATAGAGGCAGAATAAAATGCTTTCAAATCGTTTTCCAATTAAAATTTCTCGCTGAAATGCATGGAGGAGCTTATTTATGAAGGCCGCCTCTATTGAACCCGATCAATTCCTTCTCCCCCTGCCCCCGTGGAGTTCGGCCGAATACAATTTCGAAATACAATTTTAATTTAGCTCCCGATTGCATCCATTTTTCGTGGAAAACCCCACGCTTCCTTCGCTGTTCATCGTCCATAGTCAAATCGTTGGGCTTTAATCGTGGCCAGGGGTCGGGGGGTGGAATTATTAAAATGAATGCATAATTGAGTATTTTATTTCTTTCTTTCGCATGAGAAATAATAATAATGTTCGAAGCACAAATATATCAAGTCTTGTGTGAAAACAAACAAAACTCAGTTCCTGCTTCAAGGCACAGAGAACAAAATCAAACGAAAAAAAAAAAAAGAAAAAGTGATAAAGTAAATGTTGAGCCCGGCGTGAAACTGTTGGCAAGACTTTTTAAAAGGTTAAGCATTAAGAGGGATCGACTTTAAGGATGGCTCTTGAGGAGCTTTCCGACGATTTCTCATGCTCTCTGTCTTTCCGACGATTTCTCATGCTCTCTGTCTTTCCGACGATTTCTCATGCTCTCTGTCTTTCCGACGATTTCTCATGCTCTCTGTCTTTCCGACGATTTCTCATGCTCTCTGTCTTTCCGACGATTTCTCATGCTCTCTGTCTTTCCGACGATTTCTCATGCTCTCTGTCTTTCCGACGATTTCTCATGCTCTCTGTGTTTGACCCGTAATTCTCAACGACCTGTTGAGCGCATCAGACACTCAATTGTCCGTGAAGGATGGAGGAGTGGAGATTTCCAGGCCGACCATTAAAGCTTCCAAATCCTAAAATAACATTTGGCCAGAAGAAACCTCAAGAGCCGAAAACGATGAAACCCCATAAAAAAGGACAACGGAAATTTGATTTGAATTTATTATCCGGAATCGGGCGGCAGGCGCAGACGACAAAGTTCTCGTGGAGATGGAGAAATCGAAGAAGCCGGGAATCGTTGGAATTACGTTGTAATCTCGCGGCGATGATACCATGGGAATATCTGGGAACGATTGTCGCCCATTATTAAATGATATTCCCGCAACGTTCGCAGAAAATCCTCCCCCGCATCTCTCTTCGCCTTCCAACGAAATCCGGCCCTCGAACATGGCCTAATCCGAGTGAATTTTCTATTTTCAGTTTTCTTCTTCGTTTCCCATGAATTTTTGTACTTTTGATGTTTAGTGGTTAGTGATGGAAATTGTAAAAAAAAAAAATTAAAAAACAATTTTCTACCTCAAAATCCAAAAACAATGTTCTACATTAAAATCCAAAAACAATTTGAACCTTATAAACCAAAAACAATTTTCTACCCCAAAATCCAAAAACAATGTTCTATATTAAAATCCAAAAAACCATTTTCCACCATGAATCTAAAAACAATTTTCCACATTTAAATCACAAAAACAATTGTCCAACTTAAAAACAACTTTTCAGGTAACACTGGGAGGACTTCCACTTGCCATCGAGAACATCAACAAAAATCCCACGCTGTTGCCAGGGAAAAAGCTATCCTTCAAAGCGTTCGACATCGGCCATAAAGTTGGAGCGTATCGCGTACAACCAATTAGGTGAGAACCACAGATAGGACAGGATCTGTCCTTGTCTATCACATCCTACGAACCTCCTCCCCCAAAGTCAAACACGTGGTCCTCACATCGCCCACGATGGTCGATGGACCCTCAACCCGTGTGGAATTGGGACATTTTATGTCCAACACAAATGCAAACGAAATGAATGTTAAATTTTGTATTGTTTTCTCCACACATTCTCGCTACCGTTGGGGTGTTGTTGTTGTGTTGTTGTTGTTGTTGTTTTGTATCCTTGTTCTCTTTGGGAAATGGGCTTTTATTGTTTATAGGTTCATGACTCAAATGCGTGATGAAAACATCGCCGCTTTCATTGGGCCCGACGAGAGCTGCACATCGGAAGCCTTGATTGCCTCGGCTTGGAACACGCCGATGATATCCTTTGTAAGTATTACATTACAGCAATTTATTTTAAACACTCGCACTTTAACACACACATTCATACTATCACAAGCACCCACCCTTTAGCATACACTCATACATTTACACTTACTCACTGATACCAACATTTATACAATATGCATTAATGTTTAATTACTTCGTCTACAACCGCATCATTGTGAAGTTAATTAAATCGACTTGCTCTGATTTATCCCAATGAAACGAGTTCGAGTTTTAACTTACTGATTTAATTTTTTCCACCACATTCCAAGCCATAATTAACCCCTTGTGCGGATCATTTGTCTGACCATCTGTCTTTCTCTTCGATCACCCGACAGAAATGCTCCGATTCGGTCGTGTCGAACAAGGACATCTTTCACACCTTCGCACGCACTTTGGCCCCCGCCTCCAAGGTAACTATTAACATAATTATGTTTGATTAGTATTCTCCATCAGAAACCTCTCTCTCGTTTCATTCTCACAGGTCTCGAAGAGCGTCATCAGTCTGCTGAATGCATTCCATTGGAACAAGTTCGCGATTGTCGTCAGCTCGAAACCGATTTGGGGCACCGAAGTGGCTCGTGCCATACAGGTCTGGTACCACCTTCTTCCACCACTACCCATAGATCTTAGTCTTAACGCTATTAACTTGTTCCATTTTTCCTTACCCACGATTAAACACGTTTCGAATTTCAAAAACACGACAGGAGCTGGCGGAAGCGGAAAATTTCACGATTACACACTTCAAGGAAATATCCGATTACATTCCAATCGATACGACGCTAATTAAAATGCAGAGAATCGTCGACGAGACCTATTTGAGTACACGCAGTGAGTAGAAATTCGCAACTCGTCGCAACTCGGTTGTGCCCAGTGAATATAAACCATAGATTTCCACTCTCGTTCGATCTCAGTCTACGTCTTCATCGGAGAACACATCGCCATGGTGGACTTCGTGCGTTGCTTGCAGAACCGGAAGCTGCTGCTGCATGGGGATTATCTCATCATATCGGTAGATGATGAGATCTACGACTCCAAGCGACGTGTCAACATCATGGAGAGAAGTAAGTTTCGTCCACAACACCGATGAAATTCTCAGATAACTCTACTACTGACAATGATGATGATGATGATGATCATACTAAATGCATGCCTATTCTATATTGCTTCCAGATTATTTAGATCCCTACATTAGAAAAGAAAAGAATAAATCACTGGATAAAAATTCATTTCGTTCTGTGATTAAAATAAGCATGTCCTATCCACAAAATCCTAATATTCGGTAATTGAATGAAACGCATTTTTCACTCACTTAATATTATTTAACCTTATGTTGATTATTATGTATACTATTGAATTAGTGAAATATAACCACACACACACACTCTCTCTCTCCATAGTCTCTATACATCTGTTGTATTGGTCTATCAGTACTCTGAACACTCTGCAATCCACTCTATCCACTAGACTTGTAGACAAAATTACAACTCCTTCGTTTTGCTATACTTTACCTTACCCTTAGTTGCCTTCAGTTAGAGATTACTTTAGTATAGGTCGTGGTAATAATAATGTTCGGTGTGTACTTTCAGTGAGATCTGCAACAAGATCAAGGAGTATGCGAGAAAATATCCTTTCCTAGTGCCGTACCATGAACGTGTCTTCGACAATATATCGGTGAGTATCCTGAACATAGGATCGGTTCATCGTTGATTTCACCCCATTGTCCGACAGGTACCGATTTATGGCGTGCATTTATACGACAGCGTTATGATATATGCTCGTGCTATATCGGATATCTTGAATATGGGCGGCGATATATACGATGGGCGGTTGGTGATGAGTCGTGTATTCAACAGATCCTACCACTCCATCCAGGGATTCGATGTAAGTCTTAGAACAATAAGGAAAATAATGAGAACAAAGTAATCATAGAAATAACAAAAATATTCATAGTAATAACAAAGAGAATGCGCCTACTAACAAAAATAATGAGACCTATAACAAAAACAATATGTCCAATAACAAAAACAGTGCGTCATCTAACAAAAACAATGTTAACAATGCTACCTCTAACAAAAACCGTGTTCCAATAACAAAAACAATGATCAATGTTGTAAACAAGAAGATAATATTTACAAAAACACTCATCAAATATTCCGCTGTAATGTCATTGTTATTGTTCTATAATTAACATGTAATATGAATAACTATCTACAGTGTACGACAAAAGTCTACGTACACGCACAAACTGAGTCAAACTAAATTTTATATGGGTTTTTTTTCCAAGATTAAAGATATTTATGAATCCAAATTGAGAATAAAAGGACGTTAATTCGTCGCTTAAATCGCTCATATCTCCGTAAATACGCGTTATTTCGCGAAAAGGACGTTAATTCGTGACGACCTAAAAATTTTCGAAAATTTCATAATTCAGGCAATTTTTCATGGAAATCTTAAATCGCTCATATCTCCGTTAATACGCGTTATTTCGCGAAAAGGACGTTAATTCGTGACGACCTCTGAATTTTCGAAAATTTCATAATTCAGGCAATTTTTCATGGAAATCTTAAATCGCTCATATCTCCGTTAATACGCGTTATTTCGCGAAAAGGACGTTAATTCGTGACGACCTAACAATTTTCGAAAATTTCATAATTCATGCAATTTTTTATGGAAATCTTAAATCGCTCATATCTCCGTAAATACGCGTTATTTCGCGAAAAGGACGTTAATTCGTGACGACCTCTGAATTTTCGAAAATTTCATAATTCAGGCAATTTTTCATGGAAATCTTAAATCGCTCATATCTCCGTAAATACGCGTTATTTCGCAAAAAGGACGTTAATTCGTGACGGTCTAAAAATTTTCGAAAATTTCATAATTTCAGGCAATTTTTTATGGAAATCTTAAATCGCTCATATCTCCGTAAATACGCGTTATTTCGCAAAAAGGACGTTAATTCGTGACGGTCTAAAAATTTTCGAAAATTTCATAATTCAGGCAACTTTTCATGGAAATCTTATTTCCTTCATATCTCCGTTAATACGCGTTATTTCGCGAAAAGGACGTTAATTCGTGACGACCTCTGAATTTTCGAAAATTTCATAATTCAGGCAAGTTTTTATGGAAATCTTAAATCGCTCATATCTCCGTAAATACGCGTTATTTCGCGAAAAGGACGTTAATTCGTGACGACGAATTTTTCGAAAATTTCATAATTTCAGGCAATTTTTTATGGAAATCTTAAATCGCTCATATCTCCGTTAATACGCGTTATTTCGCGAAAAGGACGTTAATTCGTGACGACCTAAAAATTTTCGAAAATTTCATAATTTCAGGCAATTTTTCATGGAAATCTTAAATCGCTCATATCTCCGTTAATACGCGTTATTTCGCGAAAAGGACGTTAATTCGTGACGACCTAAAAATTTTCGAAAATTTCATAATTTCAGGCAATTTTTTATTGAAATATTAAATCGCTCATATCTCCGTAAATACGCGTTATTTCGCGAAAAGGACGTTAATTCGTGACGACCTAAAAATTTTCGAAAATTTCATAATTTCAGGCAATTTTTTATGGAAATCTGATTTCCTTCATATCTCCGTTAATACGCGTTATTTCGCGAAAAGGACGTTAAATCGTGACAACCTCTGAATTTTCGAAAATTTCATAATTCAGGCAATTTTTCATGGAAATCTTAAATCGCTCATATCTCCGTAAATACGCGTTATTTCGCAAAAAGGACGTTAATTCGTGACGATCTAAAAATTTTCGAAAATTTCATAATTCAGGCAACTTTTCATGGAAATCTTATTTCCTTCATATCTCCGTTAATACGCGTTATTTCGCGAAAAGGACGTTAATTCGTGACGACCTAAAAATTTTCGAAAATTTCATAATTTCAGGCAATTTTTCATGGAAATCTTAAATCGCTCATATCTCCGTTAATACGCGTTATTTCGCGAAAAGGACGTTAATTCGACCTAAAAATTTTCGAAAATTTCATAATTTCAGGCAATTTTTTATGGAAATCTTAAATCGCTCATATCTCCGTTAATACGCGTTATTTCGCAAAAAGGACGTTAATTCGTGACGACCTAAAAATTTTCGAAAATTTCATAATTTCAGGCAATTTTTTATGGAAATCTTAAATCGCTCATATCTCCGTTAATACGCGTTATTTCGCGAAAAGGACGTTAATTCGTGACGACCTAAAAATTTTCGAAAATTTCATAATTCAGGCAACTTTTCATGGAAATCTTATTTCCTTCATATCTCCGTTAATACGCGTTATTTCGCGAAAAGGACGTTAATTCGTGACGACCTAAAAATTTTCGAAAATTTCATAATTTCAGGCAATTTTTCATGGAAATCTTAAATCGCTCATATCTCCGTTAATACGCGTTATTTCGCGAAAAGGACGTTAATTCGACCTAAAAATTTTCGAAAATTTCATAATTTCAGGCAATTTTTTATGGAAATCTTAAATCGCTCATATCTCCGTTAATACGCGTTATTTCGCAAAAAGGACGTTAATTCGTGACGACCTAAAAATTTTCGAAAATTTCATAATTTCAGGCAATTTTTATGGAAATCTTAAATCGCTCATATCTCCGTTAATACGCGTTATTTCGCGAAAAGGACGTTAATTCGTGACGACCTAAAAATTTTCGAAAATTTCATAATTCAGGCAACTTTTCATGGAAATCTTATTTCCTTCATATCTCCGTTAATACGCGTTATTTCGCGAAAAGGACGTTAATTCGTGACGACCTAAAAATTTTCGAAAATTTCATAATTTCAGGCAATTTTTCATGGAAATCTTAAATCGCTCATATCTCCGTTAATACGCGTTATTTCGCGAAAAGGACGTTAATTCGTGACGACCTCTGAATTTTCGAAAATATATATTTGCCGAATTTATAAGTGAAATATTCATACTATATAATTTGTTTTTAAATAATCACCTAATTATGATAAATAAATACTGTAAAATTTGGCTTTGCTATATATTCCCCGCACGTAGATTTTTGTCGTACACTGTTCAAACACTTAGTTGATGGTTTATGATTTCTCGCAATCACAAGGTCCACATCGACTCCAATGGTGACGCGGAAGGGAATTACACGGTGATCACATTACAGAGTGACGCAAATGGAGGCTCGTTGGCGAAAATGTCGATGCAACCGGTCGGCTACTTTGTTTACAGCAAACAATCAACCATCCCGGTAAGAGAGAGACAGAGAGAGAGAGAGGGAGAGTGGTTGACGGCCTAATGGGGTTCGCGCCAGAATATGCCAAAAGATAACACAAATATTTATCAAATATTTACATTGTTTAACTCATCCTCCTCCTCCGTCTGTTGCTCGGTGATTTCAGGAATTTCGTTACATCAAACCCGATCGTCCCATCCAGTGGCTGAAGGGGCGGCCCCCCCTGGCGGAGCCCATATGTGGCTTCTACGGTGAGCTCTGCCGCGCCCGGAAGTTGGATTGGCGCTACATCGCTTCCGGTTCGTTCTTCGGCTTCTTCCTGATGATTGCGGGCATCTTTTTGATTAAGTAGTGATGACTCAGATGACTATTTGAAAATTTAACATTTTACTTACGATGTTTGTTCTCTCCTCTGTTGTCGATCCTTTACCTTCTTTTTCCTTGATCCTTAACATCCTTTATCCTTGATCCTTAACCTACATTCATACTTATATATATAGGCATTATCGGTACGAGCAGACGTTGGCCGGACTGCTGTGGAAGGTCGACATGAAGGATGTGACCATCGTGAACATGGAGAATCCCGACAACTACAACATGAAGGCCAAAAACATTGTAAGTCATTCCGATTCCGTAGTCGTTCATGTCAATCAAGTGCTGGTATATTCAATAGTTTCAGACATGTCGTCAGAGCATCTTGGCCGGCGGAGAGATGAACAAGAAGGCCTACACAAACATCGGTATTGATTGGTATATATGTCTATATTGAAGGTATGGCTGACAATATCTCTCTAGGTCTGTATCGTGGCAACATCGTGGCCATGAAGAAGATCTACAAGAAGTCGGTCGACATAACACGCTCCATACGCAAAGAACTGAAGCAAATGAGAGAGGTATTTAAGAGTTTTTTGTATACCATAAGTTCCCTATGGATCGTTCTATCACAGGTTCGCCATGAGAATATCATCAACTTCATCGGCGCCTCGATCGATCATGGTTCGGTGATCATCTTCACGACGTACTGTGCTCGCGGCAGCCTCGAAGACGTTCTGGCCAACGAGGATCTGCACTTGGATCACATGTTCGTCTCCTCCCTGGTCAGCGATATACTCAAGGGCATGATCTATCTGCACGACTCGGACATCGTGTCGCACGGGAACCTTCGCTCGAGCAATTGCCTGATCGACTCCCGATGGGTCTGCCAAATCTCCGACTTTGGCCTGCACGAGTTCAAGGCCGGCCAAGACGAGCCCAAGCGGTAGGTGTCGATTTATTTATAGCCATGTGTACTTAGTATTCTCCATAGATCTATAGCTCATTTGTGATTTTCTCCCCACTCGCTCTCTCTCTCTCTCTCTCTCTATGTCTTCCTCTATATCGGCATAATAATGCGCAATTGGAATCGAAGGCGGGAATTGGAATTGAAGCGTGCTCTGTGGAAGGCTCCGGAGCTTTTGCGGGATTCCGCGCACCCGCCGCGTGGTACGCAGAAAGGCGACGTCTATGCGTTTGGCATTGTTCTGTACGAGATAATTGGACGCAAAGGGCCGTGGGGCGAGACGACATACACCAATGAGGGTGAATAGAATTTAAATACTCTGTACAAAAACAACATCATGACCATCTATCGATCACAACATCATCGTGACCATCTCCATCGGTGTCATCACAATATTATTTCTATTATGTTTCTTTATTATTCTCTCAATCAACATTCATTATTCCCTCACTAAATGAAGAAAAAGCAAAAAAAATAATAATCACAATTCCTGCGATTTCGTTACTATTGGGGATTTGTGCGACAATTTCTTAGTATTTTTCTTTGTTATTTGTTCGTTCGCAGAAATCATTATGTTTGTCAAGAAGCCCGAGCTCCTGCATCACGGCGTCTTCCGGCCACCCATCGCTCATCTCGAGGTGCCGGAGTATGTGCGACAGTGTTTGCGCTCCTGCTGGGACGAAGACGCCGAGCTGAGGCCAGACATTCGTCTGGTGCGCGTCAAGCTCAAGGAGCTGCAGGCAGGATTGTGAGTAGCAACGACCCCGTACCTTCATCCTTCTCCTTCTCCTCCTTCTCCTCTCCTCCTCCTCCTCCTACTCCTTTTCCATTGAACTTTATTTAGCACACGTCCACATTTAATTTAAATGAGCAAATTACTCAATTTCCTCTGCTCAACCGCTTAACCATGAAATTGGGGTCCTTTTACCTCGAATCACATTTAGTCCTGGTGTGAATTTCAATCTCAAACACAATGAACGAACTATTTCTCCTCACACTTGATCCTTAATTTAAATTGTGCACCTTTCAATCGACTTAAAAACGATGCCCCCCCCATTGTAAAAAAATTTCATTGCATTTCAGAAAATCGAATATATTCGACAATATGCTCTCAATCATGGAGAAGTACGCCTACAACCTGGAGGGTCTGGTGCAAGAGCGCACAAATTTACTGTACGAGGAGAAGAAGAAGACCGACATGCTGCTCAATCAGATGCTCCCAAGGTGAATGAACCAATGAACATACATATGTATATACCGTATATACCATAGTCAACCATACCATAGTGAAGCCATACCATAGTGAAGTCATACCATAGTGAAGTCATACCATAGTGAATCGTACCATGAAGAAAATGCAAATTACGATGTCCTTGCGACCCTTCATTTTCCCTACATTGTTATATATATATATATATATATATATAGACCTACGTCCCCCCCCACTATTTCGAACCCTCTGCTTCATCATCTGCAGGTCCGTGGCCGAGTCACTGAAGCGTGGCGAACCCGTCGAGGCCGAATGCTTCGACTGTGTGACGATCCTGTTCAGCGACGTTGTCGGGTTCACCGAGCTCTGTGCGATGAGCACACCCTTCGAGGTGGTCGAGATGCTGAACGATTTGTACACCTGCTGCGATTCGATAATATCCAATTACGATGTTTATAAGGTGGGTTCGGGTGAACTTGTGCGGAGTTTGGGGGAGGTGCGACCGAGTCATGCCCATGGCCTCGGAGACAATGGGCTGCATGCGTTGATGCATGTTAATCGTTGAGATTGTGCACGATGTGGCGCCTCCGAGCACCCCGACTTCTTCCCTACCTCCCACCCTCCCTCTTTTGCACGTGCACATTTAACACAGTTTCCTCTCGCATTCTGTATTCTTTCTCTCGTTCTCGTTCGTCTTTGTCCGACTTCTCCGATTGCAGGTGGAGACAATTGGCGATGCATACATGGTCGTGTCGGGGCTGCCGCTGCGTAATGGGAGCAGGCATGCCGGGGAGATTGCTTCGTTAGCCTTGCATCTGCTGGAGAATGTGTCGAGTCTGAAGATTCATCATCGCCCGACGGAGAGCCTGCAGTTCCGGATCGGGGTCCATTCGGGGCCGTGTGCGGCGGGCGTGGTGGGCCTGAAGGTCAGTTGAGTTGTGTGATGGAGGGGGCGATGGGATGATGGTGGTTGATTACCTCCCTCCCTACCTCCCTCCCTCCCTCCCTCCCTCGCCCACTGATGCATCGTGATGTCGAGTCGAGCCGAGTCGAGTCGAGATCCCGATGCTGATTTGCATATTGCGCATTCATTTATCTTCACTTTACTTCATTTATCCGTTCCCTTTATCACAACCCCTCCCCTTGGACCGTGCAGATGCCTCGCTACTGCCTCTTTGGGGACACCGTGAACACCGCCTCCCGAATGGAGAGCACCGGCGAAGCGATGCGGATACACATCTCCGAGTCGACCTACCAACTGCTGCATCCGGGCGAGTACCACTGCATCGAGCGGGGTCTGACCAGCATCAAGGTATTCGCAAAGCGTTGCGGTGTCATGTGGAATGGCAATTTGTTGCCTCGAGTGGGCCACTTGATACCGTTGTCGATGCAATGATAACAAGAGAGAGAAATGTAATTTTCTCCCTCTCTCCCAGGGCAAGGGCGACATGCGAACCTATTGGCTGATCGGGCAGCTGGGCGAGATTCAGCGGGAGGAGCGCGTCTTTTGCTCCGGCGACATCGCGCCCGATCTGATCAGCAACGTCGACTTGGAGAGCAGCCTCGTCTCGGTCTCGAATCTGGCCAACACACGCTCGCCGAACCAGAGCAAACAGATCGTCACCTACTCCTCCACGAATTTGTCCATCATTCCGCAGCAGATGCAGTTGCAGCAACAACAACAGCAACAACAACAGCAACAACAACTGCAGCAACAACAGCCACATCAACTGTTGCAGCATCCGATGTACGGGCGAATGAAGTACATGAAGACCAGTTGCTGCAACTGCGAGACGAAGAGCATCTACAATCGCAGCTCCGACGATAACGTCGTCGTCGGCATGCGACGCCAGCAGCAGCAGCAGCAGCAGGGCGACGGCGCCTTGGGTCGGGTCGACCGTGATGACCGTTACAACAACCACTTGTGCGTGTGTCGGCTGAAGGCGAGCGTCAGTCACGGCGTCGGCTCGAGTCGAGGACCACGATCGGCTCCGAGCATAACTTTTCGGCTCTGAATCACTCACTTCCGGTGTGAATGAATGCGTGGGCGGACATTGGACATTGATGGACAGTCGATTGATTGATGAATTGATTGATTGATTGATTGATTGATTGATTGATTGATTGATTGATTGATTGATTGTTTGATGTATTTGAATTGATTGATGAATTGATTGATTCATGAATTGATTAATTGATTGATGAATTGATTGATTGATTGATAAATTGATTGATTGATTGATGAATTGATTGATTGATGTATTTGAATTGATTGATGAATTGATTGATTGATTGATGAATTGTATTTGAATTGATTGATGAATTGATTAATTGATTGATGAATTTATTGATTGATGAATTGATTGATTGATGAATTGATTGATTGATAATTGATTGATTGATTGATGAATTGATCGATTGATTGATTGATTGATTGATGTATTTGAATTGATTGATGAATTGATTGATTGATTGATTTGATTAATTGATTGATGAATTGATTGATTGATAAATTGATTGATTGATGAATTTGAATTGAATGCCCGTTCCATTTTTTAAATCGATTTAGCTATTTGTGCCAATTTAAAGTCAGTCAGCAGTTTTCTCAACGTTAATCATCAATTATAATTGTATGTTAATGCGTGTGTGTGTGGGTGTTGAACGACTTCCAAGGTTGTGAATTTCTATTATATTTATTATTATTATTATTATTATTATTATTATTATTATTATTATTATTATTATTATTATTATTATTATAATGATGATTATTATTATAATGATGATTATTATATTTATTATTCCTACATATTATAATTGTAATTAAACCGAATTTATCGTCAATGATTGTAACCGAAGTACGAGTTTTAAATAAAATCCACGACCGACAGAATTCATCAGTTCGCTATCCTTCATTCGTAGTTCTTGCTGAATCCCCTCGATGATCGTTGATTCAGTTGGAAATTCTGAAGTTCTTCTTCAGGGCCTGCCAGCACTCGTAGTACTTGGCGTCCAGCTTCTGGCACGTCTCCTCGCCCCACTTGGTCACGGCCATGCTCAGCGACGACTCGAACATGAAGGCCTGAGTGCCGTCGGCGACACGTTCCGGCCCGAGTTTCGCGTTCGAGGCGCCCTCGAAGCACTTGTTGTCGGGCCCGTGGGGCGTCATCATCGAGTGCAGGGTGGCGCCGCCGGCCATGAAGCCCTCCTCCTTGGCCTCGTAGCGGCCCAAGATGAGGCCCATAAACTCACTCATGCAATTCCCTGGCGAGGTGAAAAGAACGTAATTGATTGATTTGCAATTCATTTACATGGGATCATGGTGGACGTACTGTGGTAGTAGGGTGGACGGAACGTGTGCTCCTGCACCGACCACCGGGGCGGAAAGATGACGAAATCCGCAATGGCCGTGCCGTAGCGAGAGCTGGGACAGGTGAGCACCGTGAAGATGCTCGGGTCGCAATGGTCGAAGCTCACCGAGTTGATGACCATGAATTTACCGAGGTCGTACTTGTAGGGCACGTAGTTGCCATGCCAGGCGACCACATCGAAGGGCGAATGCTGCTGGTTGGCCACGAACAGCGAACCCTGATACTTGGAGATCATTTGGAAGTCTGCAAGATAAATAACAAAAGTTATCAGTAGATCAACAAACTCGAAGTCTATTCAAAAACCTTTGACATCACGGTCCTCGAACCAGGCGACTGGGGTTTGGAAATCTCTGGGATTCGCCAGACCGTTGGCGCCGATCGGACCCAGATCGGGCAGATGGAAGTGATTGTCATAAACCTCCAAAATGTAACCGCTGTCGGGAGATGAAGAAGAAGGTTAGATGAAAATCGTTAAGAACTCTGATAACTAGGGATCGTTTCTTACCGTGTTGGCCCCGTGACATGCACCGAGAAGCGGATGCCCTGGGGAATGACGCAAATCTCATTCGGTGCCACCTTCATTTTGCCAAACTCGGTGATAATATCCAAGGTACCCTGCTGTGGAACTAAACCAAAGAACATTCAATAAAAGTTAGTATTTGAAATTTGTATGGAACAAAAATCAAAAAATCACCTACCGATCAAGAAGTCGCCATCGCTATTGTAGAAGGCGGAGTCGTCCATGGAGGCATTGCAGAGGTAGACGTGAACGGCAAGGCCATGACGACTACGGGCATCTCCAGCCCCGCAAACCGTGTGCAATCCCTCCGCAAAGGTCACTCTACCATCGGAGGGTATATCGAAGGGACTCCAACGCATCTGTAAGCGCGATTGAAATGTGATTAGTAAAAAAATCTATAGTTTGGGAAGATTTTTAGCTTCGTCAGATCTTTAACTTTAGCTTTGGCTTCTCTTTAGCTTTCACTGATCTTTAGCTTTGACCGATCTTTAGCTTTAGAATTTCTTTCTCTTTTAAAGATATTTAACTTTAATTTTTATATTTAACTTTAATTTTTAAAGATCTTTAACTTTAGTAGATCATTATCTTTAGGATTTCTTTAGGTTTAGAAAATTGTCGGACGATTTTTAGCTTCGACCTTCGATCTTTAGCTATAGAATATCTTTAGATCTTAAAGATCTTTATATCGATCTTTAGCTTTGGTAAATCTTTAGCATTGATTGATCTTTGGTAGATCATTCAATGCCACCTTAGCTTTGACCGATCCTTAACTAAACATATACACATATAGTTGTTCTTTACCTGATTCGGATTCGGAGCCTGTTCGTTCCAGTTGCAACTCAGAAACTGACCTCCATTGAAAGGACGAAATGGCTGGTGCACGGCACTGGGGCGAATGCGGTAGAACCAGGTGCGAAGGTTCTCCTTGCGCGGAGCCGTGAATGCGGTGCCAGACAATTGCTCCGCATACAAACCGTAGGCGCACTTCTGCGGCGAGTTCTGACCCTCGGGAAGGGCATTTGGACACCGCTCGTCCTCCGAGGAGAAGTGTGAACCGAAACCGGACATGTACTAGAAATCATAGGGGATCACAATGAATAAGGGACCGAACTAATTATGACTATTATAATAAAAATCACATAATAACATTTATATTTTTTTCAATATTTTTCCGGTCTATTTTTTATCGATATTTTTCCATTTTTTCCATTAAATAGCAATAATTTGGATCGATATTTATTCAATTTTATATAAAATTAAAATCAAATCAAATCAAATTTTATATCAATATCAAATTTTGATCGATATTTTTTTTTTATAAATTTTTTTTATTAAATTCTGATCGATATTTTTCAATTTGTTTCTTCGATCAAATTTTTATAAATTTTACTATTTTAAACTTTCCGATAATATTTTCGATCAACTTTAATAAAACTCAATTAATATATTAAATAAAAAACCACTGCAAAAAATTGTGAAAAGTATCTAATTCATTTAGTAAGAACCGAGTTGTATTTGCAAATATTTAGAACACACAATTTTGCATATATAAAACTTTGTGCAACTACACTTGTATGCAAATATTTGGAATAAATTGAAAACTTGTTTCAGATTAGAACGATAAATAGAAGAAAACTTTGAATTTGTGTCTTTATACAAAACATTTGCAACAGTTGCAAATATTTTGAATATATTGAAAACGAGTTCTGGTTATATTTTCAAAGTATTTTCTATTGACAAAAATATGACGAGATGATCGAGAAGATTTGGTGACGTGGAGAAGGAATTCTTTCACTAAGCTTCAAATCAATTCTTTTTTAACAGTTTTTTAAATTTATTAATCTTTTAATGCAGTTTCACTTCTTCTCCTTTAATTGAAAATTTCTAAATTTTTTTACTATGGAATACTATGGAACTTGAATGTTTTATGTTATGCGATCCACTGAAGAAAATTTATAATTTTTATATGTTTTTCTTTAATTTCACTCTCATCGAATATTGTTCCGTACACGATCCCGTTTCGAAATGATCCTCTAATTACCTTGTAATCAGACATTTTTGCACGCGTGATCTTCTCACTGGACTTGTGTACCACACAACGAGAAATCTCCGATACTCCGACGACGAGTGATCGCACTTAATAGACCATTCGAAATTGAACCTCTCTTGGCCGAATGCGGTGCTATTTATAGAAGATGCGGTGTAACGATGGCGGCGACGACGACTAGGATCGGGCTAGGAGTGATAAAACCTGTTGCTCGATCGGCCGATGAAAATATTTCTCTAGATGCTTTAGTTTTGTTTTCTTAATTCATGCAGGGAAAACTGATCAAACGAGATCGTGATCTGCGACACACACGACGAGATCTTTTATATTCTTGTTTATCACAACCCGAGAACCCTCCGACCGACTGTGATCCGAAGAGAACCAGAGAGAAACGTTATCAGCGTGGACTGAATGGAGGAATGCTTGAAAACAAAAAACCGGTAAGGTAGGAAGCTCGCGAAGCATCCGAGGGGCGTGAGCAGCAGGCGCCGCAAAATGCTTTATCATTGCTGGGATTAAAACACACTTGCTTATTATTATTGTAGATACGTTTTTATTAGTCTTAAGTAATTAACATTATTGTTTTCTTTAAATACTTTTACTTTACTTCTGTGCATCTTCTTCGCCTATGTTCTAGAATATGTTTTATGCATATTAAATATGTACTTTATAATGTAGTCTAATGCATGTTTATTGATAATGGAATAAATTACGCCAACCGATCGGGCGTAGTTGTTTGTTTTTCTGTTTTTCTTTCTGTTTTTGTGCGTCTCACTTAATCAACGAATCGTTCGTTGTTCCTTCTGCTTCGATATATTCCATTAAAATATGAATCAATACTTAATTAACGCCAGAATCATTTGCCATTCATACTGTTCGATTAAAATACTATCGGAGTGTGTTTGCTAAAAACAAAACGATCAATCGTTACGATAACTTAAACATTAAAATCCTAAAATACAGCGAAACTCTTAACTCTAAAGTATTCTGGCTTGAGTAATAAAAATAATTCTCTTTTTGTTTCTCCGCACTGGAATCTATTGAGCTTCCTCTTTCTATTCGATCCTTGTTGTTCATCTTACTCGTTGGACAGATTCAGTACATCGTCGCTTGTCTTTTGAATCTTCGCTGGCGGCGGCGCAGCCAGATCAGCGATGGACGAGAACTCCATGCGCTTCTTGGTGTTGACGCCGCCCATGCCGCCGACGCCCAAGTTGGGAGGCGCCAAGTCACCGTAGAGACGACTCAAGTCGACGGGCGGCGTGTTCGTGGGCCGACGATTCGACGAGCTGTTGCTGCCGTCCGACGGCGCCGGCGACGGAGTATTCGAGGGTACGCTAGAGATGGCCAAGTCGACGGCGCTGAAGTTGTACTTGCCGCCACCACCACCACCGCCGCCGGACCCGCCAGAAGCCGACGAGCCACCTCCACCGCCGCCCCCACTCATGGCGCTCTTTGTGGGCGTCAGACGTTCCTGTGCTGGCGATGCCGAGGACTCGCGGGCACGCGTCGCCGCATTCGACGACGAGGTTGTCGACTTCGGTGGCTTCATCATCATGGCCGACAGCGACTCCTGTTGCATTTTCAGCAGCGCCGACGGCGACATGAACAGATTGTTCGCGGCCAGCGTCGTCTTCGACAGCGGATCCGGGATGCCGTACTTACCGTGGTGTTGCTGGAAGAAGGAGGCGTAGTCCTGCATTTTCTCCTGGGCCAGAGCGTTGTAGTATGCCGTGGGATCCGTGAGTGGCGACGGCGTTCCAGTCGAATTCGAGCCGCCGGATTTGCTCGACGATGAGTTGGATGTGGCCGCGGCCGATGGAGCCGCGAACAAGGCGTTCAAATCGGCCGCCGCCTTGTTTTGATGATAGAGCAGAGCATTCAAATCGGATTGCTGTTTCTCCGATTGCAGCAATTGATTGAGCATGTCCGATTGCTGGAGCTGTTGCTCCTTCTGTTTCTTCGAGCTCGACGAGCCGCCGCTGCTGCCCATGTTGCCGCCGCCAACTCCTCCGCCGACGCCTGCGGCCAATAAGGCGGACAGCTCGTGGTGGGCATTCGAGGACACCTTGCTGGGAGCCATCGCCGCCCCGAAGCTATTCGATGGGTCGAAGAGTTTCGAGTAGGTCTGCAGCAATTGGGTGTAGTCCGGATGGGCCGATTGCTGCGATTGCTGAGATTGCTGTTGTTGCTTCTTCGAACTGCTCGACGTGGAGGGGGCCGGAGGTGGTGGTGGAGCACTTGCGGCCGCAGCTGCTGCAGCCGCGGCGCCCATTTGCTGCTGCAAAAAGGCGTTCAAATCATTGTTCTTCGCCTGTTGCATGTACGAATCATAACCGAGTAGCTTCGATGCTTGCAATAGGTTATTGTAGTCTGCTGTGAGTGCAGCTGCAGAGGCGGCGGCGGCTGCAGCTGCCGACGATGACTTGGATTTACTGCTCGAGGAACCGCTGCCGCTGCCAGTCAAACCCAAACCGGCTCCTGTCAGATATGAAAAATCGCCACCGAATCCTAGAGTGCCCAAAGTTGTGGCGCCCAACGCCTCGGCCTGCTGCAGCAAGAGGGCCGCGTATTCGGGCGAACGCATCAATTCACTCATCTTCAAGGGATCGTTCTTCAGATCGTCGAGTTCCTTCATCAGCTTTGTCTTGTACGAATTCGAGCTGGAGCTGGACGAGGAGGACGACGACGAAGATTTCGACGATCGCTCCGACTTCATCTTTGCACTACTCGAGGTCGATGGTTGCGGAGTCGTGTCCTGCACACGTGGCAAATTGAAGCTCGACGAATAGGCAGCGACAGCGGCGGCGACGTTCGGATCGGTGAGCGGATCATTCGAGGAGGAGTTCGCCGACTGTTGTTGTTGCTGTTGTTTTTGTCCACCGACCTTTGCCGCGGCCGCCGCCAGTTGATTTAGCGATGAGCTTCCGTAATCCTTGCGCTGTTGCTGCTGGAACAATGCAGCAATGTCGGTTTGCAAGAAGTTCGGCGGCAATTGTCCAGCCAACTGGGCCAAGCTGGCGGCCATCAGATCGTTGGCCGTCGGAATACTCGACACCAATCCAGAATGAGGCTCATATTTGTTCGGCGTAATGCTGGGACTGTTGCGCGCTATGTCACTGATGCTGAACTTCCCCGGACTGGGAGCGGGAGAGTTGCGTGTGCGCGAAGTGTGCGAAGAGGTGTCGGACTTGGCGGGCGACGGCGATGCTCGGACGGGAACTTCAAACTTCGCCGGGCTGGCGGAATTCGACGGAATGGTGATGGGACTGTCGCGGGGCGACTGGGCCGGCAACGAAGGCGGCACACTGCTGGCCACATTCGTGGATGACGATATCATGTTGGTGGCAAGTGGAATCGTAGGTGGCATCGGTGGGAGGAGTGTTGAGGGGAGGGCATTTGTTGTCGGCGGCGCCGTTGGTGGTGGTACGACGACAGGTGGAATTATCGGCGGCAATCCCTGGGTGGCGGTGGGCGCAGGAACTCCCGTTGGGTTCGGTGTGGCCAAAGGTGATAACATTCTCACCGGATTCATATTGAGTCCCGACGGCAGACAAAGTTGTTCCTAAAAACAAACATTTATTTAGTAATATTTCATATTGATGGCGATGTCGGATTTCTACCTGTAGAGAGAGCACTTTCAATTCACTTGCCTTCTGTTCGGCTCGCGACTCCTCCTCCGCTTTGCGAACGGCTTCCTCGGATGAACTCATACTGGGCGGTCTGGGTTCATCTTTAATCTCTTCCACTTTCACTTCTGTTGTACTGGCGACAGGTGGCTCTGGTTTTACCTCATCTTTGATATCGATAATTTTGATAGTTTTGGGAGGAATAAAGTCGTCTTCCTGTTCACAACCGAGGACAGCGCATATCCAATTCCATAAAGCTTTGTCATTCTGCTTAATGGGAAACTTGGGGTACAACGTGTTCTTGAGTTTCTCTATATAGGTTGTGTCGTCACTGAAGACGTTGGCGAATTTGACGATTTCATTGCGCCACTGCGAATAGTAGTCGACACATGCCTGGATCTCAGTGCGAACATCTTCGGGAATTTCCTTGTCTGGCAGCACAGAGTATTGCATCAGCATTGGTCGTCCATATTCGAGAGCTTGTTTATTTTCATTCGGTGGCACAACCCAAATCGATTTTACAACCGACTCCAATGTAGGATTCTCATCGTAATAGGGAGCTAAAAGTATAAATTGCTTTAAAGAAATACTTTAACAACATATTGAGGATCCTTACAAATAATCACTGAAACGCATGGAGTGTACGTTATATCTGACGGGCCACGCATGCGTATTTGATAGTCGAGCTGGGAATCACAATCTCGAAGCGTTGGTTCCGCTTGGAATTTCGGATGAGAATGATACCAGCCAACAAGTAACAACTGGTCCTTCATGATGAGTTTTTGAATCTCACGCTCCACATCAGCAGCTTTTGCACGATCATGGCGAGTATTGCGACAAGGATATGTTTTGGTTATTTGAAGAGCTGAAGCAGAACATTATATAAGATGCAGTTTTTTAATGATTTACTATAGTATTTACTATGCGAATTAACGTCCCAGGTGCCTGCGAAATATCCGCAAACTTCGTGCATTGTTAAATGACAATGAAAGTCAGCCAGCAACAGGGCAGAGGAACTCATTGTGAGCGAGAAAGGTTGAAGCTTGCCAAGCGAGGAGAATGGAATGGCCTCAATCAGCATGTTTGCATCACTAGAAAGCGAAAATAATCATGTTTATTATGTTCGAATTGGAAGGAGCGTCATTTGTCAATTACTCACTGCATTATATTGCGATTGGTGATTACATTATGCTGGAATACTGTTCTTTTGATTACAGGCAACGGAGATTCTGGTTTTTTGTCTTCTGCAAGTAAATATTAACACATTTTAAGATATATACGATATGATTTATGTAAATTTTCTTCTCTTTTCAAATCGAATTCAGCTAGAAGTTTATAAGAATATTCCCACCATATTCTGTTCCTCACCATCATCTGGAGCGTAGTCTTTTTGTTGGGCACATTTGCGCAACCATGAGTTTTTGTAGACATCCAACTTTTTACCCTTGTACTTCACCGAGGCCCATCCACAGCCCGACTTCTTCTCAGGATTTATGATCCTTTTGCAATGCATCGCCCACGCACTGGGCGTTAGAAATATTGTCTCAGTCTCTTGCGATTTGATTTTGCCATCCGGCAATAAATCACCGACAAACTTCTGTCCCAAATATTCGATGGTCATCAATGATTTGCCCGGCTGCAGGACATTAGCCGCCATCAGCGTTTGTAAAGTCACCGTGCGCCCTGTGCCATTGAACCCCTCGTAGTTCTCACTTTTTGTCTACAAATAAAAACACACATATATGTAAATTACATGTCAATGGATTACTATTGTATTATTTACCTCATCGTCGTTGTCGTCATCACAGATATCGCTGTCGATGTCCTTGTCGCAGGTGATGTCTATCGTCTTCGTCGCATCCGCCAGCGAGTCTGGAACTGGGTTCATCAACGACGGGTCCTGTGTTGGGGCCGCGGAGACATCGAGTGGCGCCGGAGCTCCTCCTCCTTCTTCGACCGCGGCCGACGCGTTTGAAGTTGACGATGATGATGATGCCGCCGCCGCCGCTCCGGCAACAACAACGGCCGCTGGTGTCTGCTGATTCGAAGATGGTGTTTCTACTACGTCCGTTGTACTCAATCCAAGCGGTTTATCAACTCCGGTTTGCTCCTCACCTTCTTGCATTGCAATATTTATTTAATAAATCGTATTTTTATTTGGAATTTCCTATATTTTCGCACAAAAATTTCCGCTACAGCGGGATTGTGTATCTATTGAATCAAAAGCACAGACCAGGGTTGCCGATGTCACTTCAATCGAAGTGTTTCACTCCACTTTTGATCAAAACACTCCGTCACTCCATTTTTTTCGCAGCAGACTCCCTCCTAAAAACACTTTTCCTATTTTGAGGATATTTATTTTTTTCTTTTTGTCCTATTCCTATTTCCGTTTTACACACGCATAAATTCTGTTCTCTGATTTTCGTTCTTTTTTTTTTGCATGCGCCATGAAATGCAACCCTGAACTGTCAACATTACTCCGAAAATTCATTTCCTAATATTTCGGAATTTTCCCATTTTAAATAAAATTTGATAAATAAATTTTAATGTAACGAAAACATTTCGACTGCAAAATATTTAAATATGCATTTTTTTTTAAAACGGATTATGGCGATTTTTAGTATTAACCAGCATAACCCAACAAACCGTAATCTGATTAGTAAAAGTCATTTATTTGATGTCAAATTCTACAACCATGCAATTGGAAGAAAATAAAATGGTTCGAGTCCGGGATAATTTCCAACTAGGAAGAGCACGATTGTCAAAAGAGAAAGGTATTTTTTTTTTATTCAATAGATAGTAAAGAGATAAAAAGTGGAATTTGTAAAAACGACATAGTAATTATTATTTCGACTATTCCTGCACCGGGTCCATGGGGATTTTGATTTCCGTCTTCTGGGCGTTCTCCTGCAACACGAATGGCCTTGGGACGACGCCCTCCTGCGACTCTCGCTTGGGCGTTTGCAACGCGAAGTTCGAGAAGCACACGTTGATCTTGCCGCCACTGCGCACCGCCGCCAACGATCGGGTCGCCGGCGTGGCCACTCGCGCTCGCTCGGCCGCTCCCGAGGAGGAGACACGAATTTCCGGTTTCGTCGGCTTCGCATGGGTCTCTTTGCGCACGATGCCCACGGAGAGAGCCTCGCGACAGGCGCTCTCCTCGAACTGCTTGACCCGCTCTCGCATGGCCGTCTCCCGACGCACCTCCTTGTCGATCTCGATGCGCCGCTTCTGCTCGTAGCGCTCCAGAGCCTTCTGGTCGCGCTCCTTGTTGCGCTCCACAATCATGTCGGAGATCTCGAGACGTTTGCGCATCAACTCCTCCTTGGACAGCTTCTGGAAGATCTCCGGCCAGATGCCCTTCGTCTTCTTGATCAGCACAATCCGCGCCTCGCTCTTGTAGATCCGACAAAAGCTGGCCATCTCGTCGATCTCGCCGCACAGATGGCGTTCGAAGAATATCGGCGGATTGTTGAACTTGAGGTATTGCGGCAGCAGGACGATGTCCGGCTTTCGCGTGATCAGTCGATTCAGCTCGATGATGATTTTCACTTCCTCTTCCGTTTGAGTGACCTGCACCATTATCAAATGTCGCCTCACAGTTTCCGGTATCCTTTTTATTGTGCTCGCCCGAACGTCTCGACGCCAAATGTTTTCATCGACATCTATCTGTCTGATGGATGAATTGAATTGAACTGAATGTTATGTTTATTTGTCATTCATTTGCCGGCAAATCGAACTCGAATCGTCGAATTCGTCGTTTATCGATCCAACAAAGTTGTTGCCAATGGTTAAAATGCACTCGCATTCTCTTGGCGTGAAATGAATGTTTGCACTTCGGAACTAAACTCGCAAAATTTCCAAAAAACATTAGAAGTCATCATCGACTGGAGTTAAGCTTCGTGGAATTCGGGTAATTACCAATATTTGACATTTCCTTAACACGGTATTGGTATTGCCAAAGCAACCGAAGGGAACAACAATATGCTAATCTGAAGTTTAAGAACCCCTAACGACTTCCACCAGCTCTATTGACTACCAGTTACCCATCACAGAAAATAGTGAAGGGATTCCTACTATGAGAATGGTGAGGAAATAAATAAACATTTGGTGGAGGATGATGGTACTCCGATTGTCTGGGTAAATGCCCTCTACCTTCGCACAAACGGTTCTCCAGCAGTGCTTGCGTGTCGTTATTAACTGAACTTCAATTGGGTGTTTAAGTGCCATTTGTAGCATTACCTTCCACCGGAAGCACAGTGGATTAATCCGACAAAATAAGGACACAAAATTTGTTTCATTCCATTCATGATTTGGTTTCTCAATACTTGTCCTACTGTGGCATCAATGTCAATTGGTTTTCATGTTAGCAGGTATTTCTGCTGCTATATTTACAGCCATCGACTGATGCAATAAAAAAAAACCTATTGAATACCGTTCGCCCCTGCTCTCGAATCTGTCCTGCTCAATAAGAACACAATGACTGACATTGTCATCGGTTGATTTGGATTTGGAATAGAATTAGAGCCATTTAACTACATTCAATAAATACATATTCATGAATGGACCTACATAGATAGATAGATAGATAGACAGTTGTTGCTGCGTGCAATCGCAACAATGGATTCATAGACTTTCGTAACTAGATTGAATTATTACCGCGGTCGATTGGGAATATAAATCGGCTCCTTTGAAAGGGTTTTTCTGTGTCTTTTCTGCGTTCACGACACACAATCCGAACACTGAGAGGGAACATTTGCGATTTATAAATAGTTACGAAGAAATTGAGGTCATTGATTGGAAAGAACTCATTGAAAGGCGGCGAACGATGTTCATAAATAGAACACGACGATATCGAAGATCAATTAAAAGGAAACCTGAAACTCCATTCGTTTGAACTCCAGAGCAATTGCAGCAAGTGAATAAAAAAGAAAAAACGCAGACAATTCAGAGTTTGCAATATTTTTTATATACACATGTAAACATAATATATTTTATACGATGATTATATTTAAATTATATAATGAATAATCTATCATTGTCATACACATGCACACGAACAAATATTCATATACGAACATATGTGTGTGTTTGTATGTGATAATATATGCACAGCAAATAAAAGGGTTTTTTTTTTTTTTGAAATTTATAACTAAATTCGGTCGGATAATAAAACAAAATCCAATATAAAGGGATAGAGTAGAGTAGAGAGAATAATATTCGATAGTTAAGTAAATGGAGCGAGCAGACACACACACACGAACACACGCCATCAACACGCGATCAAGTGCACGCCACCCTCACGTGGATCGTCCTCGAAGGACACCCAGGTGTTTTGCAAATATTTGCGCACATCATTGCCGGGCACCTTGCCGAAGTCGTTGGAGGCCAGATCGATCAGCAGATCCTCGGACTTCTTCTCCAGCTCCTTCGTTGACGGCTGCTTCTGCTGCTCGTGGACCTCGGCGTGCGACTCGATCGATCCGTTGTGCTCCTTCAGCACCTTCCGGCCATCGGCGGACCCGTCGACTGGCATCCCCTGGCGCTTGGCGTTCCGCATCACGGCCTCGCGCCACTGCTGGTAGGCGTTCTCGAAGCAACGCGCCACCATCAGCGTGATCTCGTGGGCGATCTTGCGCTTCGGGCACTGGAACACGTGACACGACATCCGCTCCTCCTCGGTGATGGGGTCGACCTCGGAGCCGACGAACGAGAAGGCGTGATCGTGGGCGGCATCCACCGAGCAGTAGGAGACCTTGTAGATCGAGAAGCGCATCAGGGTGTCGAGCGTCTGGGGGTCGCAGACCTCGATGCCGCGATCCGGGGAGACGGTGAGCTTGACCCGTTTCAGGCTCTTGTTCTTCCGGCCGCCGGCCTTCGCGTTCGCTATCACCGTCTTGATCGCCTCCGACGTCGTTTTCTCCGAGCGCTTGCCGTCGATCGGGGTGCAGCCGAAGTACTTGATGTCGTAGGTGGACGTCGGCGGCTTGTGATCCTCGTCGGTGTCGTTGGCGCCATCCAGGGCGGCGTCGTCTTCGTCGTTGAACTCGTTGAGATCGAGCTTCATGTCGTCGACATTCGGCAAGTGCTTCACGTTCGTCTCGAGGCCCCAATCTTCGCCGTCGACGGCGTCATCCGATGTGAATTCTAGAGTGGAGGAAGAAACACAAAAGTTCCGCATTTAAAACAATTTACTCGAGACGACTTTCATCAATTTAACACACATCCTCCGGAAGAGATGGAGCTCGCACGCAAACACACAGACACAGACAAATTAAGTAAAGTACATTATTTTATCTTCCACACGAAAATATGTACAGACATATGTACACAGAAATAGAGATAGCCTATGTGTGTAATCTGTAAAGTGTTTGCTCTTCAAAAGTAATAATTTAAATATAATTATTCAGTGCAATGGCATTCATTCGGCGATAATGAAGCTCACTCTGACTCGCATCATTTCGCGCTGATGATGATGTTGATGTTGATGATGATGATGAATTATTATTTCGAGAGCAGAAAACCATTATTTGAATGCAAGATAGCTGTGCATACAATGTGGCATGGAAGAGCAGACAAAGGCGAAGGCGAATATATTTAGACTTATGGAAGATAGATAGATATGGGGCTATCAGCCGGAGCCTCGGAGGAGTCATGGTCAATGGGCTACAGAGCAAGAGACCCTGAGTCCAGAGACCCTGAGAAGATGGTGACTTGAGGCTGGCGGAGATTATCGACGAGTTCTCTCTCATTATGGACGGACCAGTCACAGTCGATGTCGTAACGGTTTTTAACGTTCGACTCGGTTCGGTTCGATCGTTGTAGGAAAACTGGCTATTGTGAATCATTATCATCATCATCATCATCATTGCATCTCTAACGCCCCCTGACGAGATCCGGAAAAAAACCCGAATTTTCCACTTATCTAACTTGTATAGAGACTTACTCTTGTGTTTGTAGTGGGTTTTCCATTTGCGAAAAAATGCCATGGTCACCAATGGAGCCAGCAACAACAGCAAAAGCTTCACGTGCCGCGTGAACCAAAGTTAATTACGGTCGAGAGAAAACAACGACTATTCAATTGTTTGCGAAAACAAACACCACCAAAATCGAAAATGTTCAAAACGTTCAAAAAGCGACGCAATTCGTTCGAAAATAACACACAAAAACTCAATTAAAAACAAACCGAACACGAAACACAAAAACAACCGAAATACGTAAACTTGTTTTCTCAGCCGATTCGTAGAAACTACTGCAGAAGCGAAAATGAATCTGACTTTAAAACGAACGTTGTTTCAATCCGATGATAATGTTGATATTGATGTTGTTTAGTTCAGGAGACACGGCCAGAGTCAGACTCGGACTCGGAGATTGAGATCGGAGAGTGCGGACGATGATGATAACTCAGAAACTAAGGTACTACTCGACTCGACTCGACCGACCGACGTGCAGTTGTGACGACTTTCGAATTAAAATTGAATGGAAAATTGCAAAAAGAGCTTCGTTCGCTTCAGCAGCATCTACTGTTGGCGTCAGCGTCAACGGCAACGGCGGCGTCAGCGCCAGCGGAACGTTCGGTGCCAGTCACAATCTCCGGCGGCAGCAATAGCAATAGCAACAACAACAACACAACCAGCAAGTAAGCAACAACAACAACACAACCAGCAAGTAAGCAACAACAACAACAACAGTTGGAGCAATATACGATCAGGCTTTATCAATTTTTATATTATTTAAAACGTAGTTAATTGCTTGGCGTTGAGTTGAGTCTGACTCTTCGAGTCTGTATTTGTATTTAATATGAATTATGTCGAAATGAAGCATTCAAATCCGATTACCGAGAAGCTCCAAACAAAACAAAGTCATCGACTACGATGATATCTTCGATGTGGTCTTGTCTCGATCTCTCTCGAAAACTGTCTCTTTCACTTTGTATCGCTCGCTCTCGGTTTATCTTTTTCATGTCCACTGGCGACGCTTGACCGAATATTGATAGATCAATCGATCGATCGGTCGAACCGAACAAAATATTGCACTCGTAGATAGAGATGAGGAAAATCGACGACACACCTCCACTTGGCAGGTCTGTCCACCACAATGTTCCGTTGCGTTTTGAATCGTCCAAGCAAATCGATCGCGCATGTAACCGATCGTGGTCGGGCTGCCGATGGACAGACAGACAGACGGACCGACCAACAGCCGGTCGAATGGCTGGGCAGATAGATAGATAGACCGACCGACAGACAGACAGATGAATGGATGGATGGATGCAACGGAGCAGAGAGGTGCATTCGTTGTGCACGCGTGCAACGAACGGCCACAATCTTCTCTCTTCTCCTCCAGCTGAATATTACAGTAAATTGTGATCTCGTTACTCTTCTATCGGAACACAGTTTGGAGTCGTCGTCGTCGTCTTCGTCTTCTTCTTCGAGTGGCTTCCAGGCATCATCGTCCAAAACCGGACAGAACAGAAAACAACAAGAAGACGAAACGGCCCAGAGAGATAGATAGAGAGAGAGAGAGAGATGAGAATATCGAATGCTCGTGCATGAAAGGGGCAACAAATAGAACCGTTGTTAATGAGCCAGCGGCGATAATTAACAAGCTGATGCTACTGCAAAGCCCTACTGCACTTGACCCATTATCAATGCCATCGATTGTTCTCATTCTATTGGAACACATGATGATTCCTGAGGAGTTTCCTTCAGAGGTCCAACTCTTGGTTTCTTGGGAGGAGGATTCCTCCCATCCGACCCCTTTCTCCTGATCACTTAAGTCTCTCCATCGACCCCCACGACTCCAACCAGCCATTCAGAAGTTTGGCCAACCCCAATCGTCCATGGGTCTATCAATCATTTAGAGGTCAGTTCAGTAACCTCAGAAGCTCACCTGCCAAACAAACGACGACGACGATCGTTATGGTTCACATTATTATTTTCCGTCGTCGGCCCCTTCTCCATTTCAAGTTGGGTCGCTTTCGAGCGAACGAATCGTGCTATTTAATAATAATAACTCGAATTGCAATCGAATTCAAAGTAGGATTTCATTTCGAGTGTAAATATAAGACGGAGAAAAAACTGTGTGGTACATTGACCGAAAAATGCGCAAAACTGGAAGTTGTCCTGATAAAATTCAGCCGCAAGTGCGCAGAATTGTTAATTTTTGATAATTATTAAACGAAAATTAAATATGGGACAATCGAGTTGAATATTATAGGAAGAGGAAACCATAATAAATAGAGTAGTCGTCGAAAAATATATTAGTCGTAGTAATTCTACATATGTTCCCAGAAGCGTGTTCCAAACGCCGATAAGAGAACTCTGGGAAGAAATTCCGCATTTTGTAAATATTTAAATGAACAAACAAAACAATGTTTTTGGCGCCACAATTTGCGAACATTGTCAGAAAATTCGCCGATTATCAGAATAGGAAGAAAGAAACAAATAAAAACAATGGACAAAATAAAAATAAATGCGCAGTAGATTTATTTCATTCAGAGAACTAACTACCAAATATACGAAAGAAACACAAGTTTTGGAGCACTTGCCTAACATGAACACTTGTCTACATGTGTCTGTCTAGTATGTATGTGGTATATGGAAGAGCCCAGCAGTTTGACTTTTATGGCGATGCTCGCATTTAACATACATTTAACAGCTCGCAACAGACGGCGGCGACGACGACGACGACGGCTCGATCCGATCAACCAGCCGTCGCAGCCCCCCCACTGGCGTCTGCCGTCCACGAGGTCTGAATATTATCTCTCTCTCTCTCTCTCTTTCGACTGCATGATGCAAGACTCGGACATCTTGCTGCATGCGGCTGGCTCGCTGTCTGTCTGTCTGTCTGTCTGTTGTTCGAAGGAGGCTCCGAATGAATGCGTTCAAGTGCAAGATTAACGAAATCAGAGCGACGACTCCGCTCAGCTCTCCGTCGCTCCATCACCCGATCGGTGGGCTGTTTGGAGCCACTGTCGGTCGGTTGGTCTTTGGTCCTCTCCCTGGTCTCCGGGTCCATTCGGTTTGGACTCTCTTTTGGCCGGACAGTTGACGAGACAAGAGATTGCGATTATTCGCGATGATGATGATGATGATGATGATGACGATGATGGGTGATGTAATAAAACTTGTTCGATTTGTCATATATTCGTACGTTTGTTGAGTGGATTTTCTAAAACATAAAAATCAACTTTTACCCCATTAATTACGATGACGTAAAAGTGTTTTTCCACCAATCATGATTATCACCGTTTGTTTTCGACTGGGTGCAATTTTAGCCCAATTTAAATTTCCTAGTGCTATTTAAATTTCCTAGCGCTATTTTTAAGATAATCATTTTAAAATTTTCTCATCCATTTCGGGTCTCTGACCCCCCCATCAACGTCAAATACAATTTGGATTTTTATAGTTTATACTTTCATCACATCGAATTGATTGATCGAACTGTGGTTGATTAGCAGAAAGTGCATTGAATTTAAATGAACGCATATTGAATTCAAATGAAAATACATTTAACTCAAATGAAAACACATTTAATTCAAATGAAATTTAATTTATTCTTCTTCTTATTATTCTTACTTATTATTTTAATTATATTCTAATTGAATTAGATTGGATTTTAATGAGCAGTCGTCAGTCGCCTATTTCATTCTATTTAAGATTATTAATCTCAGATCCGTCGGGTTTGTAGTGGTGACCGACCTCGTTGTATTCCTTGTTCACCTTCAGGGAATGATCGATGGTGCTGGTGCCGCCTGGAATTCCAGGAGCTTGCTGTCCCTGTGGTGGATATGGCTGTTGTCCCTGTGGTGGATAAGGCTGTTGTCCCTGTGGTGGATAAGGCTGTTGTCCCTGAGGTGAGAAAGGCTGTTGTCCCTGAGGTGAGAAAGGCTGTTGTCCCTGTGGTGGATAAGGCTGCTGTCCTTGTGGTGAGTATGGTTGTTGTCCTTGTGGTGAGTATGGTTGTTGTCCCTGTGGCGACTGTGGTTCTTGTCCCTGTGGCGACTGCGGTTCTTGACCCTGTGGCGAATAAGGCTGTCGACCTCCGGGATATTGTTGTTGTTGGTTCAGTCCACCTTGAGGTCCCTGAATCGGTGGATAATATCCTCCAGTGGGATATGGATATGGTTGTTGTGGAGCTCCATAGTATGGCGCCTGTCCTTGTTGTGGATAGTAATATCCTCCATATGGATATGGAGGCGGGCCATAATATCCCGTCGGTGGATGTGGAACGTAAGCGGGATTGTTGTTGTGATGGTTGGCATGTGGCGGTGTTGGATGGTGCGGGGCGGGCGGTGCAGGTGGACCGTGATGATGTCTATGCTTATGGTGCTTCTTCCTATGGCCCTCGTGGCTTCCGCTACCACTGTGGGCGCAGACACCGACCACAAAGACACCAATCAGCCAGATGCGGAGTATCAATGATGAAACTCTCATATTGGCGCACGAGTAAACAATTCGAACGATGTACGTTGACTAATCTCGAGGAAGAAGAAATTATTTGGAAAACCTCTGAACCAAATTTTAAAAAAGATTTCATTTTCTCTCATCATCTTCTTCAATGTTAATCAATATTATCAACAAGAAATATATGGAAACGTGAGAAATGTTTTCCTATATATATATAAGAACTTAAATTCTTGAAAGTTCGTTCAATAAAATGGTATCAAAGGTTATCAATGCGAAAAAACCCCTCTTTTAAACAGATTTAAGTTGGTTTCCCCCGAGCCAAAGATCGATGATTTTTTCCAGCTTTCATCGTATATGATAATGAAAGAGATGTGGGATAGAAATTAATCCTCGTTAGAATAGCAAATATATTCCAAAAGTAATACTCATCAAACACAACAAGTGATTATCAATATTGTTTATTTTTAATTTAGAATAATATACATACAATAATGGTTCATTAGCAATATTTATATACTAGGTAATTACAGCATAAAATATTATAATAATACTATTCAAGAAGCCAATACAAAAAGGTGTCTCTCTTATTCATTAGTATCATTAGTTATTATGCCAATGAATGAAAAAACTCTTTCGCAGTATTATGTACAACAAAAATTGGGAGTGGTTTCTTGTTAGAATTCCTTCTTTCTTTCTCTTCAATAGCTATAAATACAAAGGTAGGTGATACGGAGGAGGATAATGTACTTATATTCGTTTCGTTTGCTTTGCTGTGGTAAGCATTAGTATAGGACTGTTAAGTAAAAAATCGATATAAATATGTGACAATATATAGCTATAGATCAGGATTATATTAACTAGAGACGAACGAACGATTGTTTAATATTTAGTTTTCTGAGTTTAGTTACCTCGGAGCTCTACATGTCCGAATAGTATTGTATTTATATAAATGCTCCTTGCACAAAGTACATTTTACGTTAATCTATTTGTCCCAAAATTCAATTGGATTTCGTACGTTTTTAGTTGACTTGTGGCGTCAACTGTAATTTGTTTAGCTAATAAATAAGAATGTTTGCCTTCAAAATATCGCTATTTCGTTATTTCTTTGGTGAAAACATATTTTCGAAATTGTATTTTCTTTCTTTCATCCTACAACACATTGCACTAGATTGTGATTGTGTGTATTAATTATTTTCGTTTTGCCATATTTCAAACATTTGAATAATATTTGTATAACTAAGAAACATTTGTATATAATGGTTATTTGAATATTTACAATTTAATATTTTTGATTTCGACTTTTCAAGTGTTCCTTCTTGTCAATGCTGTAAGCTGTGATAATACATAACATATATCGCAATGATCATTAACTTGGTGGTAGCTAAAGATATATTATATAGGTTGATATATAGTTAGTTGTATCAATATTGTTTAATTTAGTTCTTCTGTTTGATATCATTCCACTTAGTTCTCGTAATAATCAAATATCAAAGCAACATTCATCAGTAAAGTTTATATTTGTAGGGGTTTCATTTACTTTATTCGTATGGTTATTTCATAAACAACAAATGCAATTTCTCAATGCGTGTAATTCTACTTGAAGTCCTTTTCGAGCAATCGAGCATGGAATCAAATCGAGTGTGTGTTCAAAGATTGGAATTTCTTTCTACTACATTAATAAGTTAATAAATTTATTTTTTCCTTTTGATTTTCCCACCACCAATACCGGTGATTTTCTCTGGTATGATTGCAACCAGAGATCAAGCAGAAGTTTCATTTGGCTCCATCCAACCCTCACTGTCATCCTCGCTATCGGAATCCTCTGACTCAGACAATTCAATTGCGACACGGCGCGCCAAAATAGAGGCGACATCGTGCAGAGCAGTATTGCGTTCAATCTCCTTTTGCTCCGATTTCTCCACTTTGCGTAACGTTATTCCTGAAAGAAGCACATCCTCAATTAGAACAGCTGGCTATAAAGTATATTTGGATTCGACTCACCATCTCGAATAGCTTTCATTAAATCGTTGCGCGAGTCATGGAATGTGGCAATAATTTCTTGGGACCCACAATATGTTTGTCCCGTGCCAGCCATGATAACGCCATTCGCCTGTGGCATTTGTAAATCACCATTTGGAAGTGGCTTCGGAAGAATTTGCTGCGGACTACCGTTGCCATCAAGTGGTGGGGGGTGGCGGAGGAGGCGGTGGCGCTTGCATTTGGTGGCGACATTTTTGGCGAATGCTGTGGGGGAAAAAGAAAAACAAACAACAAATTAAATGATGATGGACAACGAGCGACTGTGATGACGACGTACCTGATCCGGTACCGGTGGGGGTGGTGGCAAATCATTTATGGAATTGATCGGTTGAGACATTCCTCCGGTCATGCTCATGTTGTTGAAGCTGTTGATCGTGTTGTTCAACTGTGCCATGACAAGAGCATTTGCATCCTGGACACTATTGCTGGGTGCCAGTTGTGGAGAGCCTGCTCTCGATGTGCTATTCGTGCGTGCCAACAGCTTGGCCGCAATGTGCCCACCATTCATGGCCATCTGGGGCGGCGAGGTGTTTGTCATGCCGTCCGGTATTGGGGGCGGCGGTGGCAGAGCATCTCGACTGGTCGACATGCTGCGGCCACGTGTCGGGGTGTTGGCAGTCGATGCGTTCGGGGTGCCGCCAACGCTGCCGTTCGATGTGGTGGTGCGGGTGGCGGCTGCGAAGGGCGTGGCTTCGTACGCGATGGCGTTCCCGGAGCATAAATCGGCTCCGGTGACATTGGACCCTGTCCGGTATGACCGTAGAGAGCTTGCGATTGATGATACATGGCATCATCGTACAATTGCTGCTGCTGCTGTTGCAGTGCAGCCTGTTGATGCTGCATTTGCTGCTGCATCTGTAGCTGCTGCGATGATGTGTAGTGCATTCCGTTGTTGCTCGCATATGTCGATGTCGGCGGATATTGACCCACATTTCCGGCGATT